>CM065716.1:73492135-73534635 GCA_033310375.1 Conus canariensis | reverse complement strand
GCCACCTTATTATTCCACTTACCTCAGTGACTATCATCCTACAGTACCATTGATCTCACCCATGCCAGTGAGCATCACCTACAGGTCACTGGTATTTTCCTATGCCCCCCCACCTTGCACCATTGCACCATCACCACTGCATTTTTCCACTTGTATAACAATGGTCACCACCTTGGTACTACTGATTTAAAATTATTACCATTATCAGTCACTGAAAATACTCCCATCCAGTGAATACCTTCACACTGCACTATATGGAAATGAAGAAGCTGACCAACTGACAAAGGAAGGACAGCAGCCCCAACTGTAAAAGGTAGTCTCCTTGGAATAAATCTAAAATATTTCCAAGGAGACAAATAGGAAGATGACTTGAGCAGCACCCAGACTTCAACAAGAGGGATGCATACTACCGGACGCCCAAATCAGACCAAGTGAACATTGTTGGACTGAGGATAAGGCTCCCCTGACCTCAACATCACAGGTCCACTATACTCCACACCTGTGAGTCTTTCAAACCATCAATGCAGTGCAGCCCCAGAGACAGCGGAGCATTCCCAGCTTGGCCCAAAGTGGAAACCTGGCCTGCCAACTCACCAATGAGTGCAAAACCATACTGACCACTGGAGGGTCTTCACCATACAGCAGCCTCCGTCAGTACCTCCAGGATTCCGACCTAAGTAAACGAAGAAGAAGACCATCATTGTGATACTGAGAACCGGGCACTCCAGACTATGACATAACATCTCTGCAATACTCCACCCTGGCGGGTCTGCAATTAATCCATGCAGCCCCAATGACGGTGGAACAGTCCCAACAACACCAAAAGAAGAATCCTGGCCTGCCAACACACTGATGAATGCAAAACCTTATTGACCACTGGAGGGCCTTCACCATACAGAAGCCCTTTCCAGTACCTCCACCATTCCTGCCTAAGGGAACGGAGAAGAATCTCTTCCTACACTACCGTTGATCTCATATGATCATCACCCATCAGTGACTGATTAATGATAATAATTTTTACCCCCTCTTTGTGTGTGTGTGTGTGTGTGTGTGTGTGTTGTGTGAAAATTTTCCACAGTTAGTCTCACTATGATCACACGATCTTAACTCACCTAGAACATTGTTTACATGTGTTCCCCCCCCCCCCCCCCCCCCCCCCCCCCGCCCCCTTTTTGTGTGTGTGTGTGTGTGTGTGTGTGTGTGTGTGTGTGTGTGTGTGCAACACATGATACCCTGTTTTTCATTGATCACTGCTATCTTCTCTCAACAAACATCAGCATATTGATGCCAACACATTATTTCACCTGTTACAATGAACATCATCCCACAGCATTGTTTACTTTTTTAAACAACACAATTAATATGAACCTCCCAACCTCCCACCCCCACCCCCCACCCCATAGTGGATGAAGAGATATGAGCTCTCCTTCTCTTGCCCCCCTTCCTCCCCCCCCCCCCCCCCCCCACACACACACACATTACCCTCCTTTTTTTTTTTTTTTTTCTTTTTCTCACCCTCCCCCCCCTCCCAATCATACCTTATCACCCATTTATCTTCCATCCCCTTCCCTCCCTCATTAACATTACCCACACACCTTTCACAACTACCCACGCATAACTACCACCACCTCTTTCATCACCCAGCGAAATCATTTATTTTATTCACCTAAACTTTTTTTTTTTTTTTTTTTTTTTAAGTTTCTTCTGTCCATGTACTCATTTACCCCTTCTATGTATAAATTTTTTTTTTTTTTTTTTCCAGTTTGCCCCCCCCCCCCCCCCCCCCCCCCTTACCATTATTATCAATCCACCATTATCACAACCGTCACAAAGATATCACACCACCCCACTAAACTAGACACAACCCTATCGTATCACACAAACCCCCCCCCTCCCCCCACGAAACCCCCCCCCCCCTCCTTTTCCTCTCCCATAATCCCTCTTGTCATTTCCGCCTAGCGGCTATTCTCCCCACCACATGGACTAACAACAGATGAGTCATTTTCGTTCTTTGTTTGTACTGTCTTAAATGTTAAATGTGATTTATTTTTTCGCCTGAAGAAGACCCAAGTGGTTGAAATGCATCGTGTCTTGTCATGTGCTTTGTTTGTCAATGTCATTGGCGGTAACTAACACCCTCTCTTTCTAAATTAAAAAAAAAAAGGACAAGCGCAGTTTTAATAAATTGCCTTCTTTTTAGAAATTGATACAATTGATAATAGGATTGGCCAAATATGTGAATTTTTTTTTCTGGCTTCATTATGTTATGATTGTGGTACTAGACTGGCAAAAAGGTAGGTGTTTTCAGAACTGGAAATGAATTTTCCCAGTGACCGACAACTGATCTGAAACCCCAAACACAAGCTTATGTCAAAGACCTCTGGCAGGAGGAATTGAACTCGCAGATGAATAACAAACCATTTAAAATCTGTCCAACCTGAAAGAGTTTTTACCATGTTCCCCAGGCGGCCGTAAAGATGAAACAGGCCACTCATTTTACACTCATTCTTATCTTTTAAAAGGTGAAAAAGCTCTGTGGTGCAATGTCAAATACCACTTACAGTGAAACATTTTTTTTTTAGAGTGTTAGAACTTGAACGATGTGGGACATGAACACTTCACATAAAAACCCTGTTCAGAGATGTCCCACCTGATGTGATCTTTGAATTTCTGAAAGAGATTAACATTTTTTATCTGATCTAAGATTTTATGGAGGAAAGATTTTTAACAAGTTTCTGGTGTGTTTTTTAGAAGGTGTATTTTAAAGAGATGTGTGAATGGTGTTTTTTTTTTTTGTGACTTGTGAGCTGACTTCAACGTGGTGACAGCCCTGATATGGCCCATAGTGGTCAGCTGGGCAACATTACCTTACCTTACATGTGAATGCCCAGAACATATTGGATGTGCAGGGGTACCTGCATGTTCCCCCGACTATGGTCCCAGGTTTGGTTAGTTAAGTATACTTGTTTTGTCAAACTCATAGTCGTGTGAGTATTGTCATAGTCCGCATGTGGTTGTCAATAGTCGGGCATACATTTGAGGAAAAGAGAGACGTAAAGTGACTGTGTACTGTGTGTCAGAGATTAACCCATTCACCGCCATAGGCGCCTTTTGGCGACAACAGGGCTGAGTGCCGAAGGCGCCATTTGGCGACTAAGTAGGGTGACTTAACTCCCGACACTCTCACGATCCTAGTTCATGAGGTAAAAAGCCAGCAATAAACGTCATAGTTGGGGGATGGTCTGGCCGGTGCTCACAGCCATTTGCTTTGTCAGAACACTATTCAGTTCAGTGTTTTATCGACTTTATTCCGATTGTTTTTCCATTCACTATGACGTCACCACCAAGCACTTTATGTACTTGACCTTGCCGTACATTTACCACAGATCAAGTGCTGGGAATATTGAATAGACGGTCAGTTGTTCCTAATACAGATGAAGAAGACCCAGACAGTCACGAGTAAACAATGATAGTGAGGGGTTGACCGAATTATTGCAATGCGAGGCGTTGGACCGTGGCCAAATGGTTGGGAGACTGACGAGACACCCACTTACTACCCTACCGCGTGTGCCCCAGTGTTTTTGCGTTGAGCCAGCCAGCACTGACTGACTATTCACTAAATCTATGTGAGGGAGCGAACTAAGACTTTAGGCAACGAACTTCACACACATGCTGTGGGCTGACTCTTGCTGGTCAAGGTTGAAGGGGGCGTGGCCGACTGACATGTGAGAGGCGAGCAACAGAGACGTGTTTGAGTGGGTGTACAGCTGATCATATAGATCAGCTGAATGGCAAGGGTTCAGAGACCAACAGGCACATGAATGACTTTGTGTTCATAAAAAAATATTACTGTTGAGAGTGAAAGGGACGTGTGTGTGTGTGTGTGTGTGTGTGTGTGTGTGTGTGTGTGTGGTTGTGTGTGTGTGTTCCCTTTTTCTTTCTTACATGTGTACCAGTTAGGCATAAGAATGTGTGTGTGTGTGTGTGTGTGTGTGTGTGTGTGTGTGTGTGTGTGTGTTCCCTGCTATCGGAGTAGTTGTATTTGTGGCCGTTTCTTCCACTTTTCTGTTGGAAATACCATACTTTCTTGTCTTCAATTGTGGAGTGGAGTATTTTGCCTCCCTTGTTGAGAGTTTGTTGGCATTCTTTCTTCATTTTTTACGTTTAGAAGAAACATAACATTCTTTTTTTATATTTTGCATTTTTTTTTGCACTTGAAATTACTAAAAATTTGAAATTGTTGTTGACTTACCATTACTAACGTGTTATGACGTAATAAAAGTACAGTGTATCTCTTCCATTTTACAAAAAATAGCATGAGAATTGGTTGTTAAGTTCCAGAGATATCCACGTTTCACATATGCTGGTATGAAATAAGAGCTTTTTCAGAAAAATGGCTGGCGATGGGGATTTATGCAAAATAGAATGTCTGGCGGTGAAAGGGTTAAGACATCAGGTGGGTGTCTATTTACTGAGTTAGCAATGAAAAATTGGCTTAACAGTGCAAGCAGACTGGCCCTTGCTTGCAAGAGTTGACATGCTAGCTAAGTATATCTTTAAAAAAAAAAAAAAGAAAACCAACTCTGCCAAACATAAACAAACAAATCACAAGATAAAACATGACGCATTTCGACCTCTTAGGTCTTCCACAGGCAAGGCAGACAACACTCAGGACAACAAAAAGGAAGAACAAGCAATCGGCTATCTTGTCAGATTTAGCGCAAGATGGGCGCTCATCTTGTCTACTTAATGAGTATGCAGTTACACCAGGAAAAATCGTCACATATTCATGCTATTTCTGTACTGATTTTTGTTGCAGTCTGCTGAAGGGTTTGTGGCCTGTATGGGGACTACTGACTCCCATCATCCTGGTGACCCTCTTCATGGGCCTTGTTGTCTTGATCGCCATGCTGGGATGATACCCTTCACTGGCAGCTCTGCAACTTTACCACTTCTTTTCTTGCCCTTTTAGTGAAAATTCAGTGTGAGTCCTTTGACCCATGTACATTTCTCTGGGTTATTTCCAAGTTTAATTGGTGAAAATTATTTTAGTTCAAACACAAATGATGCTTTGATTCCTCAGTAGTCAGTGCAGGTCATGTATTGAATATCTTGGGCCAGGTCACTGCAATGAACTGTGTATTTCTCATGATTTTTTTTTCAATGTAAGATTTGTTGTTCGTGCCCCATTGTTGACTTAAATACTTTGTTTTTAAGTATTTTCGTTTGATCTACTAATGGTTTATAATGTTTATCTCTCTGGAGAACTAAGGGTGTGTGGAAAAACATATTTCTTGATTGGCTTATCAAATGCTGTTTTTGACCCAACATAGTCTGTCAGAAGAGCAAGATGTTGTTTTCAGTGTGTGTGTGTGTGTGTGTGTGTGTGTGTGTGTGTGTGTGTGTGTGTGTGTGTGCATGTACACACGCACACATGTGTATTTGTGTGTGTGTGTGTGTGTGAACATAAGTGCATGTCTGAGTGCTTTTGGCCTTTAGGTAAGTTGAAAGGAGTTAGCCAGTTTTTATACTTTTTTCAAAGTCGTCTTTGTGGGATCACTATTCACCAGTATTTGAAATTGGAAGTAATTTTTTTTTTCCAATATTTTACTTAAATGCAAAAATACACAACCATTAAAGCAATATGATAATCATGTGAACAATAACAGCAAATACACAAGTTAGGGAGAAAAAAAAAGGAAAAAAAAGCAAAGAAAAAAGAAAAGCAGAGGGGGAAAAAGGGCATGAACTGCTGCTGTATTGGGCCTATTGCCACTGCAGCAGTTTTTATAGAAACATGAATATCTATTGTATTGTGTCCAATAGGCAAGATAAAGATTATAAAATAGAAGGAAATATAATTTGCATGTCACAAAAAATCCTGCTTAAATTTAGCCTTTTTATTAAAGTTTCATAATTTGAACCAGAAAACAGATTCTGAAAAAAAAAAAAAAAAAAGAAAAGATAATTGTAGTATGTGCAACATGCACTACCAGAATCGAATCAGTTACATGTATGAGAGGTTCATAGCTTTTCCACCTGGAAGGAAAAACAGTAGAATCAATGTTTACAAAAGATAAGTGTTTCACTATTTTGAATTGACAATGTAATGGTTATAGTGCAAATAAGAGATGACCGAGTTTTGCTAATTTTACAATGGGATATAAAGAATTTGGCAAGCATGATCATCAGAAATTTTCATCTGTTTCATGAGTTTGTGAATATTTAATTAGAATGATTAATTTATTTACTTTTCTCTCATATGTGTATTTGCACTTTTGGATTTATGCTGATTTCTAGACATTTCCAGAAGTTTTGTACAATGTCACACTGGCAAAATAAATGGAGACTGGTCTCATTTTCTATTTCACAAAAACTTCATCTGTCAACATTAATAACCTCCATCCTTTTAAGGCATTCATTTGTTGCAGTGATTCTTTGAATTATCCTGATATGAAACGATTTAAGCTTTACTTCTTGTATTTTATGAAAAACAGTGTTCCATTTTAAGTTTAAAGTCGGTGCATCATTCCATTTTCTACAGCACTCTGGTACTTATTCAACATCAGTGAGATTATCATTATACCTTTGTGTCGGTTTAAATATGGTTAGAATTATATCGCATTCATTTACATTCACTTTAGCTTTATTGAACTGAACAGTAATGACATGTTCCTAAATATATTTCTTAACAACATTTACACGTGTGTTGTAAGTCTGAAAGTTTGTCATCACATTATATTTTAGGATTTTTTGAAGGTACGAAAGATACCGTTCACACTTAGAAGATAATAATGCGGTGAACACCATTGTCGATCCGATGCTTGTAACAAAGGGCAAGATGTCCTGTTTTGATCTTATCATTTATAAAACAGAAGTTTTCTGCAATTATTTCATCCGCTCTTTAAAAACAAATCTTTCAAAAAAATTTGCTATATGCTTCAAATGTATGCTTATAGAAGAGATTTACAGTGGCAGTAACTGTGAAAAACGTCCCATACATGCCAACATTATCTAAGGCAGGGAACAAAGCAGAAATAATGCTTTTCCAGTTCTGTGTATTCTGTATTAGTGTGCTTACCCAAATCAGTTTTAGGTGATTCGAAAGTTTTTTTTATGTTAAGTAAGCCTAATCCTCCTCTCTTTACACTCTATATTACCATTTTCCTGTTAATTCTGTTCTCTTTCCTTTTCCAGATGAATTTAAAGCACATAATTGGCAAACCATGTATGAAGTTGTCTGGCAGATTGACAAGAATAACTGCAGTTTGGTCATTTTTTTAAAGGATTAAACTTGCAACACAGCAATCTCTTAATCCAAATTTTGAAATAACCATTTTGTGTCTGATTCTTCTTCTTCTTCAGTGTTCAACAGCTATGCAGCTACAGCAGGACTCCAAGGGTGGCGGCAAACTCGGTGATCCGGCGGAGATCGCTGGCAGTCCCCCAGAGTTTTGTTTTGAGGTCCGCCCCATCTGGCCAGGCTCACACTCGTCTCTCATCATTGAGGGGACAGTCCTGGAGGACATGTGCTGGAGTCTGGTCAGCTTGCCCACAGGGACACAGGGCTGAGTCTGCAGCTCCTATCCTCTTGAGGTGGGCACACAGGCCACAATGCCTAGTGCGCAAGCGGAAAATGATTGGTGTTTCGTCTCCAGTGTGTGGATGGGGTCTTGGTGTGCCTTGGTTAATTTTAATCCAGTCAGCTTTGAATGCACCACGAAGGAGTGTCTTAACTTCCTCATCTGTGGTAGGGAGGCTGGCTGGGGGAGCTGGCTTCTGGCTTTCGCTAATCGGTCAGCATGCTCGTTTCCCGGGAGACCAACGTGGGCGCGGACCCACTGGAGGGTAGTTGGAGCTTTTGGGTTAAAGTGGCAAGGGAGGCCTTTAGGGATTGGATCAGAGGGTGAGGATCGGGGGAGTCGAGGGCCTGGAGAGTGGACATGGAATCAGTGAAGATGGCGATGCTGGTGAGGGATCTTCCACAGGAGGAGAGGAAGTCTGCCGCTTCTTTGATGGCTAGGACTTCGGCTCTGAAGTTGGTACAGAGCTTTGCTCCAGGGACCGCAATGTTCCTGCTGTCTTCATCAGGAAATCTGATATGTACTCGACTGCCTCCATTGTGTGTGGCTTCCTTGGCTGATCTGTTTGTGTAGACATGGGTCCAGGAGCTGGGAGTGTATGTATCTTCAGTCATGACCTGAGCTAGAGCTTTGAGAACTGGAGGTGGCTGATCTCTGTTGGTGATTCCGGGAACACCGAGACAGATGGAGGCCTCCGTCTCTTAGTCAAGCTTCCAGTCAGGCATGACAAGATCTTGGCAGGCAGTATCTTCTGTTTGAAGGATGTCAGTATGCTGGTCTCTCAGGGCCTTGTACTGGTGGTTGGGGCTCTGACGTTTGAGGCGGTTCTTGGTGGGCTGCAAGAGTCTTTGATGGAGGGGGGTCCTCATGGCTCCAAGGATGACTCGAATGCCCATATTTTGGACTTTATCAAGCCTAGACTTGTTTGTTTTGGAGGCAGTTCCCCAGGAGGCTGAGGAATACTCCATGGTGGGTCTGAATGCTCCTATATAGACTCGGGTGAGAAGCTTGGAGTCTGCTCCCCAAGTCGTTCCCGCCAGCCTCTTTAGCAGGGCTAGCTTGCGGATATCTCTTCTTTCCATCTTTTCAATCTGAGGCTTTCAGGTTAGGCGGACATCAAGCTTGATGCCGAGAAAAGTTGGTGTGACTGTCTGTGGTGATGTCTTTTCCTGGAGCCTCAGTTTGACTTGCTCGTTGGCCATGGAGAGAGAGAATAGTGTATGGGTTGTCTTGGTAGAGTTCAGTTTTTGGCCCAGATGTCTGCCCATGCAGTGATGATGTTGACAGCTTCCTGCATTCTGTAGGTGGCTGTGCTGGTGTATTCGGAAGATGTCCACACTGCCAGATGGTCTGCGTGTAGACTGTTGGAGGTGTGTTTGGGGATGCTGTCTATGATGTCATTGATAAACACCAGGAACAGTGTTGGGGAGAGCACACCACCCTGGGGGACACTCTCTCTCAGCTTGTGCTTCCTGCTGTGGAAGCCGTCCAGTTTGACTCCTGCACTCTGGAGAAGAGGTAGTGATGGATCCACTTACACATGTTATCACGCAGTCCGGCTCGAAGAAGTTTCAGTATGAGTCCCTTCTTCTATGCTTTATCAAAAGCTTGAGACAAATCGAAGAAAACAGCAAGGGTTTTCCTCTTATCCTGAAAGGAATTCTCAATGTTCTGGACTAGGAGGGTGAGTTGATCTTCTGTGTTGCGGAATTTCCTGTAACCGGTTTGGGTGGGAGAGAGGATGTTACGTGCTTCTAGGAAGTGGGTAAGTCGGCGGTTAACCATTCTTTCCAACAGCTTGCCTACAGTGCTTAGGAGGCTGATAGGGCAGTAGCTGCTAGGGTCTTTCTTGTTTTTCCCCTTCCTCAGGATTGGGATGATCACAGCTTCCTTTCAGATTGGGGGCACAACTCCTCTTCTCCAGCGTTGGTTGAAGATCTGAAGCAGGACTTGTCTTCGAGACGGGGCAAAGGTGCTTCAGCATGTCACCAGTAATGTCATCAGGCCCCGGGGCTTTCTTTGACTTCAGCTTGCTGATGCTTTGTTTGAGCTCCTTTATGTTGAGGGTATCCTTCATGCAGCTGTCGTCTGCTCCGGTTGGGTCTGAGAGCAAGAGATGAGTTTTTTCTTCAAGAACCTGCTTGATGTGCTCTCTGGGCATGTGGAGTGTACTATCTTCTGTGTACAGCTCTGCAGAAGTATTGGCTGCTGCTTCTCCTGTCTTGAGCTGTTGGTTCTGGTCTATGACTGTTTTTCCTCTGCTTGGGCTGTCTTCATTCAGATTTTTGGCCAGTTTCCATACACCATGCATGTCTGTTTACATATTCATGGAAGCGGTCTTTTCATGCCAGCTCTGACGGGCTGTTTGCAGTTTTTTCCTCGAGAACAGGGCTTTGGTTTTACTATGGGCTTCTACATTTTCGTCAGCGGGGGAGCGTTTCATCTTGTCCCTGGCATGGTTCAGGGTCTTGTGCAGGGTGTCAAGCTCAGATGTCTAGTAGGGCTTGTAGTTTTTATGCCTTCCTCTGGGGATGGCTGCATGTGCTGCTTCCAGCACTACTTTGCTGAAATTTCTGGCATTTTTGTTGACATTGTGGTGTGACAAAACTAGTGCAGATGTTCTTCTGTCTACTTCCTGCTTGAGAAAATCCCAGTTTGCCTTCTTGTAGTTCAGCTTGCTGGGAGTCTGGTGGAGTGGATTTCATGGTGTTTCTGAACTGTGATGGTCACTGGCTTGTGGTCGCTTCCCCAGGTTGGTTTGCTACATCCCTCTGAGCGATGCCAGAAATGTCGTCTGTAGCAAAAGCCAAGTCAGGGGAGCTTGCGGGCTGCAAAGCTCTTGAGTAGAATGTGGGTGGATCATCGGGTCTGTTGATGAGGATGAGTTGGTTGCTGATGGCCTAGTTTTCAACATCTTCTCCCTTCCTGTTGAGGTCCTGGTAGCCCCAGCTGAGAGAGTGGCTATTGAAATCGCCTAAGATGACCCAGCTGTTAAGTCAACAAGGATGGAGTCGAGCTGTATGGGCTTGTTTGGAGGTGAGTAGACATTGAACACTGTCACTGGCATGATTGGCAACACCAACTTGACTCCCAGAAACTCTGTGTTGAGATCGGCTTGACCAGAGCTTTGGGTCTCTGCTGCTGGGATGTTGTTGCGCACTAAGGTGATGAGGCCTCCCTTTGTTCTGTTGTCTCTGTCTTGCCTGAACACCTCATAACCCCTTATAAAAAAGCGGTGGGTGTTTTTTAAGTGGGTCTCTTGAATACAGTAGGCATCTATTACGTTTTCCTGGAGAAAGTGTTGGAGTTCTACGACTTCCTGTGGACTCCTTCTGCGTTCCAGTGTGCAATCCTTAAAGCTCTGTCTGTGCATTCCTCTCTCTGTGCTCCCTGTGTTCACCGTAGAGAGTGTGAGCCATGGTCTGTAGCTGTGGATGGGCCTCTTTGAGGCTGAAGGCCCAGCATCATTCCCCCCCGGGCCCAAGAAGATGACACCATAGCGGTCCAAAGTGATCTGCGTAGCCATGTGTCGTATCATGCGGGTTCAGCCGGTTGTTTCTAGCCCATGCCCCCTTGGGGGCCACTAAAGCTCCGACTTTGGTGGGCTTGTACTCTGGTGACGGCTTGCACCTGGCTGGTTTTAGTATTTGAGCTTTCCTTCTTTCCTGCATCCTGCTCTGGGAGGATCCCACCCTGGGGCTAGAGGTTATAACGTGCCTCTTGACCGTATGATGAACCCGTCATAGGACACATGGGATATTTCACTGTTTTAGTGAGGACAACAGTGCCACCTGTTGACCCACCCTGTCCTGATAGGAACATCACCTGTTGGTCCGGGGCTGCTAATTCGTCCAGGCAAGCCTGACTTATTTCACAGCTAACCTTCATATCTGAAGGCCGTGTTGCCATCTGCCACCTGCTACTTGCTGGGTTGGGGATGGTCGCTCCACTACTGGATGTAAGTAATATGTCCTAGACTTTTGTGTCTGATGATTTCTCTTAATTATAACTCATTTGTTCACAGTCATCAAGTTTGGCGCATATGCCAAAATTTTAAAATTTTGACGGATTCCAGCTGATCTTCAAATGTGGTAAATGTTTTACTGCAGAAAATTTCATTTTATCTAACCATATCGCATGTGTTTTGCCACTGTCAACTAAAGACTTTGATTATGATTGTTTCAATGATTTCTTCAAAAGGTGTGACATTCTTCTCTGAGTATCATCTACAAAGTGGGCTACTATGTGCTAGCTGTTAGTTATTGTTAAACCTTTAATCAGTCTGTTTTCTCTAATCACAGTAGCAAGCATTTTTATATAGATTAAAAACAGATACGGTGAAATGGGGTTACCTTGCCTCTGTCGCTCTCAATCATAAACGATGATGAGCAATGGCCATTTTTGATTACTGTTGATTTAATATTTCTCTGAAACAGTGATATCTGCCAGAACAAAGTTTGACCCAACTTTAAAGCTATCAAAGCTTTTATCATAGAATTCCAGTCTATAGTATAGAACACTTTCTCAAAGTCAGTGCAGAGCAACAATCCAGGAAGATTTTTAACAATAAGGTAGGAAATAAGGGTGGAGATAAGTCTAAAGCACCTATCACTCAGGAACCCCGTTTTATCTTTGATTATAATCTTAGTAAGTACACTTTTAAGCTTGTTCGCTGTGCACAAGACCAGATGTTATATACAACATTCCTTAATGAAATTGGTTTCCAATTCTTTATGTACTCCTTAGGCGTATCACTCTTTGGAAGACAAACGATCATGCCTTGCTTATTATAATATAATAATAATAATGATTATTTATGGTGCTTAATCTTACGTCATAAGCCCTAAGCGCTTACAAGTACATAAAAGGTTAAAGAAAACATAAATGAAACCAATAAGAAAATGAATATTACAATAAGTACCATGCATCTATAAACAAGGGTGCGTATTGACACACACCCATGCGCACACATACACACGCACACGCACACACACACACACACACACTTCTGAAGGGAAAATAATTCTCCACGTCTGAAGCCATCATTTAACAAAGAAACTGTTAAAACTCACATTGATTTAAAAAACTGTGAAAAATATTTTGATGTAAAACCATATGTGCCTGGGCTTTTATTGCTTTAAAAAAAAATTTTTTTTTAGAGAGTATGAATCTTCTTTTCAGGTGATTTCTCCTATGTTCTTTGATTCTTCATATGACAAAAAAAGTCCTTCACCATATTAATGATTTCGCAGTTTTCAGTGCTTCTCTTTCTGTACAGACTGTCATGAAAATAAAGACTTCACTCATGTTCCTTGTCTCATTTTGACAACTAACTTCTCTCCCACTGTTTGTTATTTTTTTCATACATTTGCTTACGTAGCACCTTTTTTTTTCTAATGCAGTGAACATTCTGAGAGTTATGGCACATGCAGATTGCGGAGCTGACAAGAAAATTTTTCTCCAGTTTTACAGGGGTCTGATACGCTCCAAACTGAATTATGTTTGTGTGATGTATGGTTCTGCCAGACCTTATTTCTTGAAAACTTTAGATCCCATCCACTGTCAAGGGCTTCAGCTCTGGGTTCATTCTATTATTATTATTATTATATTGGGTATTTATATAGCGCCTATCCTCGGTCACAGACCAAGCTCTAAGCGTTTTACAGTAAACACACTACCTCACTCACTCAACGGGCTGCCTACCCAGGTAGAACCGGCCGAAGAGCAGCCTACTGGCGCTCATTCAGTCGTTTCCCGTACCATTCAAATATCATTCACTCATTTTCATTTATCTCATTTATTCCTCCAGTTTCTCACATAGGATGCATGCGATGTCCATTTCCACCGGTACACGATGGCACACGACAACAGTTAGTGACAATTTTTGTGGCTTGGTAAGAAATACCAGGCGGCTATCTTCAATCTACATCAATTCTGCACCACCCCTGTTCACACTCTGTATGCTGAGGCAGGAGAACCATCCCTGTCTAATTGTTGGCTGAAACTTACCTTGAACTACTATTTGAATCTCTTCTGAATCCCAAAAAATATGTTTTTGACCCATAGTTCCTACAGAAATTTGATGACCACACCAGTTCTATTCCACCCTAGGGAATTCGTATGCTTCTCCATTTGAACAATGCAGACTTACACCATGGAGTCGTGTGTAATTCGTCCAAGTTTTCTGATGATCCACCATGGTCTTTCCTCACTTCAGAGATCAGATTTGATTCAGCCTCGTATTGTAAGGATGCCACAAGCCCCATGGTGTATGTCATTTTTTGCCAAACTGTGCTCCAAATTCAAAGGGGAGGCTGTGTCTGTTGTGTTTTGCGCAACCTCTCCCTCTCAGAGATGTTCTAAACACACTCCCACTGACAGCTCCATCTACACTGCTGAGTTAACAGCCTTGGTTGGCCCTGGCTCTTGAAATGGTCTTTGAATAAGAACAAAAAATTTCCTCATTCTATAGGACTCCCTTTCGGCTTTGGAAGCCATTGCTGGTCATAACCTCAGCTTCTGCAATTGTTCCAATTGTATGCCTTTCAGAAATCTGTTAGATACAACATAGTTTTTGCATGGGTTCCTCGCCATATGGGCATTCAAGGCAATGAGGTGGCAGATCAACTTGCCAAGAATGCTACAAGGAAAGAGTTGAGCAGATTGTCTGTTTGAAACACTGATCTGAAACCCAAAGTGCAGGCGAAAGCTAAACACCTCTGGCAAGAGGAATGAGACTTGCAGATGAATAACAAACTCTTCCAAATCTGTCCAAACCTGAAAGAGTTTTTACCATGTTCCAGGGGCGGCTGTAAATAAACAATCTTGAGCTGTTTGGACACAGGCCACTCCTTTTTCACCCATTCTTATCTATTAAAAGGTGAAGAAACTCTGTGGTGCGTTCCATGTCATGTACTACTCATAATGAAAAATGGTAATATTGAGTCTTGGGACTTATATGATGTCAGACATAAACGCTTTGCAGCAGACTCCATGAAAACCTTGTTTAGGGATGTCCGACCTAATGTAACTTTTGAATTTGTGAAAGAGATCAACAGTTTTTATCTGATGTAAGATTTTAAGGAAGAAAGGTTTTAAGGAAATTCTGGGTGTGTTTTTAGCAAGTGTTTTTTAATGAGTCTCTTTTTTTTGTTTTGATTACTTGTTAGTTGACTTCAACGCGGTGACAGCCCCTATATGACCCTTAGTGGTTGGCGGGCTATTAGCAACATTCTCTCTCTCTCTCTCTCTGCCTTTTTTTTTTTTTTTTTTTTAATGTAGATTACAGAAACATTTACATACTTTCTCACCTTCAGCTATCCATCTTGCTCTTGAGTGCAATATAAACCCATGAATTTTCCTACTTCTAATTTCCACATGATCTGCATTGTATTTTCCAAACTGTGCTTATCTTCTTTGGTTTTCAGACATTTTTTTCTGTAACTCTTCAGTGTTGCCTTCCTGTTGCTTCTCCTGTTTTGCTGCATTCTGTTTCTTTGCAAATCAGTATGTTATTGTTTTTAATTTCACATTCATAAGCAAAACATCTAGAAAGAGTTGGTCTCTTATTGTTAGCTGTCTTTGATTGCTAGGAATAGTATGAATTTCTTATCTTTCATTCAGTATGACTGCACATTCGTCTATGGTAATTTTTGCTTCAATTTCTTTTACATAAATTAGATCAATTAGAAGGGAATTATCTGATTTCTAAATATTGCTTCTTTTGACATCTTTTCCAAAAGATAATTTCAGGACAATCATCGAGTGATCCAATCTGTAGGCAAACTGACTGTCTTCAGCATACTGGACAAACGTTACCGATACAACAACAAAGGCCAGTCAACTTTGTTGGAGAGAATTTGTTGTTCGCCAAGTAAACCTGCTTTCAGCATCTAAGCCCTTCCATATATCTGTTAGTGTTAGCTCTAAATTTAACATCTGTTCTTCCACTTTTTGTTTAACATTTGGATTGTTCACATGTTAATGATAAAAAGCAATTATGATTAAATTATGATAATCAACATTTGGGTCCTTTACTAAATTCCAGTCTTTGCTTATAATATTATTTGTATAACTCAGTTTATTATGTAACCTTCCAGTCTTTCATTAAATTCTGGAGTGTCTCTGGACCAAATAAATTCACAAGCAGTAAATATTTATACATAGTTGAAATTAAGACCAATGTAAAGTTGCCATTGTGGCCCTTGTTGACTGCTTTTGCCTTGACTTACTTTGAAGTCACAATTGTTTTGTCAAACAGTATCGCCAACTCCTCAAGATTGTGTATTATTGGATTCAATGAAACAAATATGACCCCATTCAGCTTAATAGTAGGCATCTAATTCACGATCAAAATGTGTGTCTTGAAGAAAGCAGTAGAATATGTCTTCTGTCTTAAATACTGAAAAACTTATCTCGTTTTCTTTAAATAAGATGCAAATCTTTTCCATTTGTAAACTAGAATGTTCTTTTCATGTAAACATGTCTACAGCTGAATGATGAAACAAAGCACACAGTGGAGAATACATACAAAACATTTTTAGCGTAAACAGAGTAGATTTCACAAATGCTGTACAGCAGGTTGACCCAGACTGGGAAAAAAAACCCCAAGTAACACAGCTATAGTGTAACTGATGTTTTCGTTGACATTTTGATATAAAATGAAATAAGCAACTCAAAAACTGGATTACCTTTGGAAATCAAGGCATAGAAGAAATTAGTGGCAACAGCTTAAATGAAAAGACAAACATACGCACCCAAGCGCATGAAAACACTCACAACAATGATATCAACATCAAAACGGTAATAGCAAGAAGAAGTTCCTTTGCAGGTGAGAATATCCAAGTCTCCAACATATGTCATATGTCTGAATAGAATCTATTGCGAAGTGTGCATACATGCACACACACACACACGCATGATTATGCGCCGGCGCCGATAATGCTGTCATACATATAACTGGAAAAAAAGAAGAAAAAACATTTATAGCATCTCACATTTAATGTTTTAATGATGCTTCACAATAAACGGAAAAATATAGCCGAGCAAAGAGAAATGCAACAATAAGAAAAACATCCATCCATTCACTAATCTATGGTGGTCCCATAAACATTCTGAATATATAAGCCTATATCAATGGGGGGAAAAAAGGATGGGAAGTTCTATGTTTGACTGTGAAAGTACAGTATGACTGTGTGTGAGCAAGTTCATGCACACTCTGAGAGGGGGAGATAATACACACACTGTGAGATGGGGTGCACCCATATACAGGAGAAATTAAAATGTTTATGATTTGTTACATTATTGGAAATTTCATGGTGTGGATCAGGAAAAAAGTGAAATAAACACAAATGGTTGGCAGATTAGTGCATGCATAAAATAACGATGCTGCCAACTTTATGTGGATCCAGTTCAATGATCAGATCACATCCAGTGCTTCAACTAATAAAATATGTAAATGGTATGTCCAAGAAAACATAATTCATTTGTGAATGCTGAAGTGCACAGTCTGCATTCACTTGAAGGACTCATTTTCAAGATGTTTCAATGATATTGCACACAATATACTGTCACAAATTCAGGGTGGAAACTCTAGCACGAAGTGGGCTCTTATTCTGAAGACCAAGACTGTTTAACTTTCCTTGAGTTTCTACATAACTGAAACATCAGAGGATAATAATGAAATTAGACAAGGCATACATGTAAGTTGTTGTTTAATTTAGAGTATAGTGATGGGAAGGAGCATGTGCATGAGATGCTGAGTGCAGAATTATTGCCAGTTTTTAGACATGGTTGACTTCCTCAGAGTACAAACTAATCCAGGGTGGGATTGAGAAATGTTAGAGCTGTGGAGGGAGGTTGTGTGAATGCTCCTTCCCATCACTATACTTTGAATGATCTCAGTTAAATTACAACTTACATGTAAGTCTTGTTCAATTTTTATTTTTTCCCCATAGTGATTGGTTCATCCACTTTCACAAGAGAATTTAGGGGGGGAGGGGAGGGAGGTCAACACAGCAACTACACAATCTGCAGAGTGAGTTTCCAGCGTATTTACAGCTTGGCAAACTTAGCACTCTCTTAAAATGTGGCAACAGGGTGTAAGAATGATTGCATTATTTTATTTACAAACTTTTCCATAATGAATTTTAAAAGTATTTTAAGGACTCCACCAAAAAACATAGACTGGCTGAAACTTTTGTTTGATTCAACAGGTTTGCATAAGATTTGCTGAAAGTACTTTCTCTTGACCAGCCAGCAGCTACCAGTCAATAGGCACATCCCTACTAAAAGCTGCTGATGTACCAGCTGCTGCAGTACTATGTGCTGAAATCTTTGAACCGTCTACTCCAGATAACTCCACCACTGTCTTTATCCATCTGGAGAGTCTCTCTCAAGACATGTCCAAACGGTTTTATGTAGGAAATGATTTGTTCTTTCCCTTGTCTGAGTCTCTTTGTTCTCTTCAAGTATTCCTGTATGTATCACTTCTAATGGCTTTAAATGCTTTCCTGGTTTTGACAGTTTGAGAGTAGACCTGTAAGTTATTCTACATCTTCCATCACTAAATTTAACATTATCAATAGTCAAAGCATAGAGAGTTTGGCTTCTCTGACCTGACACTAATGCTAAAATCATTACCAGTCTCAGTGTGAGGTGCTTGAGTCAAATTTCTCTGCAGAATCCCAGCTTCTTAAATATTGAACAACTACATCAACATCCTAAACTTCCAGATATTTCGAAAGTGATGGCCTGTTTTCAAATGCCTCCATGACCAAATGGCACAACTGGATGACAGCCAGATGAGTACCCCCCCCCCCCCCCCCCCCCCCCGACCCCTTGGGTGCTTAGATACACAGAAACAGCATTTTTGACTACATTTATTGCACTGTGGCTTGCTCCTGTACTATACAGCTCTGCAAGAAAGTTTGCTATAAAAAGGGAAGTGTCATGCGAGGCCTAGCCATTTTCTGTTCCTGCCGTTTTCCAAGATAATGTTGTATGCTTTTGATGAAAACGGGCGCCATGAGTCCATCAGAAGGTCCACTGCTTCCTTTGCTGGTACCCTTTCCGCAGATCGTGCAAACTAGCAGGTTCAGGCATCTTTAATGAACCAGGGGATGCACTACCTCTGGCTGGTTGGGGAGAGGTGAAAAGCCTGGTCCTACAAGGAAGCTGCACAGGTGGGACCCGCAACAGCCGTTGAAGTGCCTGTTTTGGTCAGTCCCTCCCTACCAGCACACCTGTGGCATTGTCCTGCTTGACTTTCTAAAGAACTTGTGTCATCACACTGAAAGGAGGAAACAATTGCAGTCATGTTTTTCCAGTAGATGCTGAAAGTGTCAACAGCAGAAGCAGCTGGGTCAGGTTTGTGCGATACATATTTCTCCATCTGCTTGTTTAAAGTTGTTAACTTTGAAGCAAACAAGTCAACAGAATGGAAAATGCTCAGCTCTTGGAAAGCTCTGAGGCAGTTGCTGTCCAGTTTCCATTCTCCATCCATGTCAGTTTGCCTGGATTCGTAATCAGCAACGACGTTTAACTTGCCTGATATTTAAGTTGCACCAAGCCAAATGTTACTGTTGATACACCATGACCATAGTTCAAACGACGGCGAATTGCAAGCATCTGAGTGGCTGGTACCCATGTGCTGAATGCAAGACACACGTCATAATATCACTCAGTTGTATACGTTTTCCTTTTAATTTCTCTTGGAAGCGTTGCAATGTTAGAAATGCAGCTTTCAATCCCAGGATATCTATTTGGGACATTTTCTCTGTGACAAACCAATGCCCTTCTGATAATACTCCCTTGCATTTACAATGAAGGCATTGCAGATGGTGGTTTCAAGACACACTAAATGGTCAATGGTAGAGTGATACTTGAGAAAACCGAGCTGCTCTTTGGCCAAAAGGCATCAGTTTTCAGCTTCCACACCAGACGACAATTTACCTTCTTTTCCATTCATTTGCAAATGCAGTCAAAGCTAATGAACGGTATTGTTTATAATTCAAAGGGCTGGTCAAATCTATTCCGATTTTGGGAGCATGGATGTTCAGAGCTTTCCATTTAAAAGGGTGGAAAGTACCTTTGGTTCAGATATGACTGTAGACTTTTAGAAGGGTCTGGAAACAGCTTTCTGGGAGATGTTTCAAAAACTGGTAATGAATGTCATCAAGGTCAGGAGTGGAATCGCAACTGGTTTGCCAAACTGTAAACTAGCTGGTAATGACTTTTAGAAGTTTACTCTTTTAGCCTCCTTCATTATCTTTTTTCTTTCTTGTACTGAACATTCCTTTTCTTTTATGAAAGTAAACTTAGGCCTACTTGTAAAAGAAAATGAACGTCCGATATAAAATAGAAAATTATCATGCAAGAAGAGCTGACTTTTAAAAGTCACTACCAGCTAGTTTACCAAAGTCAACCGGAAACACGTGCAAATCAGCAGGAAAGAAAAAGCAAAAATAACAAACAAACAAAAAACTGCCCATGTCTGTCATGACCAAAAAAAAAAAAAAAATCTAATATTTTGTGCAATACTGTATCCAAAACATTTTGATTTCTGCGTAGCTGAAACATGAAAGTAGGCCTACCGAGGAAATTAAAACGCTAAGTATTTCCTACTACAATGGCAAATGCGAGCCACGTCGATCGTGTGCCCAAGACAGTTTCTTGAATGGAATCTGACGAGATGACAGCCCTGATATGACCCCTTGCGGTTGACCAGGCTTAAAAATTTAAAAAAAAAAAAAAAAAAAGACCCAGTGCCGAGCCAACTGTGAATCCCTGCAAATGATGAGCAGCCAAAGAGTTGCTCAGTACTGGATCACGGCAGTTTAGGCCACTTCCCCTACTATATGCAAGTGGTCGACATCACGGCAGCGATATTCACTAGCTCAGGGACTTAGGACGGAAGTCATTGCTTCAATCACGTCATTAATTCCATGGGCAATCTTACAACCAACCACAGGTCACACACATTCATTTGTAAACGATTGTCTCAGCAGATCCATACTGTCTCCTCTCTCTCTCTCTCTCTCTCTCTCTCCTCTCTCTCACACACACACACACACACACACACACACACACACACACACACAAACACCACACACAGTTTCTTTGTAAGATATTCAAAACGCTGAAAAGTACTGAGGATTACTGTTGTGTAAGAGCCGCTGACTTGACGGGAATTTAAAGTCAGATTGCTTTTATCGTATGCCTATGTACATCCTGGGATTCAAACCTTTGAACCTTTGTCGGACTAGTCCTATATGATAACCACTGGACCACAAGGCCGCCAGGTTGACACAGCAGATTTTACACATGCTATGCCCTAAGCACAGTACCTTCTGGCTAAAAAGACTTTTTTTTGTTGTTGTAGCATTTAAACCGTACTGCTTTCCATCATCGTCGATTAGACGCCGCCAGCACAGCACCCATCAGGCGATGTTCAGAAATATTTCTGACAGAGGGACAAACCGCTTTGAAGCATGCCACGAACAGCGCAAATAATCCAAGTGAACACTGCTTATATTTTATGGGACACCTGTCTGATATGGATCGCCCAAACTTGACAAGAGAGTGACGGTGCGGGCGAGAGTGTCAAGACACTGACCATGGCGCTATCTTTGGTTCAGTGTGGCCATCTCACTACTGTCCCTGGTACCAACCCAAACGGCTTCTCTCTGCTAATACACTGGGTCCGAAAGTTGACCTGCGACACTCAGCATGTGCTTGAGCGACTTTCCACAGCGGCGGTGGTCATAGTCACAAACAACAGGTTGTGCACCCAACAAGGTATTCCAGAACAGGTCTAGTCGGTAGTTTTCATCATCTTCTTGTTCTGCTTCTTGTTTTAGTCATGATTAATAGAAACGGTATTCTTTAGTTCCACTTTGATGCGCCGTGGTGATGGAAGGAATGGCGGTTGCCCGTTACTTCAGTCTTACCGATTGTCTTCCGAAAATACGGTCGAGTTTTGAATCGCTCTGTGCTGAATTCTAAGTTGATAGAAAAGAATGCTGAACAATTAAGTAGTGGGGGAAAACAAGTGCAGGTTAACAATTCTTCAGTCGTTATAGTAATGACTTGGCAAAGATTGATAGAAAAGAATATTAGCTGACTTTCCCAGGAATGAAAGTTGAGCTGTTCTTACGTGCATAGATCAGGTGAGATGGACCCAGACCCACAGACTTCTTTATCTGTATGCTGATGGTATTTGTTGTGACAAGAGACGTAAAGATCAACATGGCACTTTGCGAATTAAGTGTGGCACGTTCCGGATTTATGGGCTTTCCCTTGCGCGTTTGTGAGTGTCCATCGTAAAGGTTTCTATTTCTGAGGGTCAGTGACTTTCCGGTGGTCATGGTCATTGGACACTGGGTCATCATCTGGCAACGGGGATCCTGTGTCCCGGATCGGCACCAAATTCTAATGGTTTGGTCCTAAGGGTTCGTTAACATTGCCCCAGTAACAAATGCGGCGCTCTGCTGACATACAGACCAGCCAACCAACGGAGTAGGAGAAAGGAGGACCTCTTCGATGGAAGTAATAACAAGGATAAGAATTATTCAGGGGGAAAAAGATTAATATTTGAAAAAAAAAAAAAAAAAACCCGAAGAATTTCACACACACACACACACACACACACACACACACACACACCACACACACAACATAGATGTGAGGGTGGGGATCGCTGGAGACGAAGGCGATAGGGAGGAAGGCCATCTTTGTTCGAAATACCTTTATTTATTTGTCTGTTTATTTCATTTCATTTTTTGTGCTTGTTTACTTTGGGAAGTATATAGGCCTACTACTAGGCGTCCAGCTGTTGACTGTCGCATGTTGTATGCGTGCTATTTCCTGGCCAGGTCAAGGTGTATGTGTTGTCATCCAGGTCGTCCGCAAAAACAAAACTGCGGTATGGCGGTAATTAACTTTACCAGTACCAGCGAGAGTCGGGAGGCTGCATGCGAGTGAGCGCGCACGCACGTGTCACTCATGCCTGTGTGTGTGTGTGTGTGTGTGTGTGTGTGTGTGTGTGTGTGTGTGTGTGTGTGTGTGTGACTAAAGGAGTGTGTATGACTGACAGCGAGAGATTGTGTTAGATTGAGCGTACGCGTTCGTGTCCGGACTCACTCTCTCATATATATATATATATTTGTTAAAAAATATTTTTAAAAATGAAGTATTAAAATCTACAAGCTTGTTTCTAGCGTTGCTATCTTCAGGATGTCTTTTGGGGCACGCCAACGGTCTTTTATGGCGTGCGGGACTTGATTTCAACTCTGTGTGTGCAGGCGGATCTTATTTGCTGCACGTGCGGCCTGTGGTTCTTATTGGGGCCTGTTCAGATGGAATGTGCTAGCAAAGATTTCCACTTGTGCCTGCAATTGTTTACAATTTCTACTTTTGTGTTCAGAGTTGCTAAGTGTGGTTTGCATAATATTAACCATTTTTCTGTGGAGCATAGATTGCATCTTTTTGAGATATTGTTGTATGGTGTTGCTCTTTTTATGATTTTCCATGATATGTTGTAGTCTATTTTTTTATCTTTGAGTCTCCAAATGTATTTACTCAGCTCTGTTTGATTTTTGTATTTTTCATTTTTGAATGACTGTTTGTGATTTGCGTATCTGGTTTTGAAAGTGTTTTCAGTAATCCCTATATATGTTTCTTTTCCATTTTCTGATGTTACCGTAGCTTGGTATACAATGTTGCTGTGAAGACATTTATTGCTTTGGGGGCACTGTTCTTTTTTAGTGAAGTTGCAAGATGTCCTTTCGGCACCCTTCTCTTTTATGTTGCTTTTCATTTTGTTAGATGAGTCAATCATGTTTTTGAGGTTGGGCATACATGAGTATGATAGTTTAATGGTGTTTTTGTTGAATATTTTGGACAGTTTGTGTTCTTTTGGGAATGATGTTGCCAAAATTTTAAAGAATTCTTTTCCTACATTTGTTTTTACTTGTCCATCGTATGGTGGTTTGTACCATATGATCTTTCTTTTCCTATTTTTCTTATTTCTGTTCGTGCTGTTGTCTGGACTGTATTGTAGTTTGTAATTGTAACCACTTTTTTGTAATGCTTCTTGATATTCTGTTGCTGCATCATTGAATGCGTTTTCATTGCATGACAGGTTGGATAGTCTCTTGTTTATACCATTGGGTATTGTTTTTAGTATAGATGGTGGGTGGTTGCTTTTGATGTTTACGTAGACTGGTATGTCATTGGGTTTTTTGTATGGTTTGTACACATGGTCATTGAGGTCTAATGTTATGTCTAGGTAATTCACTACTTTTTTGTTTGCTTCTATCGTGATTTTTAAGTTGTGGTTTTTAAAGATTTTACATAATTCTTTTTTCTTGTTTTCAATGGTTCTTGGATTATTGTTTAATGCAGCGAGGCCGTCATCTCTGTATAAACCGGCCTGTTTTCCAAGTTGTTTTTGGATGTTGGATAGCATGAATAGTCCGACTAGTTCACATGTTTCGGCACCATCATACGATCCCATGGTTACATCAAATGTGGAGTTTTTGCTCGTTTTTTTAATCCAAGTTTCATTTCTGCTATGGAGTAAGGTTTTTTTGGTGTGGAAAATAATCTCCATTTCTGACTCTGTTACGTTTGTGTATTTGTTGGCAAATTTCAAAGCTTTGTTGAGTAGTTCTTCATCTATGGATGGATAGAAGTCTACTATGTCAAATGTAATGAACATTGTATTTCTCTGTTTGTTGAGTTTCTTAAACCATTGTATGACTTCATAGCTGTTTTTTCCAAAGGTTGTATTCGGTGTTTGATTTTATATCTTCTATAGCCTTTTCCAAAATTCTCTTGCTTATTTTGCCCAGTTCGGATTTAGATGGGTTTATTAGTCTACATGTTGGGTTGTTTTGGAAGTTAGGCTTGTGGTCTTTAAGTGTTATGAAGGCTTCTTTTCTTGCTGTTGCCTCTACCCTATCACTTAACTCCATGCGGTGTGCAAGCTCTTTTTCTTTTTTGCGGATGTTGCTATGTGTAGTTTTATCAGCTTTCTTGTAGTTTTTCTGGATGTTTTTGTTTAAGAGTTGAGAGTATTCGTTTGGTTCCATTTTGTAAAAATTGCTCGTTTTGTCAGCCTTTACGAATATCTTTTTATCATTTTGGATTTGTTTTATATCATTTGTTAGTGATGTTTGAAAGTTGTTATTTGATTTTTTGAATTTAATATTGGCTATCAGTCCCTTCATTTTGTCTTCAAAAGGTTTCATTTCATCTATTGTCGGAGGTGATCGCCATGATTTGAATCCGTATGTATTTTTGTCTTCATTCTTTGCATTTGGGTTTAGGAAGAACGCCTTCCATCTCATGTTGCGCACAAATTTCTCGGTTTGTTCTATCAGTTTTTTAGTGTAAGTTTGTGGGTTTGAAAATAGTATGTTTTTAGTGGATTGTCTAAAGTTGATTTTCTCCATTTTAGATTTTGTCAGACCACAGTGCTCAACGTGAGGAGCGATTATTATGAACAATATAAAAAAAAGTCCTTAAAAAATCTGAAGGTGCTCAAATCTGAAGGTGCTGAGTAAATACATTTGGAGACTCAAAGATAAAAAAAATAGACTACAACATATCATGGAAAATCATAAAAAGAGCAACACCATACAACAATATCTCAAAAAGATGCAATCTATGCTCCACAGAAAAATGGTTAATATTATGCAAACCACACTTAGCAACTCTGAACACAAAAGTAGAAATTGTAAACAATTGCAGGCACAAGTGGAAATCTTTGCTAGCACATTCCATCTGAACAGGCCCCAATAAGAACCACAGGCCGCACGTGCAGCAAATAAGATCCGCCTGCACACACAGAGTTGAAATCAAGTCCCGCACGCCATAAAAGACCGTTGGCGTGCCCCAAAAGACATCCTGAAGATAGCAACGCTAGAAACAAGCTTGTAGATTTTAATACTTCATTTTTAAAAATATTTTTTAACAGATGTTGCTCCCCAAGGGGTTGAGCACCTTCAGATTTTTTAAGGACTTTTTTTTATATTGTTCATAATATATATATATATATATATATATATATATATATATATATATATATATATATATATATATATTGGGCCCCCTAACTACTAAAGATTCCCTAGATGTTTTAACTAAGCTCAAATGTCGCAATAAAAAAGCTGACAGAAACAAGCGGGAAATAAAACATCCATCTGCAGTCCTTTTTTTTTTTTTTTTTTTTAAAATTAACAATGTGTGATTAAAAAAAAAGATTTTTCCTACAAATATGAAAAGTGTCTCAATATAGGAACCCAGTTCCAAATTAATGTGAGACACCCTTATCCTTATATTGGGCACACGCATTCATATAGGAGGATTAGTAACACTCAGCAATCAAAACACTCATAAGACCAGCGTGCAGGATATTTTCCAATTGTATTTATTGTATCTCTGTCAACAATAGGACTACATAGGCCTATCATGCAACAAACAAAACAGGATTATTAAAATGCCAGTATATTCTGGATGATCTGGCCTAAAACCCAAGGGCGACTTCCTCAAAGGCAAAGGGAAAATTAAGAAGAAAAAAAAACAATCAAAACCCACACTTAGGTGATCATTTTGTTAAACTGAACAACAAAAACCAGGCAGCATTTTTTCTGTCTTCACCACTACAAGTTATGCAATAAATG
This sequence comes from Conus canariensis, assembly GCA_033310375.1. Classification (NCBI taxonomy): domain Eukaryota; kingdom Metazoa; phylum Mollusca; class Gastropoda; order Neogastropoda; family Conidae; genus Conus; species Conus canariensis. The sequence continues at coordinate 73,508,366 of CM065716.1, read as the reverse complement.
AAAAGGAAAAAAAATCAAGAATTTTGTGGATGATTTTGGTCTAAAAGAACCTGACCACACAAAGGTGGCGATCAGCTGCAACCTAGCACCTAGGGGTTTTGGGGAAAAACAGAAGAGAAAAAAATCAATAAAAATCTTGTTATAAGACGCAAGTAGGCTAAGCTGGTAGGGTAGTGTATGCATGCCAAACCAGGCAGTTTGCTAAGTCGTTTTTTGTCTTCACCAAGTCAGTTTACAAACACAAATCACACACGTCTCTCAGCAGCTTCGTTTGGTCTGCACATCTGTTGTGGACCCACTGGTTGCAGCTAACACATTGTGTCATGTTTTCTTGAATGTCTTCACCACACATAAAACAAAACCAACTGTCCCCTTCATTTTGCTTAACCGTGGTGGACTTTCGTTTGGTTTGATTTTGTTCAGGCCTAGTGTTTATGTAATTCCTTTGTCCACCTTTCATGCCTCGAAGTTTTTTCTTGTACGAGCTTGATGTAATGAGCTCCGCTTGCTGACAACGGCGTTTCCTTAGGTGATCTTGGGTGATTTTCGTGGTAATGGTATGATGTCTTCTGCAACAATTCTCGGGGACTTGGCAGAATGTTTCCCCGGAGATTCGGTGTTGACTGTCTGTAAAACTGTAGCAGATTCATTCCCAGGGTCACTGTTGTTGGTTTGTGCACTCTCTTGAACTTCTGTGGTATCATCAGCACTGTCCTGAGGTACAATAGCATTGTATTGTCCGATGTTGCCTCCAACTGGGTGAAAGGTAACCGCAACACATTTGTCAATCTATCTGTTGTATTCATCATTGTAAACATTGATGACTTCCAAATCCTTGCTGAAAACGATGATTGTCTTCCCCAAGTGTGTTGCTGTTGCAGTAATTTCCAGTTCGCCTACGCTGGCAGTTGGGGTCGACATGTGTCTCAAACGATCCTCAAGGCTTGAAAAATGGATGTTGTCAGGCACATCAGAATTTATGATCTCTAGATGAATTGGTCCAAGCAAGTCATGAAGCTCATCCAAGTTCTCCAGCATTGATGACACAACATTCGATCTGAGATTGTCAGCCAGAACCGTTTCTTTCAGTTCAACCAATCCTGAAGATGCACTTCCATCTACTTCCTGTGGAGTGGCTTGAAGTTCACTGTTCATGCACATCACAATGCTCCGGAGGAAGCAACGTCCATCCCCTTTACTGACAATTTGCGGGGACACTGCAATTTCTTGAAGCATGCCATCTGGAGGTGAAGATGCCTCAAGTGTTTGAGGCTCAGCTTGCTGTGAAGGCTGAGAGCTAGAGTTAGGTTTCTCTGACACACCTTCTTCACGTCTTTCCAAGGTGTGAGAGGTGATCTTTTCTCGTGGACGTCACTTTGGCCTGCTTCAAGTTGTTCAGAACTGCAGCCCCTCTGGTTTCCAGGCTCTCCGTTTTCAACAGCTGCCACTGATGTTGCGATGAAGTCAGCATCTGTGAAGATGTGTCGATTTGGTGGCCAAATGCCAGCTTTTTCAAAGCCATTCACAGCCGTGGCCCCTACTGGAGTGCGGCTGAAAGCCTCTGCAAGCAGTCCAGCAATGCTTCCTGTCTGAATGCTTGATCCAGGATGAGTTCTAAGGAACCTGTCTGCAGCTTGATTGAAGTATACAGAAAGGGGCTTGAAACATGTCAAGTGGCTGCATACAATGACTGCAGTGCAGTGGAAGTGAGAGCATCAGTTCTCCATGTTGAGTGGCAATTTCAACTGCCCGAAGATTTCCTGTGTGACTTATGTGCCCATCAAGGACAAGAAGGACAGGTGCATCCTTTGAAGGTTTAGCGTGTTTGTCGAAGTGTTCAAGCCACAAGCAAAAAGTGTCTTTATCCATCCAGTCTTTCTCCTGCACTGCAAATCCTGTTCCAGTGGGGGCACCAATTTTGAGGTCTTCCTTCATGCGCTTTCGTTTGTAGATCAGAAAGGGAGGGATGAATGAACCACTTGCACTCATGCAGCTGACACATGTGACACTGGTTCCTCTTTCTGGACTGATGACTGCACCCTCCTGTTGTTTGCCCTTTTTTGCCACAACTTTTCCAGGTTTCTGCACAGTGCTTAGAGATGTTTCATTCATGTTATACACAGAAGACGCGTCCAGTTTGTGATTGTCAAGAACTGTCCCCAGGATATCGAAGAACCTGTCCACACTTTTTTTTTTGTTAAACCCTGCTGCTCTTGCTATGCTGGTACCCTCAGGGTTTCGAAGACTGAGTTGAGGGTTTCTGGCAAGAAATTTTGAAAACCGTTTCCGGCCTGCACTTTGCTTTTCTTCATTGAACTTGTGCAAAAGTTCTGCGTTGTTTTTCAAAGCAATTTGAAACGCCAATTCCTGCACAGTAGTTTTTGAAAGGCCAAACAGCATTTCTTCCAGTAAAAGAATGTGATGCACTAAATCCTCTTTTTCTTCTCTAGACAAGTCTGTTGGCGAATCGAAATGTTTCTTTCCTCCAACAGCACATTTGTTTGAGCTCTGAACATGGTGTTGCAATGTTGCTCTTAGAACTGAAAAATGGTTAGCAGCATGTCACAAAGACATGTGATTCTCCTTGACAGCCTTCACCGTGTTTTGCAAGTCTTCTTCTCGCCACTGGCCATATTTCTTGCGCTCCTTTGTGAGCTGAAACACAATACCAAATAATGTAAAACCTATGCCTGACTTGTAGTGATAACAAACGAACTTTGTCAAGAAAACTTCCATTTATGTCCCCTGAAAAACTCGGCGAAAAGATAAACTGGTTAAACATAATCATATACATTTGTTATAAATTACAGCTAGTTATAGCCTAAGCCTAATCCACAATTTTCTTATCGACTGGAAAAATAACTGAAGTTGTTTTTGTACCATCTGATGTATACTGTAGCTAAATTGTTTTTTCGATCCATCCAAATTTCAATCTTCATAATGTATAGGCTACTATCTATGTCAAGCACACACACACACACACACACACACACACACACACACACACACAACACACACCACACACACACTCAGAGACTGCTTTCAGAAATGTCCCTACATTGAGACACACTGTACCTAACCTGGGACCCAATATAAGCACAGTTGGGTACCTGAAGAAAAATGACACCAGTAAGGAATGGCGGCGGAAATCACACGCAGAAAGTTGTAAATATTTGTGAAATTGGTCACAGTAGCAACTGTAACAATTTCTTGTCCATGCATACTGCTTTCTGCATGTAAAAGCTTATGGCAAACACGTAAAAAGTTATATGATCTTGATACTAAAGTAAAAAATGCAAATATTTTCTCTTCACCTTCACAATGGCGGCTGACAATGATTGACCTGCTGCTATAGTGATCTCCCTTCCGTAATCGGTGCTTTTTCCAAACTTCTACACCTGTGAATAAGCCTACAAGGGTGGGGGGGGGGGGGGGGGGGGGGGGGGGGAGGGGGTTCCCAATATTGGCACATGCCCAATATAGGTACCTCTCCCTCTCTTATGACTCCTTATATATATATATATATATATATATATATATATATATATATATATAACAGCGAGTTTAAAAACCACAACAGACAAGATAAAAAGATTTCCAAAATTTTCGGCTTTAATGCCTTCCTCAGTGGTGAGTTGACTGGCCGGCGAGTCACACAACATATATACATGCATAAAAAGAAAGTGAATAAAATTCACTATCTTAAAACAAGAAGCTACAAAGGATTTCACGTACCAGGCAAATCTTTCAAATGGAAGGGGAGCAAAGGGACGTTGTAGTATGAGGGAGAGGGGCTGAGCAAGTGTGTGTAAAAGCATGCGTGCGTCACGCACATGTGGGAGTGTGTGCGTATATGAGTGTGTGTTCGTGTGAATGAGTTTGTGTGTGTGAGTGTATGTGTCTGTGTGTGTGTGAGTGTGTGTAGTGTGTGTAAAGCGGGTGGGAGGTGGGTTCGGTGGGGGGAGGTAAAAGGAGTCCAGCGGCGTAGAACATGAACAGTTATTGTAGTGAGTTGAGTCCGAAAGGATGGAGAGTTTTCAATTTTCTTATCCAGAATTTTTTCCTGCAAATTCTGTGCGTGTGGCTGTCTGAAAAAACTTTTTCTATCACCATGCATTTCATTTTGGCCAGGGTGTGGTTGGGCAGGTTGAAATGTTGCGTGACTTGAGTCCCGATGTTGTTCTTGATGTGAGATCTATGCAGATAGAAACGTTTTCTGAGTGAATTTTTTGTTTCACTAATGTATTGAGAATTCTGACAGAGTTCGCAGAACATGAGATAAATGCTGTTATTGGTTTGACAGTCAATATGGTGTCTTAGAGTAAATGTTTCTTTGGTCTGGTGGCTAATGAAATTGGTGGATTCCAAGGCGTGCTCTTTACAAATAATACATTTGTTGGAACATTTGAAAAAACCATTAGGGTCTTTAGGATTTAATTTGACGGGGAGGGCTGAGGGCATAAGCAAGTCTTTGAGAGAACGGTTGTTTCTTTCTCCTAGGATGGGTGGGTGAGGTATGGCCTGTTTAAGTTTGTCACTGGTAAAATTTGTCTGATATAATTCTTTAAACCATTGACGGAGAGGGGGGTTGCTAGGGTTATGAGTGACAATAACGGGTGTTCTAGGGTTGGACAGCTTAGGTTTGTAAGTAAGAGTATCATGTCTGAGTGTCTTTTTGCCTTTTCAAGAGCAGTGTGTAGAGTTTGGGGTTTGTAGCCTCTTAGTCTGAGAAATTCGAACATCTGCTCTGAGCGGGTAATGAAATCTTCTGGTGTTATATATATATATATATATATAATATATATATATATATATATAAACATCTTGCACCGCAACTTCCACATCATACAGTCCGATCCTTCCCTCTAAGAAGTTTTCCCCTGCCCGCCACTAATTGCGTCCAAACGTGACACCAACCTTTGGGACCACCTGGTGCGAGCTGCTATCCCCAGAGACAGACCATCCCTCCCTACAGGCACCAGTCCGCGTGGTATCAAAGGCTGCAAAACATGCCCATTCATCGACCAATCAATGACCATCATCGGCCCCAAGGGGAGGTTCACTGTCAAGGAGCCGTTCAACTGCCAGACTGAGAACATAGTGTATGGCCTTACATGCACACTGTGTAACAAGGAATACACTGGCGAGACATACCGTCGCCTAGACGATCGCTTCTCAGAGCACCTACGGTCAATGCGCCTGGGATACAGTGACCCTGTAGGTGTGCACTTCAACAGCCCTCAACACAGTTTCAAGCACTCGAGAGTTGCTGTGGTCTGGCAGAACCATGCAAGTGGCCCTTACAGGCTGTTCACAGTCATTGCCCACAGGCCTTACAGGCTGTCTACAGTCATTGCCCACCTCGGCATACGCGTCCCAAATGGACTGAACACCAAGGAGTGACCGCAGTGTCTTCCAGGCTTCTAGCAATTTTTTGTTGTTGTTTGTTAACATGTGTGTCACCCTTGTCAGTGTGTGTGAAGAGTGCATGTGTACACTAGGATGTGTGTTTACAGTAGGCCTCTTCCCCCTCCCTCTGCCCCCTCCCTGTCTTTCCCTCTCTCTCTCTCTCTTCCCATATCCTTGTTAGTTGTGCTCACCTTCTGTGTACCTGCGTGTGTGTGTGTGTGTGTGTGTGTGTGTGTGTGTGTGTGTGTGTGTGTGTGTGTGTGTGAGTACAACACTATGTTAATCTGACAGTAAATGGTTTCAGTCAGTCAGCCAGTCAGTGTGTGTGTGTGTGTGTGTGTGTGTGTGTGTGTGTGTGTGTGAACACTCATAACTTGTTTCTTTTGTTGTTGCTATCTTCTTCTTTTTGTTTCTGTCTGTCAATAACTCTTTCTGCCGATGAAGACACTAAGTGTCGAAACGTCCTAACTTCTTTTCCACCTGTAAGTTGACAATTGACCTTTTCTGCTGTTTCACCTATATATATATATATATATATATATATATATATATATATATATATATATATATATATATATATAGGCATACACACACATATGTAGGCCTATATATATCCATATGCATGTGAGTGAGAGTGCGCACGCGCTCCATGCAAGATTTATGAGTTTAAAGTGTACAAGTATAGAAACAATTCTGTTGATTTATGCGCAGCACAAACTGAGTTCCATTTGTGTTATGATGAAAGGCAAGCCCACCTAGCCAGGGAAGAAGATCGCCTCCATTTCATTCACACAGTGCCCCACTGACTCCCGCTAACGTGTATTACACACTGTAACAGATTGATGAGAGCAGACCTCACTAACTCCTGATACCAATATGTACCACACAACTTAGCAGACTGATAGGAGTAGACGTTTCACGTGGCTTTTTTTTTTTCCATCAACAGCATTGCTAGAAAACTAGGACCCGATCGAACAGATATCAAGTGGAAGGAAATACATGCAGGTCAGTAAGCAGTTTTCCGCTCATTCTTGAATGATTTTGTTAAGATCTGTTACTCTTCTTTCCTTTTGAAGAAAAAGATTTTAAAACGGGATAAAAAGGGTTGTGTAGCAAATCCCAAAAGCACTCTCATAGTACATGACCTACCGATTGTCGGACACAATTCGCGTGCCTGTCTTTTGTCAACTTTGTCTCCGCGGCGTGCGTCGTCAGAGTCCAGGCAATGGCGGGGATGGTTCAGCATGGTAAATAACGAAGATTTCAGCTTATAGTGTCCACATCAGAATGGATGAAAACCACTTTCCTCCAAACGATGCCAATGAAAGGCCGCAGCAGAAAGCAAATGTAAGCTTAGATGCCATAAGAAATTGGTCTACAATGAAACCGCTTAACAGATTGAAAGGTAACCTTGCGCGCTTTGTTTGGGAATATAAAAGGATTCAAGGAAAAGTAATATACAGTAGCTAGCTAGAGGAGGTGTGGCCAGCTTTACTGTGAAATTAACCTCCAGTTCAGAGGTTAGAATAAGACGGTAAACCGAAATTTCTGGAACAGTGTAAATTTAGCTCGCGAAAAAAAAATGATTCAGAGAAATTAGTTGTGAATTTCCTTATGGAAGAAAAATGCTTACTTTCCCTCTCTCTCCCTTCATTCAGTTGGGCAAACAAATTCGTTGAAGAAAACAAAAGGGGAAAGCAACTCTTCCATCATTATGAAACTGATCACCACAGAATTGTTTGAAAGGGCATGTGACTCGCTTTTCCCTTTCCTACACGGAAGGAAACGGAGAAGGGGACAGGAAAATCTATCGATGTGGACACATTCCATGTCTTAAGAGTTGAGTAGGGGCTGCTCTTCCTCATCTCCATCACTTCAGCTCTATGAGAGGTGGTGGTAAGCGCCTGTTTTGTTTTGTTTAACACTTTGTTGACTCTAGATTCCTCAAAGCTCTAACGCGAGCCACATGTCATGCACGGCTGTGTTCCCAAAGGGACAGACGACACAGAAAAGAGAGCCGATGGAATAAGAGTCATGTTCAGAGGGGCAGACGAACGCGGAAGAGTTCGCATCGACGCAGTCCAGTCGTTAAGGTGCCTGCACACAAACTCTGCCCCCGCACAGCTGAGGACGATCGCTCGTCCCACGCAACTTGGCGTGTCACATATGCTATGTGAAATGTACCTGGTGCGATCTGAGGTGGTGGCCCCATACGAGATAAGCAAGGCCATTTGCATGGGCTGCAATCGGATGTCAGAAACTGGCAAATTGTCGTCTGCAGTTAAAGCACAGTTTATCTTTGCCCTGATCTGAAAGCATGCGTATTTGACTGTGTATGCATGTATGTGCGTGCGCATGTTTATATTGGTGCATGAGAATTGGTGAGTAGCTGCAAGATGATCAGCGCAAAAGCGGTTGCAATGAGATGAGACAAATCTTAAGGCTGTGAACATTCTTCTGGTTATACTCAAAGCATAACGGCTCTTGTGAGAACAGTGGCAAATAAATCAACATCACCATCGTCTAAATCAGCTAAATATCTAATCCTAAATCTGGATCCAATCTTGTAAATGAATGACTACACTTCTTTTTTTGTCAGTCATATCACTTTCATCTTTGTAGTATCTCCCCCCCCCCCTTCCTCCCCCCCCCCAAACGCCATTCGACCTTACCTAACACACACACACACACACACACACACACACACACACACACACACACACCACCACCACCACCACCACCACCACCCCCACACCACACCACACCACACCACATATGGCTCCACTGGGTTTGTTGTTTTATCTTGTCTATCCTGCGCAATTGTAACTGTATTGTTTTAGAGTTGTTATAATAATTTCTTAACAGACAACAGAAAACATGAAGAAATGCTGCAAGTTTAGTTCTTCCCAAACACAAATCTAAGTTAACTTCATCCCTTCTGCATTAACAGCATATACAAGCGACAATTGTCTTCCAACAGTCTTCACTGAAAAATATGTTCTTTGCAGAACATTATGATCAACACATCCAAATTACGACAGGTGTCACATAATTGGGTGGTAAACACATCTGTCGCAAAGTGACTTGTCAGGGTCCCACTCCTTGATTACTACAGCTGTGTCGAAGCTGCGAAAGCTTAGGAATAATTATGTTACAATAAGACCTCACTGTTTCACCAACGCAAGAGGGACGTACTTCCACAAGCATGAGCTAACAGACTCTACATCTTGGAGTAATGTGACTCTCCTCAGACAGGAGTAACAGGATTCTGCATATGATTTCGCGTGATCTTTTATATACAGTGATATGAATTTTTAAATTGGAAATGAATTCAAATAAGAACACGAAAACACTAATAAACAATAAAAAAAAAAATTTTCTTCACACACACACACACACACACACACAACGCACACACACACACACACACACACACACACACGCACACACACACACACACACACACACATTACCAGTAAAATAGTAGTCATTCTTATGCTACAGACACAAAGTCACATTCCTTTCAATGCCAAGTCTTGACACAGAGTCACTTTCTTCTGAAGCCAGGTCTTGACACAAAGTCAGATTCCTTCCAACGCCAACTTCTGACACAAAGTCACATTCCTTCCAACGCCAATTTCTGACACAAAGTCACATTTCTTTCAACGCCAACTTCTGACACAAAGTCACATGTCTTCCAACGCCAACTTCTGACACAAAGTCACATTTCTTTCAACGCCAACTTCTGACACAAAGTCACATTTCTTTCAACGCCAACTTCTGACACAAAGTCACATTTCTTTCAACGCCAGCTCCTAACAGAGTCACATCCTTCTGAACCCAGGTCTTAACACAAAGTCACTTCCTCCTGAAGCCAGGTCTTGACACAAAGTCGCATTCCTTCTTAAAGCCAGGTCTTGACACAAAGTCGCATTCCTTCTGAAGCCAGGTCTTGACACAAAGTCGCATTCTTTCTGAAGCCAGGTCTTGACACAAAGCCGCATTCTTTCTGAAGCCAGGTCTTAACACAAAGTCATTTCCTTCTGAAGCCAGGTCTTGACACAAAGTCGCATTCTTTCTGAAGCCAGGTCTTGACACAAAGTCACATTCTTTCTGAAGCCAGGTCTTGACACAAAGTCGCATTCCTTCTGAAGCCAGGTCTTAACACAAAGTCACTTTCTTCTGAAGCCAGGTCTTGACACAAAGTCGCATTCCTTCTGAAGCCAGGTCTTAACACAAAGTCACTTCCTTCTGAAGCCAGGTCTTGACACAAAGTCGCATTCCTTCTTAAGCCAGGTCTTAACACAAAGTCACTTCCTTCTGAAGCCAGGTCTTGACACAAAGTCGCATTCCTTCTTAAGCCAGGTCTTGACACAAAGTCGCATTCCTTCTGAAGCCAGGTCTTGACACAAAGTCGCATTCCTTCTTGAGCCAGGTCTTAACACAAAGTCACTTCCTTCTGAAGCCAGGTCTTGACACAGTCACATTTAAGATAACAAGTTAATCACTCAAAATTGCTGTTTAGTTAAGTTATATTATTGCTCTGCTAGTTATGAGTCATATAGTCCTGTGGCCATTCAGAAAAAAGGGTAGGGTTGGAGCACACAGAAGACTCCGCGCTGAAGGTGGAGGTTCCACTTCTCGTCGGCGTCCAATGTTTTACTCGGCTCCGAAGGATGTTTTCAACTAGGCCCCTGCCAGCCACACGTCACCACACAGTGTAATGTTCCACAGTCCACAACAGGAACAAAGTTCTGCTTATAGAGGACCTATATCACACAGTGACTCAAAAGCGCAGGTTGCAGGCCACCCTACACTGCCTCGCGGGACAACTTGAGAGAACAAGTGGGCCTGATGAGCACCCTCCCCCCCCCCCCCCCCCCCCCCCCTCCCATCTCCGCTGGCTCCATTACAAAACACATTGAAAGTTTCACGTTTCGATCATAGATCTGCTCGAACAGCTATTGACGGTCTTTGATACCCCTACTAGAACGAACCAGTCCAAGTTCTGGCTGACTTGAAGGATGAACACCAGATTAATACTGCTGACTGCAGACCACACACCTATCTACAAATAAGCTACATCTTCTCACACAGAGGCAAACAATGACTCGTCCCTGAATAGGTTACTTCTCCCTGGGTTTCAAAAATTAACTTCTGGAAGAGTCTGTTTCAAATGTCATCTTCTCAATCAAGCGAATAGAAGAAGAAGAAGAAGAAGAAAGGAATGTCGGTAGACCTGTGCCTCCATTCAGATTTTGACGCGAATTGTGTTCGCTCAAAAACATTTTATTCGGCACTGCGACCGAGCTTTCAGACACAGATGAGGCTCCCAAGACGCACACCTTGTACGTATTTCACGCTTTGGAGCTGAAACAACTCCTTTCATTTTCAGTGCTTGCATACGTTTTTACCGTTGAAAATAATGTATTGAAATATTGTACTGTGTGTTTGATCACCCTTTAAATGTGCGACGAGTGCATTTAGTTAAAAAAACAAAAAAAAAACAATGATGCCAACAGCTGTTTTCACAGTTGGCGAGTTTCTTATACCCAGCGGTACGACCCAGCAACCCAGACTGTCCCAACAACTCTGTAGCCTTAATACACACACACACACACACACACACACACACACACACACACACACACACACACACACACACCACAACACACACATTCACACACACACACACACACACACACACACACACACACACACACACACACACACATACACACACAAAGGCGCGCGCGCGTGCGCACAGAGGCACAGTTGTTGTCATGAATAGGGTCTCAGCACTCGGTTTTGAGTGAAAGGTTACAGTTAGCGCAGTATTATCTGTTTCATCCCATGTGGTCACTTTTAGATTTTGTACCCATTTTCATGCATTGAAAAGAAATCGTGTCAACATCCCTCAAAATATGACTTAAATATAGAAAGCACAGAGCTTAAATATAGGGGGGTGGGATGGGGTGGGGGGGGGGGGAGAGAGAGAGAGAGAGAGAGAGAGAGAGAGAGAGAGAGAGAGACTCAAATACTCAAACATTTTAATCAGATAAAGGCCTAGGCCCCTTACTGAAGGGGATGTTCACGCAACTAAGCGAGAGAAAAGTCAGTGACATATATACAAAATAAACAATTAATAAACAAAATAAGATTCTTCATTGTATACATTGAAAGCTAACATTCTATGAAGTAATGGTTTTCCAGCCTATTCTGCGCCGGATAAATATACATTGCTAAATTTTTCATTGTAGTCTCTTGCCTTCACGACATAAGCAAAGTTAACCTGAAATTGCATGGAAGCTTGCGGTATTTTGGTTGTATAAATTTTTTCTCTAAGACCATTCAGGGCAGGGCAGCAAAATTAAAAATGCAATTCTTCTTCTTTTCCAATGTTGTATAGACGGCATGTAAGCATATTTTCATTTCTGACACTGTATCTAAAGCAATGGCATGCAATACGAGACACACCAAATCGAAACTTGATCTATTCACTTTTTATATATCTATTCATTTTCAGCTCAATATGCAGTTCTCTCAAATGAGTAGTTTTAAACAACCTGTACTCTGCAAATCTGTCACTAGCATATATGTGATCATGCCAGTCCTGCCATCTGCAAGCAATAATTCTTGCCTAAAAGATGTTAAAAACCCTGTTATATTTTGGGAACCCTGGTTGTCCCAGACAAACGAAAATCCATAAGAATTTAAACAATGACGAACATTTGTAACCCAAGTCCTCTTCCCATGAGAATCTAAATTCAATAGAATTTTGTGTGCCTTAAAAGGCAGTCTATCTTCATTCATTCTGGTCAGTTTCAGCCAATACTTAATACATTTCATGTATGAATTGAGGTAAATTGGATATCTGCCTAGTTCACCACAAACAAGATCATTTGGCGTTCGATTATCGACATTAAGAAAGCGTTTCAATGCAAACAAACGTACTTTTTCTATATGTTTTTTTTTTCTTCCGAAAGCCCATATTTCCGCACCATACTGCAGCATTGACTGAATCTGAGAGTCAAATAGTTTACTAAAGACACTGAAAGCATTGCAATCTAATTTATATAAGATATGAAGCAAAAGAATAACCGCTTTCTTCCCTTTATCTGCTATAATTTGGCACGCAAAACTAAAACTGAGTCTTGTTAAGAAATAGATTCCAAGATACTTATACGCATTTACTACTTGTACTCTCTCGTTTCCATACGTCCATTTCTCACTTGCCGACAAATACCCTCCCTTACTAAAAAGCATAACATTAGTTTTCTCCATGTTTACTTTCAGTTCTAATTTACTTGCAGCATTACATACATTATGTAACTGTCTCTGTAAACCAACTACTGTCATAGACAACAGAATAATGTCATCAGCGAAAAGTAGGATAAATAGTTCTATGATATCAAACGTAACTCCATGAAGACCATTCTCAATTATTTCCAAAGCCAGTTCGGTATTAAAAAGTGAAAACAAAACAGGACTACAAACATCACCTTGCTTGACCCCTCGAATACAATTCAATGTATCAGACAGTGTTGCCCAGACCTTGCCCTTGCCTCTTCGTTATACATGCTTTTAACACAACGATACAACTTACCTTTAATTCCGTTCTTGATCAGAACGGGCCACAGTAATCTTCTAGATATAGAATCGAATGCCTTTTCAAAGTCCACAAAAGCAACATACAACTTTCTGTTGCAGTCGAATTGTTTTTGGACAGCAGTAAACAAAATAAAAATATGGTCGATTGTCCAATATCCCCTTTTAATTCCGGCTTGGTACTCACCAGTAATATCATTCTGGGAAATCCATTCTTGTAATCTGCTATTAACAATTGGACTGTATAATTTGCTACAAATGTCACATACGGAAATATCACGATAATTGTTGACGTCATTGACATGACTTTTCTTATATAAAGGAATGATTACGGATTCTGTCCAATTTTTCGGAAAAATTCCTTTTTCAAATAAATAGTTAAATAGTGTGACTAGGAAATTAATAACTGATTCACCGGAATTTTTGAAAAACTCACTTAAAAGTCCATCTGCACCAGCCGACTTACCATTCTTTAGCTTTCTAATGGCAAGTAAAACTTCTACTTTAGAAATTGGCCTGTGTAGCACGTTGTCGTCATTGTCTTCAACGTAGTTGATATCAATTACCTCTTCTTCGTCTTTTTCCAAAACACTTTTGAAATGATCAAACCATTCATTCACACATATATCATTTGAAGGCTGGGATTTTCTTTTCGAGATCTTGTGCATTGTGTCCCAGATGTTCTTTTGACTAATCAGTTCCCCCTAATTTCCAACTCTTCCAATCCGCTGAAGAATAGACTGAAAGGCTTGCCTCTTCCTGCATACTCTAACATTGCACCGAGAGCGTTGATGTGCTACACCCAGGTGTCGGTGGCAAAAATGGTGTCATCAGATCGGGCTATCAATTCTAATAGTCTCCTCGTCATCCTGCTGAGAACAGCAACAGCAAACGGCATGGCTGTCCACTGAATCTGTCCTTGAGATGTTGAAAAGTCAGTCTTCAAACCTCTCCTCAGGTTTAACTGAACTTTGTCAATACTCCTTAGGAAGGCCAATCTTTGACAAGTACTTTGCCTTGTTCAATTGACCAAGTAGAAATTCAGTATAAGGAAGCGGCTAGCTTCGAACTGTCACACTCGCCGTCAAGGCTCTGACAGTCCACACAGACACAGGCCTTCTCATCTTTTTCGCCACCAGCACAATGGGAGCATCATAGGGCGAATAAGCTGTTCAATTACCCTAAATTTTCCATCATATCGTTAACTTTTTTTCCTGGTCACCGCTTACTTTGCTTGAGGAAGGGGATACTGCATGACCCTGACTGGCGGCGACCGTAAATAGTCAGTTCACACTTACCCATTCAGTCCTCAGAGGATGATCAGTCAAAACCCACGCCCTCTCCTTAGCGATCTCGACCACCTTTTTTACCTCTGTTTTTCCTCTGTTTAATGTAACCAACCGACTCTTCCTTCTCCAGGGAACGCAATAGAAGCTGACGGAAGTTCTCTTGAGTTCCATTCCCTTCTTTCATCCATCACGACTGCAACACGCACAGTAGAAACTTGACTCTTAAGTTTATTGGACTCCTTGAACACAATTCTGGACTGTAACACAACTCGGTCTCAAGGGAAGCAATTATCCGGGTGACATAGGTTGGGACCCAGGCAGTAGAGAAAGAGAATGAGAGCAGAGGGGCTCCAGGAAACGTAACATGGATGTGGCTCATTTAGAGTCCAAACAGCATGACTGTGCATTGAAACTGTCCCTGAGGGGCTGAAAATGAAGGTGGATGGGGAGGAGAAGTTTCCACTCTGAAGATCTCCCAGTGTTCAGACCTCCTTAGAGTTTTCTCTTACCGACACATGACTAGAGTAATCAGGAGAACGCCCAGGAAAGACCGAATGACATCGGGAAAGAGTTCACATATTGACTTTGTGAGCTGGCTCCCCTCCTTGCCTTTCCCCGGCTGCTTGTAGTAAGAACAAAAATAAAAACAAAAACAAAACCGAGAGACGCTTTCAGGATTCATCGAAAAAGAGAGATGATAATAAAGCCATCGGTGCCAACCTTTATGACTTGAAATTCACGATGGACCATGAGTACAACACAAAAGCGATTTCGACGCAGTATGAATCGATCTGGCAAATGCGTATCGGTCAGTCCCGCACAATAAGCTTATGATTCATCTAGCTCCTGAGATCGAACATCAGATCAATAATGAAGTATTTCTATAATTTCTTAATGCGGTTCTCCACAAAGAGATTCAGAACGGACTAGATCAGTCTTGAAATGGGCGCAACAGTAGACTGCAATTTCTCCAACATTGTTCCCACTGGTAGTGGTGGTTACCTTGAAGGTGGTCGGTCACCTTGAAGGTAGCAATGAATAGCACAAGTCCAGCAGACTTCAAAAAAGGAGATCGAGGGCCACCTCTGAAAGCCAACATGGAAGCTGAAACATGCAAAATACTGAAACAGATAAGTTTGTCGCTTCATATTTGATGTGTTGTTTTACTTGATGAGTTGTCCCAAACAAGATTCTGTAGATACCTATGTTGATATAGAAACCAGACTACTGGCCACCCGAACAATGAGTGGCCGTCTACTACGACGCTCAGCTGTCCCCCGGAAGAGTAGCCCGACTGTCACTTCGAGAACTCGACCATTTCACGGGAAGAAATCGGCACCGACCATAACCTTCTCCACAGGCTTCACTGCGGTCAGTGCATAAAGTGACAGTGTCCCCCCCCCCCCCCCCCCCCCTTGAACTCAACCCTACCTGACAGACAAACAACAAACCCAGCTCCTCTGTAGTTTGATGTTGAGCAAGGTTACGCTCTCTTCATTTTACGTACGCAGCCACAGTCTGACATTTCCTCGCAACATGCTTTTTCGTATGCTAATTTCATAAATAGTATGCAACCGCGTGGCTCTGCAAAATCTGAATTGATCAGTTCCATGACTGTTAGCTTAGTGGCAGGAATGATGTCAAATTCTGGATGACGCAAAATAAGCCTTGTTTAAAAAAAAAACGATCCCAACCCAACCCAACCCAAGCAACCAACCAATCAAGCAAAACTTTGACATCTTTCACTGAAACACAAACTGCAGTCTCATCTCTCTCTATTTGTGTGACTTTTTGACCCCCCCTCCCCCTCCCCCTTCGTGATATAGATGTTATCTTTTATTCCGAACTTTGTATGAGCAAACATGTTCAGGAACCCAGTAAACATGTGTACATTGATCTTTGTAGAACTAGCGGAATTTGTCACG
>CM065716.1:73457135-73482135 GCA_033310375.1 Conus canariensis | reverse complement strand
TCACCTTCCATTACTTTTCGTTTTACCTTTTCAAATGCTCTCCTATTACTTTTTTTCTGCCAGATGAATTTATACAGTATTGTAATTATTTTATTTAGTACACTATGGGGAAGACCTGTAGATTGCATTACATATATAAATTGGCTGATCAAAAAGGTCTTTATAACTACAACTTTACCTTGAATACTCAGGTCGCGTTTACTCCATTCCTTAATGATGGAATTCATTACATCTAATCTATGAGACCAGTTGTCTTCAATGTCTCGTGCCATTTTGTTTGTTTCAAAATAACTGCCCAATATTTTCATTTTACTGACCAAAGTAAATGGAATATTTTCATCTTCATTCTTATTACCCATTCTCAAAACCTTAGTTTTTTGTGTATTTAATCTAAGGCCAGAAATTCTTTCGAACTCAGTTAGTATTTCTAAAGCTGTAAGCATGTCTGTTCTGTTTTTCAGAAAAAAAGTGTTGTGTCGTCGGTCATTTCTTTTATTTTGATTTGAACTGGGCTAGTGCAATGAGGAATTGGAACTTTAATGCCCTCTAGGGAACTGTTCCTAGTTTTGATCGCAAGCAGTTCTACAGCCAGTACAAACGCGAGAGGTGAAAAAGGGCAAACCTGTCTGATACCACAGGAAATATCGAAAGGTTCTGAAATCCAGCCTCCGTGATTAATACTGCTTGAACTACCGTTGTTAAGAACATATACCCACCTTTTAAAGTCCGCACCAAAACCAAAAACATCAAATGCATGTAACAACAATTTTCTGGATATTGAATCGAAGGCTTTACAGTAGTCTACTGCTAGTAGATATCCATCCACATTACGTGTGTTTAAGTGGTTTATTACATCATATATGTACCTTTTAATTGTTGCAATATTTCTACCTTTCAGATAGCCAACCTAATGAATAAAGTTGCTAAGTCTTTCCGCTAGAACTTTTGCAAGGATTTTATATCCGTATTAGTCAAAGTAATTGGTCTCCAGTTTGTTAACTGATCTCTTTCTAAGTCTTTTCCTTTGTGTAATAAAGTGATGATTCCTTGTCTTTCAGTGTACAATAATTCACCTTTATGAAAAGATTCAATAAAAAAAAAACTAGTGACCAGTTTACACCGGAAGAATTTTAAGAATTCTACTGTGATTCTGTCGCAACCCGGTGCCGAAACCATTACGTAGTTTACTTAGCGCATTTGTTGTTTCCTCTAAGGTAACCAGTCCTTCACGTAAGGCAGCATCGTTATCATCTAAACATGGAAACACGTCTGACTCTATGAATTTGTTAGTCTCCTCTTTCACATTTTCTGCGACCGTTGTTTGGTTGTACAGATTTTTTATAAAACGAGACTTGCTTTTGTAAAATATCACTTTGTTTAGTTAATACTTCTCCTGTTTCTCTACGCAACCTTGTTATAACTTTTCGTTTACCCCTTGCTTTTTCTAAACTGCAGAAAATACTTAGTGTTTTGTTCTCCATCTTCGACCCATTTAACTCTGGGTCTTATCTGCGCACCCTCTGCGTCATTTAGTTACTTTAATTCTAATTCATGCTCTAAATGCATATATGTGGCTTGCGACTCTTCATTTGAAGGGTCTTTAATGAGCTTTTTTTTTCAATTTCTGAGATCTGTAGGTTTAACTTAGCAAATCGTTTTTCTTTTGACATGACAGTTCTTTTCCAAATTCGCTACAAACATTTCTTATTTCAGTTTTCAGCATTTCCCATTTATCAATACTGAACAAATTGTCATTAATATTGTCGTTAAGCTCTTTATCTAATAGCCTATTCAATTGTTGTACAAAATCATTGTTTTTTTAAATAGCTATTGTTGAATTTCCAATAACTTAGTTCACGAATGAATTCACACTGGTTCAACTCAACTGTCACAGCCTTATGGTCCGAGTTTGGAATGGTCAGATATTCACATGTTACACAATCACTTAATGCATCCTCTGTTGTAAAGCAATAGTCAAGCCTACGAGCTATAAATGGTCTGCACCTGTGCCATGTATAATCATGTTCATTAGCATGAAATACTCTCCAAAGATCATTTAGTTCTAGGTCTTTCGTTAACTTATTGAGACCTCGAACTTCATTTTCACGGTAGGGCTTGCCCGATATTATATCAAGAGCATTGCTATGAACGCAGTTGAAGTCTCCAAACAACATAGTGTTTTTGTCACTGTACTTTTTACATTTTTCTTTTAGTAGTTTAAAAAAAAGTCCATTTTTTCAGCACTGTTATTTGGAGCATATATGTTTGCTAAGTAGAAGTCATATCTATCACATGTGACTGAAACAATCAAGATTCTATTTTGTTCCATTGCTAATGTAACTTTTCCCGGGAAATGTTTTGCAATCAAAATGACTTCGCCCTTGCTCCTATTGGTTACCTCCGTTATAAAAATTTTTACCTCCCCATTCTTTTTCCCATATAGACACATCACTGTCAGTTATATGAGCTTCTTGAAGACAGACCAAATCAAACTTTCCGTTTTTAAAGAAATGAAAAATTGATGTTCTTTTACATTTATTTTTTAATCGTCTACAATTCAGTGACGTTATGCGGGTTTTATCCATTACATGAAAAATTTATATGTTCTTTGCCTATGAATTTAACTAAATTCGTAGCGGAAATCGTCATATTCTGACATAAGAGGGGCTTTGCAAACTCGCAATCCATTTTCGAGCGATAAGTCGTCATACATAAAACAGTCTAAACAATACCGGACGTTAGCGCCGCTTGTCTACACCGGAACGGTTACCGTGTGACGTTTCCTGGCGGCGGGAACGCCCTCCGTCTTGTTTTGCTTGCTTGGTTTTTCCACTTTTATCAGGACTGGCGCCCTCTCGAGACCGGCGTTGCTTAGGGGTTTCCGAACTGTGGCGAGGCGGACTGTGCAGCTCCAGGGAGGATCCCAGCGTGGCCTGACGTGTGCCGGATCGTCCTCTGTTCTGGCGGATGTTTTTCACTCCTCCGCTTTTCTCCTCTGTCTGCACATTACACTCTCGCCCCTCTCTCTCATCGTCGCTCTCCCCCCTCTCACTTTCATTCCTATTCTTTTCATCACTTATACATACACTTTCTCTGCTACGCTGATCAGACACAGTAAGATCACAAGCAGGGTCTCCTCGTTTGTGTCGTCTTCTTACATGCCATGCACACACATCATTCACGCATACCAATGCGTGGTGATTATCTTCCAGACACTTGGAACATACCACTGGCCTTTTCACGAGTTTCTGCTCTTTGTGGCAGATTCTTGCTGTGAAAATGCTGGCTTTAAGTGTTTTCTCTAGGGGGACAGACGGGACAGTTATAAAAACAAATCGTCATCCGGTGAGAAATCATGTCAGTTTATTATCGTTGTCCCTCGCTCTTTCGCATTTTAAAGTGGACCGAAGCTCGCACCCCGCTTTGAGAAGGGCGTGCTCAATTTCGCTGTCAGCCACAGAAATGGGAATATTGTCAATACTTTAGTGGCAGGTTTCTCTTCTCCTGTCTGGTCTCCCAAGACATACGGGTTAGTGTTTACTACCTGTATCACGATACCTCTGAGGCGAATACCTTGCACAAGAAGTAGGGACCTCGCCCCTTCAGTAGCCGGGTGGACTCTCCACAGCCCTCCAATCTGCTGCGCCCCAACAACTGAACCTTGTCCGGCGGTGCGTTCTGCAGCTAAGCAGATCTCCAGAACAGTGGCTGGGCGGTTGCTCGCAGTGTCAGGAATGTGTCTTGATTTTATGAAGACAGGTCGAACGCTCGCAGCCATATCCACAAATCGAAAGTGAAAAAGGAAAAAAAAGAGAAACGAAAAAGTAAATCGGAAGACGTTTAGTGTACTGTTTGAAAAAGATTTCGCGACGGATACAGTCCGAATACAAAAGAACTGCACGGCAGGGAAAAAGCTGTATTAGAACACAGCTCACATTCGGTTTGGTCAAAGCACAAGAAGCACTCGTCTGCTCGGCGCGGCTGTCACTCACCGAATCGTATTGTGTGATAGTTAACGTGTGTATTGACAGTTGATAGAGCATTTTTAGGTGATCTATGCTGTGTTTATTGTTTATCACAGTTGCTGCGTCTCTTCAGTTACAGCACAGTAGAGCGCTATATGAGAATTTGTACGTGTATTGCTTTATGTGACAACTCATGCGTATTTTCTGCTATATTGTGGTTGCTGTTTGTATTATACCACAGTTGCTCTGTTTATTGTGTCACACGACAGTTGCTATGTGCATTATTATATGAGAGTTGCTAGGTGTCTAAGTGTGTTACGGTGTATGGTGTTGTGTTATGTAACAACTATTGTGTGAACTGTTCTAAATGGCAGTTGTGCTGTGTGTGCATTGTTTTATATCATACAGTAGAGTATTTATGCCTGCTGTTTCATATGTCAGTTGCTGTGGGTATTGCCTATATGACACTTGCGTGTATTGCATCATATCACAGCTGCTGTGTGTATTGAGGTTAAAGGACAGCCTTTGTGTGTATTGAGTTCTGTGTACCTGCGCATGCACACACACACACACACACACACACACACACACACACACACACACACACACACACACACACAACACATACGCTCTCTCTCTCTCTCTCTCTCTCTCTCTCCTCTCCTCCCCCCCCCCTCTCTCTCTCTCTCCACACACATTATACACACAGCAGCTGTCCGGAGAGAATACGACTATGAATTTTTAAGCATTTACAGGCCAAAGACGTACACATACTCAAAGTTCAAATTAATATGCAACACATTACGTTTTAAAAGCGCACCATTACGCTCACACCAAAGAAAACAGGCATAGAAACAACTGATATTATGTAAATAATCTGCACACACACACACACACACACACACACACACACACACACACACACACACACACACACACACACACACAGAGAGAGAGAGAGAGAGAGAGAGAGAGAGAGAGAGAGAGAGAGAGAGAGAGTATAAATACGAGTGTTTAATGCTCAGACCTTCGACCAGTATTAATTCGAAAAAGACTTCATATATTATCGGGGAACAGTATCCTGCAGATGGGCCGATCTGGAAAAAAATATCAGCAAGAAACATATAAAAGAAATAAGTCAAAACAAGCAAAACCCCTTAAATGAAGAAGCATGATTTATTGCAAACTTGAGCAAAACCTTTCCAGATAGGTTGTACTTCTCTTATTTGTAATCAATAATTAAATATAGGAAAGGCGGAGATTATGCCCTCATATGCTCCCTTACCGTCGGCTGGACTACACCCAACATGAATTTAAGAGAGAAAGAGAGAGAGAGAGAGAGAGAGAGAGAGAGAGAGAGAGAGAGAGAGAGAGAGAGAGAGAGAGAGAGAGAGAGCGTGGTATCTTTAAAGTGGCGACAGATGGAGCATATGGCATCGTTGTCACAATCGAGAAAGGCTTTCAACAAGTCAGCCGAATTCAGGATGAACGGGCTGATATTTCAAGGAGAGAACTGAAACGTATACCATTATGATCATTTAAGGGAGTGAATGTAATGGCGGATTGTACTATGTATCAATGACCAGCTTAGAAAAAAACCTCAAAATGTAGCAAACGGCATGATGTCCACACACCGTGATATCTAACATGTATCAAAGTAACAGCCCTTAACGTCTGACGCGTATAATGCAGGCGGCTCTTAACGTTTAACTTCTATAAAAGTAATGTCAAAAGCTCTCAACGTCTAACGTGTGTATCGGCTGCTTTTGATGTCTAACTTATAAACAGGTGACAGATCTTGGCATCATACATACATATACAAAATGATGTCAACAGCTCTTAACGTCCAATATGTGTACTATTGACGATCATTAACGTCTTACAGGGATAACATCGACGACCCCTAATGTCTGACTTGTATAACAGGGACAGCCCTCACCGTCTAATGTGTATAATATGGACGACCATTAACGTTGAACATTTACAGTATGGACGGCTCTCAACATCCAACATGTATGGTATGGACACCCCATAATGTCTAATCAAACAGTATGACGGCTCTCAACATCCAACATGTATGGTATGGACACCCCATAATGTCTAATCAAACATGTAACGATGTACGGCCTTGACGTCAAACACTTATACTATGTACGGCCCTAACGTTTAGCATGTGTACTATGGACGGCCAGGAATGTCTAACATGTATACTTTGCACGGCCCTTAACTTCTAACATGTATACTTTGCACGGCCCTTAACGTCTAACATGTATACTTTACACGGCCCTTAACGTCAAACATGTATACTTTGCATGGCCCTTAACGTCTAACATGTATACTTTGCACGGCCCTTAACGTCTAACATGTATAACTTTGCATGGCCCTTAACGTCTAACATGTATAATTGCACGGCCTTAACGTCTAACAGGCATAACATGGACGGCCCGTAACGCATAACATTTAAAAATGGACGGTCCTTAACGTCTAACATGCATACTATGCACGGCCCTGACTGTCTAACATGTATACCATGGACGGCCCTGACTGTCTAACATGTTTACCATGGCGGCCTGACTGTCTAACATGTTACTATGCACGGCCCTGACTGTCTAACATGTATACCATGGACGGCCCTGACTGTCTAACATGTGTGGTATGGACGGTCCTTAACGTCTAACATGTATACTATGCACGGCCCTGACTGTCTAACATGTATACCATGGACGGCCCTGACTGTCTAACATGTGTGGTATGGACGGTCCTTAACGTCTAACATGTATACTATGCACGGCCCTGACTGTCTAACATGTATACCATGGACGGCCCGGACTGTCTAACATGTGTAGTATGGACGGTCCTTAACGTCTACATGTATACTATGCACGGCCCTGACTGTCTAACATGTATACCATGGACGGCCCTGACTGTCTAACATGTGTGGTATGGACGGCCCTTAACGTCTTACATGTGTACTATGCACGGCCCTGACTGTCTAACATGCATACTATGCACGGCCCTGACTGTTTAACATGTATACTATGCACGGCCCTGACTGTCTAACATGTATACTATGCACGGCCCTGACTGTCTAACATGTATACCATGGTCGGCCCTGACTGTCTAACATGTGTGGTATGGACGGCCCTTAACGTCTTACATGTGTACTATGTACGGCCCTGACTGTCTAACATGTATGGTATTACGGTGCTAACGTCTAACATGTATGGACGGTCCTTAACGTCTAACATGCATACTATGCACGGCCCTGACTGTTTAACATGTATACCACGGACGGCCCTGACTGTCTAACATGTGTGGTATGGACGGCCCTGACTGTCTAACATGTATACCATGGACGGCCCTGACTGTCTAACATGTATACCATGGACGGCCCTGACTGTCTAACATGTATACCGTGGACGGCCCTGACTGTCTAACATGTATGGTATGTACGGTGCTAACGTCTAACATGTATTATATGGACGGCCTGTAACGTCTAACGTGTATACTATGGACGGTCTGTAACGTCTGACATGTATTATAGGACGGTCTGTAACGTCTGACATGTATACTATGGACGGTCTGTAACGTCTGACATGTATTATAGGACGGTCTGTAACGTCTGACATGTATTATAGGACGGTCTGTAACGTCTGACATGTATTATAGGACGGTCTGTAACGTCTAACATGTATACTATGGACAGTCTGTAACGTCTAACATGTATACTATGGACGGTCTGTAACGTCTAACATGTATATTATGGACGGTCTGTAACGTCTAACATGTATACTATGGACGGTCTGTAACGTCTAACATGTATACTATGGACGGTCTGTAACGTCTAACGTGTATACTATGGACGGTCTGTAACGTCTAACATGTATACTATGGACGGTCTGTAACGTCTAACATGTATACTATGGACGGTCTGTAACGTCTAACGTGTATACTATGGACGGTCTGTAACGTCTGACATGTGTTATATGGACGGTCTGTAACGTCTGACATGTATACTATGGACGGTCTGTAACGTCTGACATGTATTATAGGACGGTCTGTAACGTCTGATATGTATTATAGGACGGTCTGTAACGTCTGACATGTATACTATGGACGGTCTGTAACGTCTGACATGTATTATAGGACGGTCTGTAACGTCTGACATGTATACTATGGACGGTCTGTAACGTCTGACATGTGTTATATGGACGGTCTGTAACGTCTGACATGTATACTATGGACGGTCTGTAACGTCTGACATGTGTTATATGGACGGTCTGTAACGTCTGACATGTATACTATGGACGGTCTGTAACGTCTAACACGTATATTATGGGCGGCCCTTAACATCCAATACGTATATTATGGACCGTCCTTAACATGTGTGATAAGGACGATCCTCAATGTCTCACGTGTAGACTATGGACGACCTGTAACGTCTAACATGTATGTTACTGACGGCCCTTAACGACTAATATGTATATTATGGACCGTCCTGAATGTCTAACATGTGTAGTATGGACGATCCTTAAACTATAGCATGCGTATGGACGACTTTAATCGCTAACATGTATATTATGGACGGCCCTTGAGGTCAAATCTAATATGTATGATACAGACGGCCCTAACATCTAACATGTGGACGGCCGTCGACCTCTAATATGTATACTTTGGACGCCCCTAACGTGTAAGATGTATAATATGAACCACTTTAAAGTCTAACATGCACAGTGCGGGGACGACCCTTTACCTCCAACCAACATGTATAATACGGACAGTCCTTAACGTCTAAAACGTATAAGATGGTTGGCCCTTAACGTCTAATATGTATAATATGGGCTGCCCTTAAGTCTGACATATACAGTATGGACTGCCCTTTGTGTCTAACATGTACAATATGGAAAGCTCTTAACGTCAACATGCATGATATGGAAAGCTCTTAACGTCTAACATGCATGATATGGACGGCTCTTAACGTCTAACATGCATGATATGGACGGCTCTTAACGACTAACTAGCTTGTATAATATAATATGCACACCTTTTAACGTATAATCTAACGTGTATAATATGGACGGCTCTTAACGTATAATCTAACATGCATAATATGGACGGTTCTTAATGTATAATCTAACATGTATAATATGGACGGCTCTTGACGTATTATCTGACATACATGACATGAACGGCCCTTAATGTGTAATCTAAAATGCAGAATATGGACGGCCCTTGACATAATAAAAATTATGATCAAACATGTATAAAGTGGACGGTCCTTAACGTATGATCAAATATGTATGATATGGACGGTCCTTAACGTCTAACATGCATGATATACACGACTCTTAACGTCTAACTAACTATGATATGGACGGTCCTTAACGTCTGACATGCATGATATACACGACTCTTAACGTCTAACTAACTATGATATGGACGGTCCTTAACGTTTAATCTAGCATGTATAATATCGAGGCCCTTAACTTCAAACATGCATAAAATTGTCAGTCTTTAACGACTTATATTTGTAATATGGACGTCGTTGATGTCTATCACGTGGGCGACTCTTAACGTGTAGATGTTTAAACTGGACGGCCCTGACTGTCTTACGTAAATGGACAGCCCTTCACGTCTACCTTGTATAAAATGGACGGTCTTTAACGTCTACTTTGTGTAAGATGGACGACCCTCAACGTCTAACACGTATAATACAGACGGACCTTTATGTTTAATATGTATGGACGGCCCTTAACTTCTAACATGTATGGACGGCCTTTAACACGTATTTACGACCCTTAACTTCTAACATGTATGGACGGCCTTTAACATGTATGGACGGCCCTTAACGTCTATGATGCATGGACAGCCCTTAACATCTAACATGTATGGACGGCCCTTAACGTCAAACATGTATGGACGACCTTTGACGTCTAAGATGTATGGACAACCCTTAACGTCTAAGATGTATGGACGGCCATTAACGTCTAGCATGTATGGACGGCCCTTAACGTCTGACATGTATGGACGGCCCTTAACATCCAACATATATGGACGGCCATTAACATCTAACATAGTCGGCCCTTAAAGTCTAACATGTATGGACGGTTCTTAACATCTAACATGTATGGACGGCCCTTAACATCTAATATGTATGGACGGCCCTTAACGTCTAACATGTATGGACGGCTTTAACATGTATGGACTTCCTTTAACGTCTAACATGTATGGACGGCCATTAACGTCTAACATTTATGGACGGCCATTATCGTCTATGATGTATGGACGGCCATTAACGGCTAACATGTATGGACGGCCTTTAACATGTATGGACGGCCCTTAACATCTAACATGTATGGACGCCCATTAAAGTATAAAATGTATGGCCGGCCATTAACGGCTAACAATGTATGGACGGCCTTTAACATGTATGGACGGCCATTAACGTGTAACATGTATCGACGGCCATTAATGTGTAACATGTATGGACGGCCTTTAACATGTATGGACAGCCATTAACGTCTAACATGTATGGATGGCCCTTAACATCTAACATGTATGAAGGCCATAACCGTCTAACATGTATGGACGGCCATTAACGTCTAACATGTTTGGACGGCCTTTAATGTCTAACATGTATGGACGGCCATTAACATCTAACATGTATGGACGGCCATTAACGTCTAACATGTATGGATGGCCTTTAACATGGATAGACGGCCATTAACGTATAACATGTATGGACGGCCTTCACGTCTATGATATATGGACGGCCCTGAATATCTATCATGTATGGACGGCCTTTAACGTCTAACATGTATGGACGGCCCTTAACATCTAACACGTATGGACGGCCCTTAACATCTAACGTGTATAGACGGCCCTTAACATGTATGGACGGCCCTTAACGTCTTTGATGCATGGACGGCCCTTGACGTCGAACATGTATGGACGGCCTTTAATACGTATGGACTTCCTTTAACGTCTGACATGTATGGACCGCTTTTAACATGAATGGACAGCCATTAACGTGTAACATGTATGGACGGCCTTTAACATGTATTGACGGCCATTAACGTGTAACATGTATGGACGGCCCTTAACGTTTTACATGTATGGACAGCCATTAGCGTATAACATGTATGTACGGCCATTAATGTCTAACATGTATGGACGGCCTTTAACATGTAGGACGGCCATTAACGTCTTACATGTATGGACGACCCTTAACATATATGGACAGCCATTAACGTCTTACATGTATAGACTGTCCTTAACGTCTAACATGTATGGACGGCCATTAACATGTATGGACGGCCCTTAACGTCTCACATGTATGGACGGCCCTTAACGTCTTACATGTATGGAGGGCCCTTAACGTCTATCATGTATGGACGACCTTTAAAGTCTAACATGTATGGACGGTCCTTAACGTCTATCATGTATGGACGACCTTTAAAGTCTAACATGTATGGACGGCCCTTAACATCTAACAAGTATTGACAGCCTTTAACATGTATGGACGGCCCTTAACATCTACCACGTATGGACGGCCCTTAACGTCTAAAATGTATGGGCGGCCTTTAACATGAATGGACTTCCTTTAACGTCTAACATGTATGGACGGCCATTAACGTCTAACATTTATGGACTTTCCATTAACGTTTATGATGTATGGAGGGCCATTAACGTCTAACATGTATGGACGGCCTTTAACATGTATGGACAGCCCTTAACATTTAACATGTATAGACGGCGATTAACGTCTAACATGTATGGATGGCCTTTAACATGTCTGGACGACTCTTAACATCTAACGTGTATGGATGGCCCTTAACGTCTATGATGTATGGACGGCCATTAACGTCTATGATGTATGGATGGCCATTAATGTCTAACATGTATGGACGGACTTTAACATGTATGGACTTCCTTTAACGTCAAACGTCTATGGACGGACATTAGCGTGTAACATGTATGGACGGCCTTTAACATGTATGGACGGCCCTTAACATCTTTCATATATGGACGGCCATTAACGTCTAACATGTATGGACGGCCATTAACGGCTAACATGTATGGACGGCCTTTAACATGTATGGACGGCCATTAACGTGTAACATGTATGGACGGCCATTAACGTGTAACATGTATGGACGGCCATTAACGTGTAACATGTATGGACGGCCATTAACGTGTAACATGTATGGACGGCCATTAACGTGTAACATGTATGGACAGCCTTTAACATGTATGGATGGCCATTAACGTGTAACATGTATGGACGGCCATTAACGTGTAACATGTATGGACGGCCATTAACGTGTAACATGTATGGACGGCCTTTAACATGTATGGATGGCCATTAACGTGTAACATGTATGGACGGCCATTAACGTGTAACATGTATGGACGGCCATTAACGTGTAACATGTATGGACGGCCATTAACGTGTAACATGTATGGACGGCCTTTAACATGTATGGATGGCCATTAACGTGTAACATGTATGGACGGCCATTAACGTGTAACATGTATGGACGGCCATTAACGTGTAACATGTATGGACGGCCATTAACGTGTAACATGTATGGACGGCCATTAACGTGTAACATGTATGGACGGCCATTAACGTGTAACATGTATGGACGGCCATTAACGTGTAACATGTATGGACGGCCTTTAACATGTATGGATAGCCATTAACGTGTAACATGTATGGACGGCCATTAACGTGTAACATGTATGGACGGCCATTAACGTGTAACATGTATGGACAGCCTTTAACATGTATTGACCGCCATTAATGTCTAACATGTATGGATGGCCCTTAACATCTAACATGTATGGAGGCCATAAACGTCTAACATGTATGGACGCCATTAACGTCTAACATGTTTCGACGGCCTTTAATGTCTAACATGTATGGATGGCCCTTAACATGTAACATGTATGGACGGCCCTTAACGTCTGTGATGTATGGACGGCCCTGAATGTCTATCATGTATGGACGGCCTTTAACGTCTAACATGTATGGACGGCCCTTAACATCTAACACGTATGGACGGCCCTTAAACATCTAACATGTATGGACGGCCCTTAACATCTAACACATATGGACGGCCCTTAAACATCTAACATGTATGGACGGCCCTTAACATGTATGGATGGCCCTTAACATGTATGGACGGCCCTTAACGTCTCTGATGCATGGACGGCCCTTAACATCTAACACGTATGGACGGCTCTTAGCATCTACCATGTATGGACGGCCCTTAACATGTATGGACGGCCCTTAACATGTATGGACTTCCTTTAATGTCTAACATGTATGGACCGCTTTTTAATATGTATGGACAACCATTAACGTCTAACATGTATGGACGGCCTTTAACATATATTGACGGCCATTAACGTGTAACATGCATGGACGGCCCTTAACATCTAACATGTATGGACGGCCCTTAAGTCTTACATGTTTGGACGGCCCTTAATATGTATGGACGGCCCTTAACATCTAACATGTATGGACGCCCTTAACGTCTTACATGTATGGACGGCCCTTAACATGTATGGACGGCCCTTAACATGTATGGACGGCCCTTAACGTCTAACATGTATGGACGACCTTTGACGTCTAAGATGTATGGACAACCCTTGACGTCTAACATGTATGGACGGCCATTAACGTCTGGCATGTATGGACGACCTTTGACGTCTAAGATGTATGGACAACCCTTGACGTCTAACATGTATGGACGACCATTAACGTCTATGATGTATGGACGGCCATTAACGTCTATGGTGTATAGACGGCCATTTACGGCTATCATGTATGGACGGCCTTAAATGTATGGACGGCCCTTAACATCTAACATGAATGGACGGCATAACGTCTAATATGTATGGATGGCCGTTAACGTTAACATGTAATGGACGGCCATTAACGTCTAATATGTATGGATGGCCGTTAACGTGTAACATGTATGGACGGCCTTTAAAGTGTATGGACGGCCATTAGCGTGTAACATGTATGGACGGCCATTAGCGTGTAACATGTATGGACGGCCATTAGCGTGTAACATGTATGAGCCTTAACGTGTAACATGTATGGACGGCCATTAGCGTGTAACATGTATGGACGGCCTTAACGTGTAACATGTATGGACGGCCATTAACGTCTTACATGTATGGACGGCCCTTAACGTCTTACATGTATGGACGGCCATTAGCGTTTAACATGTATGGATGGCCTTTAACATGTATGGACGGCCCTTAACACGTATGGACGGCCCTTAACATGTATGGACGGCCCTTAACGTCTTTGATGCATGGACGGCCCTTGACGTCTAACATGTATGGACAGCCCTTAACATGTATGGACTTCCTTTAATGTCTGACATGTATGGACCGCTTTTAACATGAATGGACAGCCATTAACGTCTAACATGTATGGGCGGCCTTTAACATGTATTGACGGCCATTAACGTGTAACATGTATGGACGGCCCTTAACGTCGTACATGTATTGACGGCCATTAACGTCTAACATGTATGGACAGCCATTAACATCTAACATGTATGTACGGCCATTAATGTCTAACATGTATGGATGGCCTTCAACATGTAGGACGGCCATTAACGTCTTACATGAATGGACAGCCCTTGACATGTAACATGTATTGACGGCCTTTAACATGTATGGACGGCCATTAACGTCTTACATGTATGGACGGCCTTTAACGTCTAAGATGTATGGACGGCCCTTAAAGTCTAACATGTACGGACGGCCCTGAACGTCTAATATGTATCGACGGCCCTTAACGTCTAACATGTATAGACGGCCTTTAATATGTATGGACGGCCCTTAACGTCTGTGATGTATGGCCGGCCCTTAATATCTTACACCCATGGACGGTCCAAACATGTGGACGGCCCTTAATGTCTTACACATATGGAC
The DNA here is from genome assembly GCA_033310375.1 of Conus canariensis. NCBI lineage: Eukaryota > Metazoa > Mollusca > Gastropoda > Neogastropoda > Conidae > Conus > Conus canariensis. The sequence goes on along the minus strand of CM065716.1, from coordinate 73,467,211 downwards.
GACCCTTAACGTCTTACATATATGGACGCCCTTAACGTCCAAAATTATGGACGGCCCTAATGTCTTACACATATGGACGACCCTTAACGTCTTACACATATGGAGAGCCCTTAGCAACAACATGTATGATAAACACTGAAAACAGACTGCTGCGTTACTGAAAATGACTCAAAATACAAATAAAGATACAAAACAAGATGTGAAGTATCGCAAATTTAATAGACTGTACAGAACAGACAGTGAATTGTCGACACAAAGTCTTCTTCAGACGTGACAAGTTGCAAACAAACATCAATCACGAACAAAACAGTACTTCTCTTTTGGCTGTCTTACACTTACGGAAGGCCACTTAAATCGTTCTTACACATATGGACGGCCCTTAACGTCTTACACATCTGGACGGCCCTTAACGTCTTACACATCTGGACGGGCCCTATAACGTCTTACACATATGGAGCGGGCCCTTAACGTCTTACACATATGGACGGCCCTTAACGTACTTACACATATGGACGGCCCTTAACGTCTTACACATATGAACGGCCCTTAACGTCTTACACATATGGACGGCCCTTAACGTCTTACACATATGGACGGCCCATAGCGTCTTACACATATGGACGGCCCTTAACGTCTAACATGTATAATACCGACTGGTCTTAACGTTTAACGTGTATAATACCGACGACCCTTAACGTCTAACATGTAAAACTATGTACGGCCGAAAACGTCTTACATGTATAATGTGGACGGTCCTTGACGTCTAACATGTATTATATGTGTGGCTCTTAACGTCTAACATGTATAATATAAACGACCCGTAGCCTCTAACATGTATTATATAGACCACCCGTAACGTCTAACATGTATGATATAAACCACCTGTAACGTCTAACATGTATAATATGGACGGCTTTTGGTGTCTAACATGTATAACATGAATGGCACCTAACGTTAAATATGTATAATATGGATGGCCTTTACGTCTGACATGTATAATATGGATGGCCTTAATGTCTAACATGTATGATAAGGACGGCCTTTAATGTCTAACATGTATAATATGGATGGTGCTTAACGTCTAACATGTATAATATGGACAGACTTAATGTCTAACATGTATGATACGGACGGCCCTTAACATCTAACATGTATAATACCGATGGCCCTCAACGTCTAACATGTATAAAATGGACGGCCCGTAACGTCTAACATGTATAATACCGATGGCTCTTATCGTCTAACGTGTAAACTACCCGGCCGATAACAACTAACATGTATAATATGAACGTCCCTTAACGCCTAACATGTATGATATGGACGGCCCTTAACGTCTAACATGTATAATATGGACGGTCCGTAACGTTTAACATATGAAATACGGGATGGCCCTTAACGTCTAACATGAATATTGCGTGTGGCCCTTAACGTCTATTATGTACGATATAGACAGCCTTTAACGTCTAACATGGAGAATGTGGACCGTCTGTAACGTCTGACATGTATAATATGGATGGCCCTATCGTCTAACAGTTGTAATATCGAGGGCCTGTAACATCCAACATGTATTATATGGACAGCTCTCAACATCTAACATGTATTTCATGGGCGGCCCTCAACATCTAACATGTATTACATGGACGGCCCTCAACATCTAACATGTATAATACGGACGGCTCTCAACATCTAACATTAATATGGACGGCCCTCAACAAATGATCTGACATGTATTATATAGATGGCTCTCAATATCCAACATGTATAATATGGACGGCCCTCAACATCTAACGTGCATAATATGGACGGCCCTCAACATCTAACGTGCATAATATGGACGGCCCTCAACATCTAACATGTATTACATGAACGGTCCTCAACATCTAACATGTATGATATGGACGGCCCTTAACATCCAGCATGTATAACATTGTCGGCTTTTTAACAATTAACACGCATAATATGGACGGTCCTTAACATCTAACATGTATAATATCGACGGCCCATGTAGAAAGAAACTCGTGGAGAGCGTGGCAGCAGAGAGTCCTCAGAAGAGAAGCCCCCTTCAAGCAAGTGTTTCGGCCCTTATCTCCTGACACTCTAGGGGGTTGGGCCACACCCGGTTCATGACTCCGGATGTCCCTCTGCTGCCCCTTTTTTTCCCATCTTGGGACGAGCCATGGCTGGGATTCGAACCCATGACCCTCTGGACATGCTCATTTTCCACTTAATGACTCGTACTCTAACCACTGAGCCACAGGGACACCTGATATTTGTAGGAAATTTAAGCCTTATGAAGTTCCACTTGACCAGATCCAGCTTGAACACCTCTCTGCCGCTTCTGCCATTGCTTTCAGGGCTCTGGTTTTTTCCCTCCCTGCAACTGAGAGCTGTTTAATGAGGCTGTATGCAGACGTTCCTACAAACCCTCCAGCTCCAATTTCTGCAGTGAGGACTTTAACCTGATAGCCTTCTCTCCTCAGGCTGTTTGCCAGATCAGCATACTTTTCAGTCTTGTAGATTTGAGCTGCCTCCATTCTGTTGGCACCGTGAGCTCGATCATGATCAGCTGCTTGGTTGACTGAGAGTGGACTACTATGTCTGGTCTCATGCCACTCTTGCTGATGATCTCTGGGTGACTCTTCCATTCTGGGAGGTCTGCAGTGCACTCCCAGTCATCTGCCCCGTCCAGCAGACTCTGCCTGCATGTTCCGAGTGGCACTGTTGTTCTTGGCCATGATTTGCCGCCTCCTGCCGTGAAGAATGTTGCGGGTGCTTTTGGGGTCCTGATTTTCCCTTTTGTGGTGTTGGTACTAGCCCAGACTACTTGTACAATCTCTTTGAGGACTTGGTTGTGCCTCCATGTGTAACTTCCTTGAGCCAGGGCTACTTTACATGAGCTTAGGACATGCTCCACGGTTTGTTTTTCATGGCAAAGGGGGCATGCAGGATCGTCTGTTTTTCCCCACTTCACCAGGTTTGCATTTGAGGGCAGTAGGTCATATGCAGATCTGAGAATGAAGCTGATCCTGAGAGGGGCCATGTGCCAAATGTCATTCCAAGTGAGACTTCTTTGGAGTGCATTCTCCCACGTTGTCCATTGCCCTTGCTGGCTCTGCTGGACTGCTTTTTGGAGCCTTTTTTGGTCTTCTTCTTTTCTCATCTCCTGAATCATCATGTCTCTTTTTGGCTTTTCCTTTGGCCTTTGACCACCATTCAGTTTTGGTCACCCCCAGTCCTTGTCTGCTGGTCTGTGTGTGTCCTGTTATTTCTCTGATCTTGAGACTTTCTTTTGCAGAATCTATCGCCTCTTGAACTTTCCATTTTCTGCCTGTCTTCAGCTGGGGCTTGATTGCTTCTACCACCTTGTTTCCTGAGTCCTCCAGCATGCTTTGAAGTCTGATCTTTCCTGCTTTGTATTCTTCCAGGATGGATTTCAGTGGTAGTTTCAGCTTTGCTTGGCGACAGTACAGCGCTATGTGAGTCAGACAGGGTGGGACACCAAGCCATTTCCTTGTGAACTTGTTGATTTTGGCTTCCATTGCCTCCACTATGCTGGTGCAGATGTCGTATATCATCAGAGGCCATAGGAGCTTAGGTATCAGCATGAACTGCAGACACCAAACCTTGTATTTGCCAGGGAGCCCACACTGGTCAATGGTCTCCAAGCCTTCTTCCGACATCTGTTTGGTTTCTTTTGCTCTTTGTGTGTCTTTCATCTAACATGTATAATATCGACGGCCCATAACGTCTAACATGTATGATGTGGACGGCTCTCAACTTGTAACATGTATAATATGGATGGCTCTTAACTTCTAACACGTATAATAGATATGGCCCTTATTATCTAACATGTATGATATAAATGACTTTTAACATCTAAGATCTGTGATATGAGTGGCTAAGATGTGTAATATATATGGCCCTTTGTAATGAACATGTAGAATGTGGACGGCTTTTAACGTCTGAGATGTACAATATGAGCAACTCTAAACGTATAACATGCACAGTATAGGGACGTGTGTATGTGCGTATAACGTGGACGGCTTTTGATGTCTTAGATGTCTAATATGAGCGACTCTAAAAGTCTAACATGCACAGTACGGGGGGTAGGGGGGGGGGGGGGCATGTTCTAGAACTATACTAACCATTCGGGCCGAAGGTGGAGGGAAGGGTAGTATTAGGCAAGTGCGTGCATGCGTGTGTGCGTGCGTGCGTGCGTGAGTGAGTGAGAGAGAGAGAGAGAGAGAGAGAGAGAGAGAGAGAGAGAGAGAGAGAGAGAGAGAGAGAGAGAGAGATTTAGACCTACAATTGACAAAAACAATAATGACAAAGGGATGGGAGTGGGTGGGTGGGTGGTGGTAGATGGGAGATGAGCTAGGGGAGGAGTGGATGATCAGCTGCTAAGAGAGATGGAGGGTGGGGGAGAGGTATTTAAGAAACACACACACACACACACACACACACACACACACACACACACACACACACACACACACACACACACACACACACACACACACACACACACACACACACACAGAGAGAGAGAGAGAGAGAGAGAGAGAGAGAGAGAGAGAGAGAGAGAGAGAGAGAGAGAGAGAGAGGAAGCATAACTGACTGCTTTCTGACTGAAATCGGCCAGAAAGTTGCAACCGCGAAGATACGATCTATGCTACCCTTCTTACCCCCACCTATCTTCCCCTTCCCCCGCCTCCGTGCCACAATCCCTGTAATACATCACCCAAATGGTCAACACCACTGCACCTCTTTGTGTCTGTAATCCAACATGTGATCATTTCAGTATCTGGTCATCTCAGCTAGCAACCAAAGGATGAAACCGATCATTGTAAACACGTTCATGTTGTGTTTGTTAGCGTACATGGGCCAATAGAATTGATCGTATATAGACATGCCTGTTCATAGCCCTATAGAAATAGTGTCTAGACATTGGTGTTGTGTTCTCAGTGTACATCAGACAACAGAACATTTGAAATTTAGACATCCATGTCATGTTTCTTGGTGTACACTGACCTTTGCAACTGATGATATTTCGATTTTCATGTTTTGTTTTAGAATACACTGGCCGGTGCAACTAGTCGCAGTGCAACTTTCGTTTAGCATGTCACACTGTACATTCGCAAGCACTTAAGCGTTCGTGTTATGTTTCATGGCATACATTGGTGTACGCAGCTGATCACAGATTGACTCTTTTTGATGAGACCTTCATGTTGTGTTTCATACATTTGTCCGTGGGACTATCGTCTTAAAATACTTCATCATAGTCATTGATTCATCAACTGTAAACCCTGCGCATTGTAGTCTCTACACTAAACATATGCGATGTAGCGTATATGGACTTGTGACATCTCCTTATTGAAACTGAAATTGAAATTTTCATACTGTATGTTTGCCTATTCAAGTGATCGCAGTTAACCGTTCATGTCGTGTTTCATGCTGTACATTAACCTGTACAAATGATCGTACTTAATCGTTCGTGTCCTGTGTCATGCCGTACGCTAGCTTATGCAAGAGAAGGCATTTAAACGTTCATGTTGTGTTTCATACCATACGTCAGCCTATGCAAGTGATCATAATGAAGCTTCTTTGATGTGTTTCATACCGTAGGTTAGCCTGTGCAAATGGTCGTACTCATGGTTTATTGAGTAGCATTGTAGTTCAACAACTTACTGTTATCGTGTGTTAACGGATAGAGAAATGTCTCTATTGGGAGACAGTGACGTAGGGACTGACTCAAGGGTAAGATCATAAACCTTCTCAATGAAATGACTGTTTCTAGTTCTGCAATATTTGATTCTAGCTTTGGCTAAATGTAATTCTCTGTGCTGTCTGGGGTACAGGTTTGATTTCCTTCTTCAAGCGTAAGGGTACTAGATTTCCCTTCAGAGTACCTTGTCCTTGGAAAATCTTTGTTTTGGTTTGTTTTTGTTTTTTCTTTCAAATGGATTTCCTCCATTCTGGAAATACTCTTAACTCCATTGTTTTGAAATTCCAATCTGGAGTACATCAAATTCTCTTGCTTTTTAATTTTAACAAGTGACTCACCTTTCCCATCCTGAAATAAAAATTCAGCTTTAGTTTTATGTGCCAACACTCACTTCTGTTGCAAACTTACCTTTCAGCTTTATTGGTGTATTTGATTTATACACAAACAATTATCTGTCGTATCCTATTGATCACACAGTCATATGTCGTATCTTATTGATCACAGAAATATCTGCTGTACCCTATTGATCAGTCATCTGTTGTACTCTATTGTTCACAGTCATCTTTTGTACTCTACTGATCACAATCATCTGTTGCACTCTATTGATCACAGTCATCTTATTCTATTGATCACATTCATCTGTTGTTCTCTATTGATCACACAGTCGTCTGTTGTCCTCTGTTGATCACACAGTCGTCTGTTGTTCTCTATTGATCACACAGTCGTCTGTTGTTCTCTATTGATCACACAGTCATCTGTTGTCCTCTGTTGATCACACAGTCGTCTGTTGTCCTCTGTTGATCACACAGTCGTCTGTTGTCCTCTGTTGATCACACAGTCGTCTGTTGTTCTCTATTGATCACACAGTCGTCTGTTGTTCTCTATTGATCACACAGTCGTCTGTTGTCCTCTGTTGATCACACAGTCGTCTGTTGTCCTCTGTTGATCACACAGTCGTCTGTTGTTCTCTATTGATCACACAGTCGTCTGTTGTTGTTCTCTATTGAACACACAGTCGTCTGTTGTTCTCTGTTGAACACACAGTCGTCTGTTGTTCTCTATTGATCACACAGTCGTCTGTTGTTCTCTATTGATCACACAGTCGTCTGTTGTTGTTCTCTATTGATCACACAGTCGTCTGTTGTTCTCTATTGATCACACAGTAGTCTGTTGTTCTCTGTTGATCACACAGTCGTCTGTTGTTCTCTGTTGATCACAAAGTCGTCTGTTGTCCTCTGTTGATCACACAGTCGTCTGTTGTTCTCTATTGATCACACAGTCGTCTGTTGTCCTCTGTTGATCACACAGTCGTCTGTTGTCCTCTGTTGATCACACAGTCGTCTGTTGTCCTCTGTTGATCACACAGTCATCTGTTGTTCTCTGTTGATCACACAGTCATCTGCTGTACCCTATTGATCACAGCCATCTGTTGTACCCTATTGATCACAGTCATCTGTTGTACCCTATTGATCACGGCCATCTGTTGTACCCTATTGATCACAGCCATCTGTTGTACGCTGTTGATCACACCGTCATCTGTTGTACGCTGTTGATCACACCGTCATCTGTTGTACTGTATTGATCACTCAATCATTTGTTGTACCCTATTGACCACACAGTCATATATTGTGCCCTATTGACCACACAGTCATATATTGTGCCCTATTGACCACACAGTCATATATTGTGCCCTATTGACCACACAGTCATATATTGTGCCCTATTGACCACACAGTCATATATTGTGCCCTATTGATCACAGTCATCTGTTGTGCCCTATTGATCACAGTCATCTGTTGTACTCTATTGATCAGTCATCTGTTGTACGCTGTTGATCACACAGTGGTCTGTCGTACTGTATTGATCACAGTCATGTGTGGTACTCTTTTGATCACAGTCATCTGTTGTCCTCTATTGATCATGCTGCCATCTGTTATAAAGTATTGATCAAAGTTATCTGTTGTACTCTTTTGACTACACTGTCATCTGTCGTACTGTATTGATCACAGTTATCTGTTGTACTCTATTGATCACACTGTCATCAGTTGTATTCTATTGATCACAGTCACCTGTTGTACTGTATTGATCACAGTCATCTGTTGTACTCTATTGATCACACTGTCATCAGTTGTATTCTATTGATCACAGTCACCTGTTGTAATGTATTGATCACAGTCACCTGTTGTACTGTATTGATCACACTGTCATCTGTTGCACTGTATTGATCACATTCACCTGTTGTACTGTATTGATCACACTGTCATCTGTTGTACTCTATTGATCTGAGTCATCTGTTGTTACCCTGCTGATCACAGTCATCTGTTGTTACCCTGCTGATCACAAAGTTATCCATAGTACGTTTTCGGCCTTTCAGTCATGTGTTCACGTAATTGAACACTGAGACATTTGTTGTTCTTCGCTGATCACATGGAATTCCCAGCTCCCGACATTCTTGCCTTCCTTGACGAGTGGATCCGCCACTAAGGCGCCAGGAATGAAATGGTGATCCCCTCTTGTCCATGGCTGTGTGTTCAGCTCAAGTATGATGAATTAGGCTGTTTAGCAGAGAGAGAGAGAGAGAGAGAGAGAGAGAGAGAGAGAGAGAGAGAGAGAGAGAGAGAGAGAGAGACAGACAGACAGACAGACAGACAGACAGACAGACAGACAGACAGACTGACAGACAGACAGACCGACAGACCGACAGACCGACAGAGAGAGAGAGAGAGAGAGAGAGAGAGAGAGAGAGAGAGAGAGAGCGTGTGGGATGGGGTGGGGTGGGGTCGGGAGAGAAGGGGGAGTTGTAGTTGGACAAACATCAGATAAATACACACAGATTAAGAGAGATAGTGGCGTTTTTCCAAACAGCTGCTCAGAGCTGGGGCTACATTGGATACCTTTTGCTTGCAGGTCTTACTGACGTCTGCTCTGTTCACTGCTGGGCTCCTGCTTTTGACAGCAGAGAAAGTCTCCTTCATCTGGACACTGCGGGCAGTCCAGCACACAGACGTCCCTCTGGCCGTTAGGTCAGTGTATTTCCGATGATTTGTGTTCCTCGTCTTAGTAGGGAGATATGATAGAAGTATGTGTCTATGCTTGGGAACCAATACAAGGATCAACACAGAATTAAAGATGAAAACCCAACGATGTATCTTAGATGATAATTCTAAGTTTAGAAATGTGTTTCCTATACCCAAATTTTCTGTCACCTCTCACCCTTCTCTCCCTGCTAACTGCAGTTCTGATGGTGAAGAATGTAATCTTTTTAATTGAAGAACCAATTCAGACAACACCCATGGAAATATACATTAACTCAGAATATACCATTTGAGGAGCAGCTGAAACTAGCATCTGCAAAATATCTACCAAGGAGTTGTTCAATCTAAAATTCAGATGTGAACGAACATGCTTTAAAATCACATATTCACTTTCCAACAAGAGTATAATGCAGTACGTCTTCGGATGCCCTTGGCAGAATTTGTTCCAGATCTCTGAAGTTGATGGGGAAAAAATGCACTAAAGCGACCCTTTACTTCTTACCGAGTTGAGACCTCTATTCTAAAAATAAAAAGCAAAGACATGAATCATACAGACTGTAAGAAAGATAAAGGTACTATTGTATATGCCTGTTTAGATCTCTTATCCACGTCAGTTATGGCAATTATCTCTACACACGGCTGTGTTTAAGATGCATATGTTAGACTACTAACCACGTCAGTTATGGCAATTATTTCTAAACACGGCTGTGTTTGAGTTGGATCTACCAACCACGCCAGTTATGGCAATTATCTCTACACACGGCTGTGTTTGAGATGCCTATGTTAGATCTACTAGCCATGTCAGTTATGGCAACCGTCTCTACATATGGTTATGTTTGAGATGACAGTTGTGCTGGGCTTCCATTTGAAGTTCTTGTTTAAAAAAAAAAAAAAAAGAATTCCATCCAATAGGGTCACCATGTACTCAGTCTACCTCTACGTTATTTCAAGTTCTATTTGGAGAAGACTCAGAATCAGTGGTACAACAATTAAATCTTCATAAAGGAAAGCAAAAGGGTGCATTTCATTAAAAATTCATAATTCACCCCATTTTTTAATCGTGGTGTATTTTTTCTTCTTCTAGATTCTGTCTTACAATGGCATATTTGGAAAGAAATTGTCAGAAGGATCACAGTAACATAAAAATACTTGCAAGTCCGATGTATATACTCCAAGTGAATGCTTCAAGTACAAAATTCAGCAAGGATGGCAAATGTATTTGTCGGCATCTCATATCAATTCATGTCATTGATTTTGGGAAAAAAGTGTACTTGCCATTTGAATTAGGGATACGGGTATGAGCATCCTACTTTGAA
>CM065716.1:73399635-73449635 GCA_033310375.1 Conus canariensis | reverse complement strand
CAAGCTGTTTTAACTTGGACCAGGTTCGCTGCAGTGTTGTTGCTGCCTGTAGGCTTCTGTGTAAATGTATGGGTTATGAATACAGCGTGTGTGTGTGTGTGTGTGTGTGTGTGTGTGTGTGTGTGTGGTGCGTGCGTGCGTGCGTGCGTGCGTGCGTGCGTGCGTGTGTGTGTGTGTGTGTGTGTGTGTGTGTGTGTGTGTGTGTGTGTGTGTGTGTGTGTGTGTGTGTGTGAGTGAGCAGGGAGTGATGAGCAGCATATTGGAGGGGGCCTGTGTGGTGTGGATGGCCTGTCTGGTGGTGCCGTTTGCCTCTGTGTTGGTGTTCTTTCCGGCTGCCGGCTGTGTGCTGGCTGGGCCCACCTTGTGCCCTGTCCTCGCTTCCCTGCACGTGAGTGACACCCCTCCACCCCTCCCCGTCCACTCCGCTCTCCTTAGCCCACCACGCACGTAGACAAAGAACAACGATAACCAGGGATCCTGCTTTGCTTCCGTTTTCAGAGATTTACAGTGTTGCTGCTGTTGTTGTTGTTGTTGTTGTTGTGGTGGTGGTGGTGGTGGTGGTGATGGTGGTGGTGGTGGTGGGAATGGTGGCCTGCTGTGCAGATGTAGACTAGCTACGCATTTGCAATCGTCGTTTGGCTACATTCATTCATTCAATTTAGTTGTGTATGATTTATTTATCAATGACACTGAGGAGAAACTGACGGCATTGATATTGACAAATGTTACGATTTCAGTGATAGCCAGAAAAGACTGACGGCATTGATATTGACAAATGTTACGATTTCAGTGATAGCCAGAAAAGACTGACGGCATTGATATTGACAAATGTTACGATTTCAGTGATAGCCAGAAAAGACTGACGGCATTGATATTGACAAATGTTACGATTTCAGTGATAGCCAGAAAAGACTGACGGCATTGATATTGACAAATGTTACGATTTCAGTGATAGCCAGAAAAGTGTTAGTTTAATGCACTTTGGAATAGCAACGAAGACCGCCATTTTAGGGTCAGGAACACAAAGAGACTTATTCTTAGGGATCAGACCCTGAATGATAATACCGAGAGTAAATTACTAATATATGAATGATTTGTAATGAAGTGCACTCGTATAACACACAGTTCTAGCGACAGGCTAGTCATCGTGCATTCACACTATGTTCACCTACCGAGAATTTTGGAAAGTAATTATAAAACAGCTCAATATGACGTGTGTACATTTATGTTCCCAAACACGCTTTTTTTTCTCTCCATGGCTGCCGATCACAAGATAACAAAATTTAACACACAAAAAGTTCTTCTGCTGTCCTCCTCCTCTTTTCACATCGGAATGGATACATATATAGGCCAACCACATATACTATGTTCTGGAATAGATACAGATATAGCGTCTTCTGGAATACATACATATATAGGCCAACCATATGTACCAGTTTCTGGAATCTATACGGATGTAGGCCAACCATATGTGCCATGTTCTGGAATAGATACCGATGTTGTCCAACCACATTATATCTTCTGGAATAGATACGGGTTATACGTACTGTCTTTGGAATAGACACAGATGTAGACCAGCTATATATACCATCCCCAAGAAAAGATACAGATAAAGGCTAACCATAAGTGCCATTTTCTGGAATAGATACCGATGTTGACGAACCATACACACCATCTTCTGAAAATAGATACAGATGTAGGCCAACCAGATATACCATTTTCTGGAATAGATACCAATGTAGACCAACCATATGTACCATCGTTTACCATCTTCTGGGAAAGATACCGATGTAAGCCAACCATATATACCTATTTCTGGAATAGATACTGATGCAGGCCAACCATATATATATATATGTGTATATATATATATATATATATATATATATATATATATATATATACAATAAACTAATAAATTCCAAGGATAAGTAGCCAAGCACCATTCCAGCAACTTACAAAGTAGCTTGGTGTTGCAATGATTGCAAGAAATACTCAATTATAAACGAAGCTTGCTCTTATGTCTTAGACTGAAGAAATAGGGGGAGATATGCATTCATATCTGCAGTGGTAGATAATTCTGCCTAACTAACAGTATGTGCTTGTGTGTGCTTATCTCCCCCTATTTCTTCAATCTAAGACATAAGAGCAAGTTAGGCAGAATTATCTACCACTGCAGATATGTATGCTTATCTCCCTCTATTTCTTCAATCTAAGACATAAGAGCAAGCTTTGTTTATATATATATATATATATATATATATATATATATATATATATATATATATATATATATAGCTGAACAATTAAGTAGTGGGGGAAAACAAGTGCAGGCTAACAAGTCTTCGGTCGTTATAGTAATGACTTGGCAAAGATTTAAACTTTTAGAAAGAAAAAAAGATTGAAGATGATGAAAATGGGGAATATATTATAAATATGAGAAACCCTTCACTAGCCGCCTGAGGGAACCATCGTAATCCCTCTCTAAGGCACATCTATTTGTATTGCCTGCTCCTAGGCCTTTCGTCCGCTGGATCGGATTCATCAGGGAGACACGGCTGGTTGTGTCTGTGCTCTTGGTGTCAGATAGAGACACACCACAGTCCATAATTCTGTGGTGTTCTCACCACCAAAGGTTCAAAAAAGAATCCAACAGCACGTTCAAAGCAGCCAGCGAAGGGTAGTAAATGGAACCAAACGAAAGTGCTGAATAGATACCGATGTAGGCCAACCATATACACCTATTTCTGTAATAGATACCGATGTAAGTCAAACATATACATCTTCTTATGGAATAGATACAGATGTAGACCAATCATACATATACCATCTTCTGGAATAGATGCAGGTGTAGGTTAACCACATACATCATCATATCGAATGAATACAGATGTAGGCCAGCTATATATACCTGTTTCTGGAATAGATACACATGTAGGCTAGCTACATACAACCATCTTCTGGAATAGATACCGATGCAGGCTAGCCATATATACCATAGATACAGATGTATGTCAGCAATAAATACCATCTTCTGGAATCAGCGTGGTTGAAAAAATCAGACGAAGAACGAGAATTTCTTTTAAAAATACCTGAAAACAAGAGCCGGTTATATCTGAACTGTTCCGTTGTGTAGAGTTTGGACGTAGGCCTACACATTAAGGTCAGAGTGCTGAAGTCGTCTGAAATCGTAAAAATTGTAGAACATTCACTTTTACTCTTTGTTTGAAAGTCAATGTTAGTTAGGGCAACATCCCCATCCTGCGAACGGTAACTTTTTCTCTCGGTTTTCTTGACTGATTTCAGCACAGCTTAATTTCAACACTAAGTCACTGCGACCTTTACATCTAGGATAAAATGTGTGGTTTTAACAGTTCCTCTCATTGACCTACAGATGCAACTATCGTGTTTTCAAGACTTAGATCATTCAAGAAGAGAGTAGCCCGAACTCAAGTCTTTCCGCGACCCTCCCTACTCTATTTTCTCGGAATTTGCCCCTCCCACGATGTATGGCGTTATATTTGAGTTGCTATGACAACACTGATGTGGCATTATATTTTGTGTCATGGCATTGTTGATATGGGCTTCCAGTTTATGTTGTTTTTACAACATTGGCATGGCTTTATATTGCGTACTTCTACATGGGTTATCTCGTTTTGGATGGAGCATGGACCCACTGTCTCAGCCTCAAGAAGACTCGACGCCGTCTGGAAAATAAGATCTACCGGCTGCCGCTACCCATTGAAGATATACCCCTTTCCCCCTAGAAGTCACTCGTGCCATTGACAAGTCTGTATGGAGAATAAAAGCTTCCGACAGCCGGTTTCTGCACATAGCCTACATGGGACTATGGTAGGCTGCAAGTCAGCATGTAAGGTGGCATGTCAAAGCTTCCCTATGCAGTCAGCAGAGTCTGCAATCCTGTCTGGTAGGGGCGTGTATCTGGCCGTGACCTGAACAAGACCAACCACAATACACAGAGAAGGTGTCAGAAGGAGACCTGTGAAAACTGGGATGGACAATGAGGAGAACAGTACTGTTTATGGCACCTCTGTCCCACTGCAGGGGACCCAAACCACTGGAGATTCTGGACTGCCTAAGTGACCGTCTTACCTCAGCAACCCTACGACTTTCAGTCATGGTACAATGACCATTATTACTGTTGTTAACAGCACAGCTTACCATTTCATAGCGCGCTCGTGTTGGGCTGGTAATGGCGAAGGAAAGGAGAGGAAAGGAGGGCTTTTAAAATGGTAGAAACATTTACCTCAGTATTTTTAAACAAAAAGTAATTGTTTTCATTTCTTTACACGTGTTTCTTGTCTTCTGTATAGAGATGACCTTTGTGTCAGTGTGTTTCTGGAACATTGTGCATGAACAAACTTTTTTTTTTTCAGTTCGGTCAAACTGGAACAGGCCGTCTTTGTTATTGCTGTTGTTGCAGGCTATACGAAATTAATGTGTAGTGAAAAAAAGAACACAAAACAACGAAGAGTATGTATGTATGTATGTATGACATTTTCTGGCCATTTCAAAAATGAGACTGACGGCTTTTATCGTTTCGAGACAACTATCAACTGTAGCTTTCATTAATACACAGGACATGAATGGCCCAGGATCCCGAATTGGCCTGACTTTGTCAATATTTGTATGGTGATGTGTAGCGCTGAGTTGTTTCTTTTCCAGATTAACCTCACATCCTCTCTCTCTCTCTCTCTCTCTCTCTCTCTCTCTCTCTCTCTCTCTCTCTCTCTCTCTCTCTCTGTGTGTGTGTGTGTGTGTGTGTGTGTGTGTGTGTGTGTGTGTGTGTGTGTGTGTGTGTGTGTGTGTGTGTGTGCACAGGGTCCAGACTGCAAACCGAAGTGGACGTCATCTCCTCCAGGGGAGGGCAAGCAGTGTGGCAGGAGTAAACAATGTCTGTCCCTCCTGTGCTGTGTGAGCCCTGGGCTGGCCGCCCTCGTCCTCTTCCTGTCCGGCTCTCTGCACTGGCTCAGTGCTGCAGCCATGGCCCTTGCTCTGCTGTTGCTCTCTGTCCTGTGGTCGCCTGCACTCCGCCATAGAACTATCAGCGTCAGCGGCAAAGTGACCCACAACTGTAGAAGACTGACCTTAGTGTACATACTTATCAAACTGTTGTCAGTGACATGCTTTGTTTTAGTTGACCTGGTCGCTTCCAGCCCTCCGCACCTTTCTATTCGAGAAACTCTCTGGGGCTTTTGTTTAGCATTTAATAGGATTTGGGATGAGAACTTGTTGGTTCCTTTTCTGATTAATGTGACAGCAGGACTGTTCTCCCATGCCCTGGCCTACTTAAGTTTGGCATTGTGCCAGCCTATGATGGGGTTGCTCCTACCTTCCGTTCTGTCCACAGTCACGAGCACTGTTCTGTGCGTGGCTATTCTCGGGCCCTACGTGTACCATACGGATGAGCTGAGAGATTTTGGACATCAAGTCCCACTGTTGTTATGTGCGGGGACTTTGGTCTGTAGCTGGGCCATTTCATATGTGCTTCGAGCCTACGATGCTTTGAAGAAGCCAGACTTTCTGTTCATGCCACATGATGATCTGTTACTGGACTTTGGCGGGTGTCCTGGATTTTCAGACCAGAGACGATTGTTGTCTTACTGTGCCGATGGTATCAATCGTGAAAACGTGTGTGGACAATCCACAGAGGCCAAGAGTCGTGTGTATGTGTGCACCACAATGTACCGGGAAGCTGACTATGAAATGGAACGCCTTCTACTGAGCCTTCAAAAACTGTCCGGAAGTGAAAAGCTGACTGATGTTTATCTGGAGGCTCACATCTTCATGGACAACGGCATCAATGACTGCCGCTTGGGAGAGTTTGCGGAGCAGCTTGTGGGGTTGTTAGTCAACCGTATTGGTCTGGATCCCCAAGAAGCTCGCTGCCTGCTGACGCCCTATGGTCTGCAGCTGTCTTACGTCCTGCCAGGTGGGATGCCCTTGTTTGTCCATTTCAAGGATCCAGTCAAAATCAAGCCCAAAAAGCGATGGAGTCAGTGTATGTACATCAAATACATCATGGATTTTCGCAAAGCATTGTGGGAAAGAGATAATGACAACAGTAATATCAAACTGCGGCACAAAAGTGGTCAGGATGTTTTCACCATTGACAATGAATGTTCTACGGTTAATGATGCTCTCCCCTCATGTCTGTGCAAGCCGAATACTTGTGCCGGTAATCCTGTGGTGATGAACTTTAGAAACCATTTGATTCAACATGAACATACAGAAAACTCGTGCAGCGATATGCATGATGTTGTGAATGGGACCAAAAGGCTTAGCAATGGTTCCGTGGCTGTTGATAGGAAGACGTGTTTTAACCCTCACAATGACGCCGTTCTCTGCTCTGAAATGGAATCTGACTTCCAGCAAACACTATGTCAACAGCTTAGCTGTGTCTTGGGTAAGTGGATGTATGTTATTATATGAAAACCAGTTAAACAGAAAAATCTTACATTTACAAATTATAACAGCATCTTAAACATTATGTACACATATCAATCTGACTTATAACATAAAATGCACTCTCTCTCTTCTCTCTCTCTCTCTCTCTCTCTCTCTCTCTCTCTCTCTCTCCTCTCTCTGCGTGTGTGTGTGTGTGTGTGAGTGTGTGTGTGTGTGTGTGTGTGTGTGTGTGTGTGTGTGTGTTTGAGAGAGAGAGAGAGAGAGAGAGAGAGGAGAGAGAGAGAGAGGGGAGAAAATGACAATGACAATGATTCTTTATTTTTTAACGGTAAAAGTACTGGCTTAGTTAGCCATTTTTCATACTTGCCGTTACTATTCTACGAAGCTAATACTTAATGATATAACGTATGCATCAAAACATGATCAAACAAACAAACAACATCAAGCCAAACAAACAACATCAAGCCAAACAAACAACCAGTCGAGCCAAACAAACAAACAGTGGAAAGCACCACCAAGAAGTAAGTACTGACATCATCAATGCAAGAAGCGAACGAAGAAGGCAATTTAAAGTTCAACGACAAAAACGATTTAAAGCAAAGGGGAAAAAAAAGCAAATTAAAGTACAACAACAGCAAAAACAATCAACAAGAAAATAGTATGATATATTTAAGAATGTCTCTATGAGACATACAAGAAAAAAGAAAAAAAGAAAAAAAAAAAAAGAAAAAGAAAGAAGGAAAAAAAGTCAAGTATATATATATATATATATATATATATATATAGAGAGAGAGAGAGAGAGAGAGAGAGAGAGAGAGAGAGAGTCTGCCTATGTCGCATCACAGATACTTCTTATACAAATTCTAGTTTTCTTCTCATCTTCTGCAAATTTGGACCTATTACTGTATTAGCATAATGGACAGATCAAGAACATTTTTTTGGTGCTGGACAGTCGCATTAGTTATAATTTTGATGCGACAAAATTGCCACTATATTGCAAAGTGAAGTGATGTCAGAATTTGAAGCGAGTTTTATGGAAGAAGGAGAGGTGAGGACAGAGAGGAGAAGGATGGAGAGGAAGGGGGGTAAAGGAAGGGGGGTATTGGGGGTTGGAGGAGAGGAGAGGGTGGCAGAGGGGAGGGAGGATACACGGTGACAGAGGGGAGGGAGGATACACGGTGGCAGAGGGGAGGGAGGATACACGGTGACAGAGGGGAGGGAGGATACACGGTGACAGAGGGGAGGGAGGATACACGGTGCAGAGGGGAGGGAGGATACACGGTGGCAGAGGGGAGGGAGGATACACGGTGGCAGAGGGGAGGGAGGATACACGGTGGCAGAGGGGAGGGAGGATACACGGTGACAGAGGGGAGGGAGGATACACGGTGGCAGAGGGGAGGGAGGATACACGGTGGCAGAGGGGAGGGAGGATACACGGTGGCAGAGGGGAGGGAGGATACACGGTGACAGAGGGGAGGGAGGATACACGGTGACAGAGGGGAGGGAGGATACACGGTGGCAGAGGGGAGGGAGGATACACGGTGGCAGAGGGGAGGGAGGATACACGGTGACAGAGGGGAGGGAGGATACACGGTGGCAGAGGGGAGGGAGGATACACGGTGGCAGAGGGGAGGGAGGATACACGGTGACAGAGGGGAGGGAGGATACACGGTGGCAGAGGGGAGGGAGGATACACGGTGACAGAGGGGAGGGAGGATACACGGTGGCAGAGGGGAGGGAGGATACACGGTGACAGAGGGGAGGGAGGAAACACGGTGGCAGAGGGGAGGGAGGATACACGGTGACAGAGGGGAGGGAGGATACACGGTGACAGAGGGGAGGGAAGATACACGGTGACAAAATCACCACTCTGCAGATTGGAGCGCATTAGATAGCAATGACAGAGTGGTGCGGACAGTGCATACACAGGGATGGCACTAGGGAAGGATGTAGAATTAAGCGAGTTAGGAAGAAGGGAGGTGAGGATACAGGGGAGAAGGAGGAGGGAGGGGTACAGGGGGGGTATGGGGGTTGGAGGAAGAAGGGTGGCAGAGGGGAGGGAGGATACACGGTGACAGAGGGGAGGGAGGATACACGGTGGCAGAGGGGAGGGAGGATACACGGTGGCAGAGGGGAGGGAGGATACACGGTGACAGAGGGGAGGGAGGATACACGGTGACAGAGGGGAGGGAGGATACACGGTGCAGAGGGGAGGGAGGATACACGGTGGCAGAGGGGAGGGAGGATACACGGTGACAGAGGGGAGGGAGGATACACGGTGGCAGAGGGGAAGCGGGCAGGGAAATGGGCAGACGGTAGGTGGGGGAAGGGGGACAGCGGAAGGTGAGGAGTAGGGGAAGGGAGGATATAGAGACGGAGGAAGGGGAGAGTAGGGAAAGGAGACGGGAGGAGAGGAGGGGGGTGGGGCACAGAAAAGGGGACGTATAAATCCACAGTTTTTGTTTGATCTTCTCCAAATCTAGCGTGCTGACTCATGAACCTATTAGGCACATCAAGAGTGGATCACTTTGGTGGTAGACAGTTCCATTATTCGCTTTTTTATTGTGACAAAACTGCGGCTGTTTAGCGAAGCGAAGCAATGTCGGGAATTCAAAGCATATCTACGGAATAGGAGAGTGGGTAGAATGAGAGGAGAAATGGGAGAGTAAAGGAGGGAGGGTGATGGGTTTTTATGAGAGGGGAGATAGGGGAAGGGGAGGGAGGAGGACAGGCCGTGGAAAGAGGGAAGAGGAAGGGGAGAATTGAGAGACAGAGATATAGAGGAAGAGGCAAGGGGGAGAGGGAGGCTGGGGAGTGGGGGGAAGGGTGACGGGGAAAGGGCGGGGAAGGAGAGACGGGGAAGAAGGAGAGGGGAAGGAGAAGGGGAGGGAAGAACAGAGAGGATGAGAGGATAGGGGGGGGGGGGGGGGGGGGGGGGGGAAATGGGACGAGGGGTGGGGGGAGGGGTATGGAGCTGAAGGGGAGGGAGGTCGGGGATGGGGTGGGGGGTGGTGGTGGGGGGGGGGGACGTGGACAGTTAGTCTATGAATATGTGAGAACAAGACTTCTTAGTGCTAAAAAGCTCACCGTTTATTTCTAAGTTTTCTTCTATATATGTTTTCAACCAAATGGGTAAAACAGGTCACGGGTGTCAAGTGGAACAGGAAGAGAAGAAACTATACCAAGAGTGTAACAAGTATATCGAATCCCCTAACTGTTGTGATATATATAATCAGCTTTTGTGTACATAGCCACTCATTTCTTGGGGATCATAACCGTTCTTTTTTTTTTCTTTGCTATCCCACCTTACGTTTCCTCTCAGTGTCACTACTCCCACGCCGCTAATTTCAAGCTTCCCAGTACACAGCAACTTCCAGACTTGTCCTTTTGTAGTCCTTGCGCTGGCAGTCTGCAGCGAACAGTCAATATCAGAGCATCCTGAGGTAACGTCACGGAAGAGACAATGCACCGCTGTAAGTGGTTTCAGCTGTCTGTAGTCATGACTGTAATGACGCAGCATGCGCAGGACACCACCTACTGGACGACAGTCATACGTGGTGAAACCTCCAGGAGGAATCACCGCATCATTCCAACATCAGTCCTTAGGAATGTATCACCTTTGAAGAACATGACACCAAAATATCAAAGGCATGGACATGGACAGAAATACAGTTCTGAGATACCACACCGCCAGACAGCGATTTGGTGTGATCAGTGAAGGTAGATGACCACACCGCCAGACAGCGATTTGGTGTGATCAGTGAAGGTAGATGACCACACCGCCAGACAGCGATTTGGTGTGATCAGTGAAGGTAGATGACCACACCGCCAGACAGCGATTTGGTGTGATCGGTGAAGGTAGATGACCACACCGCCAGACAGCGATTTGGTGTGATCGGTGAAGGTAGATGACACACGCAACACGATGGTCGTGAAGAATACCACGCAACAGCGATTTGGTGTGATCGGTGAAGGTAGATGACCACACGCCAGACGCGATTGTGTGATCGGTGAAGTATGCCACACGCCAGACAGCGATTTGTGTGATCGTGAAGGTAATGACAACGCAGACGCGATTTGGTGTCGTAGGTGAATAATGCTGTTCAAGTTCATTCTGCTCTGAGACTACTTGATGGGTATTCACTGTGTGGTTTCTTTCATTCTTATTTGCGATTATGCTCTATGCTATAACAATATATTGTCTATCATATTCTATATAGTTCATTAAGCAGTGAGATAAATACGCGGGCAGAGCTTGTAAGAAATTAAGGCACGTGTCAGAGATGAAAGCCGACTGTGTATGTATTGCATCCCATGGAACCTGTAGCACAACCAGCAGCTCTGGTTAGTAGCCATCCGGCACGGGGAAATCCCGCGAAGAAATGATTTCAGTGGGACTTTAACTCATAACCTTTCTCCGGCAACCCTAACCTTGATGGCCTCTTGTCCTTCGTTCATGTACTTTACAATATAGGATCTGTACCTGATGACTTTGACATTGACAAACATTAGTTAGGCACACTCATTACTTGATTTTTCTTTCGGCAAATTTGTATCTGTATTTATTTGATCGATATAAAGATACTAAACCTTGAGAGAACAAACTGTTTTGACATCAACAATAACAACAACGACAACAAATCGAAGGGCAGTCTATGCACGTGTCGTTACACCAGTGACTATCGGAACAAACAAAAAGGAGACACAGAGGAGACACAGCACTGCTGTCGAGTCACTTCGGAGATGTTCAGTGGCGTCTGATCCAACAACACGTACTGAGTCACCTACTGACGACAATAATTGTTCAGTTGCAGAGCCAGCGTGAATGAGTGTCTCCCTCCGTGGAGCGCCTCCACATCTGTCCTGCGCCTCCACATCTGACCTGCGCCTCCACATCTGTCCCGCGCCGGTCCTCTTGAACTTGCCAATACCGGCGATCCCACAAGAACTCACCGAGCGCATAGACGCGGAGAGGACATCGAAACTGAGGTCACCATGAGTGCAGGGCATGAAAGCCACAGAATTTGACATCTCTTTTTTAAGCTCACAAATGGGGTTAAGGATGATTCTTTAAACGCCATGGAGTTCCATTTTGGTGAGACTGCATGCCAGAGCTGTAGTTTACGTGTCAACCAGACAGACAGCTGCAGTGTTGAGAAATGCGAGCAACACTCTCAAAGACCCTCCAGTAAGTGGATGAAACTCGAATTTGTGGTTCTTGTCTTCCCAACTGAGCCCATAGCAAACTTAGCTCTGAAGGGAGCCGGTTGGTGCCGAAAATTCTCACATACAAATGCCTGATGGGAATCGAACCCACGACCTTACAGGCGGGAATCAGCAACGGTAATCACTCGCCACGGCAGCAAGTGTAGATTTTTTTCAATCAGTTCATTTCTTCATATGACTTTTTTTTTTAGTCTGCATTCTTTTTGCCAATGTGCACTTTCCAGATATTTGTATGGTCTACCTATGCTTGCAGCATTAGTGTGTTAGCGTGTTTGTACTTCAAGTGTTCAGAGTAACCACAAAATAGAAATCTGAGATCCATTCTATTCGTTTAAAATGTGATATTTGTACATAGCGCAGTACAGATAAATGCCTACATCAACAAGCTTTTTAGTTGTGGTCAGCGAAATGATGGTTTGTCGTTTGTTTGTGTTAATGTCTGATCTGCAACTTTTTCGAAGGGAATGACGGAGGTGACTGCATGCCAGACATCTACGATGTCCATCCAGGACAGCAGGTGGACGATGACCACACCTACATTCTCGCTACGGATGCAGACATGGACTTTGAACCCGAAGCCATTGCTGAGCTGTTGTACATGTGCAGCACTGATAAAGGTATAGGGGCGGCGTGCGGCAGAACGCATCCCATTGGTAAACATTTCTCAACCATCGTCTGCCATCAGATCTTCGAGTATGCAAAAGGTGAGTGAGTGAGTGAGTGAGTGAGTGTGTGTGTGTGTGTGTGTGTGTGTGTGTGTGTGTGTGTGTGTGTGTGTGTGTGTGTGTGTGTGTGTGTGTTTAGCAATCAATTATAACATCTGAACTCAGAACGTAACAATGATGAAAGGGAACGCCACTTGAGACACTGTCAGTTAAAAACTTGTGTCCACTACCTATGTCGCAGGGGGGGGGGGGGGGGGGGGGGAGTTGAAACAGTGGGGTTTGTAGTTTGTTTTTTGTTTTGTAATTATTGTTTAATGGTATGATATATTAGTGACGGTAGTGATTATATGTTTAATGGTATGATATATTAGTGACGGTAGTGATTATTGTTTAATGGTATGATATATTAGTGACGGTAGTGATTATTGTTTAATGGTATGATATATTAGTGACGGTAGTGGTTATTGTTTAATGGTATGATATATTAGTGACGGTAGTGATTATTGTTTAATGGAATGATATATTAGTGACGGTAGTGATTATGGTAGATTGATAGAAAGCTTGCTTAGTGATAAGGGATAGAAAAGAAAAATAAAACAACAACAAAAAACCCTTAATGGGTGGTGATTGTGATGATAGTAGTTATATGTGGGTAGTTGTATGTTGGGGTGTGGGTAATGCTAATAATGATTGGAAATACAGGGATAAAGGGCATATCAGTGTGCATATCTGATTTTCGGTTGTAGATTTCACACACACACACACACACACACACACACACACACACACACACACACACACACACACACACACACACACACACACACACACACACACAATGTGATGGTGCGGGTCAGAACGCCTCTTGAACAAGAATGATTTTAGAGAAGTTTTAAAGCTTGTGGTCGAGTTGACCTGTACAGAAAGCTTGCAACCAAAGATCAACCTTAAACTGACGAAAATCCGTTCACTCTGTCTGTCTGTCTGTCTGTCTGTCTGTCTGTCTGTCTGTCTGTCTGTCTGTCTCTCTCTCTCCTCTCTCTCTCTCTCTCTCTCTCTCTCTCTCTCTCCCTCCTCTCTCTCTCTGTGTATGTAACATTTTTTTCTGATTTGTATCAATTTTCAGTTGAGAGAGAGACACTTTTGACACTTTGACACTTTGATATTTTATTGTCATTACCAAAGAGGTCTTTTGACAAGGGGGGGGAGAGGTAACAGAACAATTACATTTCCCTCTTCCTTTCCTGCAAACAAATAGTACACATTCATTCCTAGTGTGCACCAAATCAAAGGTTAAAAACAAATAAATTCATAACATTTCCTTATGTCCTCACGCACAAGAGTAATGTAATTAGGGGAAAAAAAAACCCTTAAGACTGACTCGACCATCCACTCGATCAAATGATGACAATGTATCTTACTGATCTCTTCCACTTGCGATGAGTGATAATATTCATTCAGATATCTCTTATAATGCATTATCTTAAATTTCACTATCCTTCATCTGTCTAATTTTCAATGCTTCTGCGATGAATTTCGCAACTGATTTAATTACAAGTTCATCATCTGATGATAACACGACAGCAACATTTTGTCTTTTCGCTATATCTAACTGGAAAAGTGAACAATTTGTCCGCACTTCATTATAAGCAGTACAGTGGAACAGAAAGTGTTCTTCGTCATCAATAATGTGTCTACATGCAGGACAAGGAGATTCTGTGGATGTTTCACATTCAAACCATCTTTTGTTCGCATTAAAACCTAAAGTTCTCAACCTAAATCTTGCGTAATTTATTCTGTGCCATCTATCTGTTATGACACTGAGAAACTTTTCAGAATGAAACACATTCTTAAATGAGAAAAACCAGCGATATTTTTCTTTACTTTCCATATCTGAGTGCCAATTCTGTTTAAAAGAACAAATAAGCCTGTCTTTAAATTCCACAATAAACTGTTGCTCATTCCCTACTTCCTGGGCCATCCACACTATTCCAAAACCCTGTTCTGAAAGGACTTTCTTTACTTTATGAGCCCAGTTTTCTTTACCTTTTTCCATTTCTAAAAGCATCATATCATAGGCTTGCCTGCTAAAACGGGACTGGGGTAGCTTCAAGATCTTCAACCAGTACTTAAAGCATTTCACAAATGTACTTATGTACAAAGGGTATCTGCCCATCTCTCTGTATAAAACGGTGCTGGATGAATGAATAGGTACTTGAAGGAAACGCTTCATAGCATACGGATGTACTTTTTCCATCATCGAATTTTCAGTTGAGAGAGAGAGAGAGAGAGAGAGAGAGAGAGAGAGAGAGAGAGAGAGAGAGAGAGAGAGAGAGAGAGAGAGACAGACAGACAGACAGACAGACAACAGACAGACAGACAGACAGACAGACAGAGACAGAGACAGAGAGACAGTGAGAGACAGAGGGCGGTGGATAGGAACTTCCAAAACGCATGTTGCCCATACGAGTATTCCAAATGGAGCACATACAGCAGACTGCCTTATTTTAGTCTGACACAACTTCAAGAGTTTCTGCTGAAACCTGTAAGAGTCTTACATGCGTTGGTAAAATCTGTATAACAGGCTACACAATTGTTATAACTATTTGTATGTTAAGTTATATCATCTACAATTTGTTTCTCAAAAGGAGACGGATGTGCTGTGGAAAGGTAGGCCCACAGACTAACAGTGACAAGGTTTGGTGGGTTGTGAGTGAAAGGGGAAAACGCGAAAAGACTCCAGTGAGCCTGTTTGCTATGCTGGGACTGTGACAGACTTCTGGATGTTGCTGTGCTGGGACTGTGACAGACTTCTGGATGTTGCTGTGCTGGGACTGTGACAGACTTCTGGATGTTGCTGTGCTGGGACTGTGACAGACTTCTGGATGTTGCTGTGGTGTGACTGTGACAGACTTCTGGATGTTGCTGTGCTGGGACTGTGACAGACTTCTGGATGTTGCTGTGCTGGGACTGTGACAGACTTCTGGATGTTGCTGTGCTGGACTGTGACACACTTCTGGATGTTGCTGTGGTGTGGACTGTGACAGACTTCTGATGTTGCTGTGCTGGGACTGTGACAGACTTCTGGATGTTGCTGTGCTGTGACTGTGACAGACTTCTGGATGTTGCTGTGCTGGACTGTGACAGACTTCTGGATGTTGCTGTGCTGGGACTGTGACAGACTTCTGGATGTTGCTGTGCTGGGACTGTGACAGACTTCTGGATGTTGCTGTGGTGTACTGTGACAGACTTCTGGATGTTGCTGTGGTGTGACTGTGACAGACTTCTGGATGTTGCTGTGCTGGGACTGTGACAGACTTCTGGATGTTGCTGTGCTGGGACTGTGACAGACTTCTGGATGTTGCTGTGCTGTGACTGTGACAGACTTCTGGATGTTGCTGTGCTGTGACTGTGACAGACTTCTGGATGTTGCTGTGCTGGGACTGTGACAGACTTCTGGATGTTGCTGTGCTGTGACTGTGACAGACTTCTGGATGTTGCTGTGCTGGGACTGTGACAGACTTCTGGATGTTGCTGTGCTGGGACTGTGACAGACTTCTGGATGTTGCTGTGCTGGGACTGTGACAGACTTCTGGATGTTGCTGTGGTGTGACTGTGACAGACTTCTGGATGTTGCTGTGTGTGACTGTGACAGACTTCTGGATGTTGCTGTGCTGGGACTGTGACAGACTTCTGGATGTTGCTGTGCTGGGACTGTGACAGACTTCTGGATGTTGCTGTGCTGTGACTGTGACAGACTTCTGGATGTTGCTGTGCTGTGACTGTGACAGACTTCTGGATGTTGCTGTGCTGGGACTGTGACAGACTTCTGGATGTTGCTGTGGTGTGACTGTGACAGACTTCTGGATGTTGCTGTGCTGTGACTGTGACAGACTTCTGGATGCTGCTGTGTGTACTGTGACAGACTTCTGGATGTTGCTGTGGTGTGACTGTGACAGACCTCTGGATGTTGCTGTGGTGTGTGACTGTGACAGACTTCTGGATGTTGTTGTGGTGTGACTGTGACAGACTTCTGGATGTTGCTGTGCTGTGACTGTGACACTTCTGGATGTTGCTGTGGTGTGACTGTGACAGACTTCTGGATGTTGTTGTGCTGGGACTGTGACAGACTTCTGGATGTTGCTGTGGTGTGACTGTGACAGACTTCTAGATGTTGCTGTGGTGTGACTGTGACAGACTTCTGGATGTTGCTGTGCTGGGACTGTGACAGACTTCTGGATGTTGCTGTGGGTGACTGTGACAGACTTCTGGATGTTGCTGTGCTGTGACTGTGACAGACTTCTAGATGTTGCTGTGCTGGGACTGTGACAGACTTCTGGATGTTGCTGTGGTGTGACTGTGACAGACTTCTGGATGTTGCTGTGCTGTGACTGTGACAGACTTCTGGATGTTGCTGTGCTGTGACTGTGACAGACTTCTGGATGTTGCTGTGGTGTGACTGTGACAGACTTCTGGATGTTGCTGTGGTGTGAGTGTGACAGACTTCTGGATGTTGCTGTGGTGTGACTGTGACAGACTTCTGGATGTTGCTGTGGTGTGACTGTGACAGACTTCTGGATGTTGCTGTGGTGTGACTGTGACAGACTTCTGGATGTTGCTGTGGGTGACTGTGACAGACTTCTGGATGTTGCTGTGGTGGTGACTGTGACAGAGTTCTGGATGTTGCTGTGGTGTGACTGTGACAGACTTCTGGATGTTGCTGTGGTGTGACTGTGACAGACTTCTGGATGCTGCTGTGGTGTGACTCTGACAGACTTCTGGATGCTGCTGTGGTGTGACTGTGACAGACTTCTGGATGTTGTGGTGTGACTGTGACAGACTTCTGGATGTTGCTGTGCTGTGACTGTGACAGACTTCTGGATGATCAAGAGTGGTCAGAACGTGATAGGCTCCGTCATGTGCTGCCCCGGCTGCTTCAGCCTCTACCGAGCCAGCGCTCTTCGCCAGGTGATGGACACGTATGCCACGCCCACCACCACGCCCTTCGCTGTCTATGTCAAGGACACTGGTGAGTAGCAAACATGTCTGACGTCATCACCTTCTTTCGTCTCTTTTTATGTCGTTCCATGGTTAACACGGTGACGGTAATCATGCAAAACACAATCCATCAACCAATATGTCGTGTTTATGCCTGCCATAGGCCCATTCGAGCGTTTCACAAGCTGAAACGCACAACTGACCAGGCATTGGGTATATTCATTCAAACGAAAATATAAACAGTTGTGTGTTCGCAAGCACAGCAACATTTTCAGTTTTTTTAACCGATCCATACTTCCGGTATTCGCGCGCGCACGCTCTAGTGTGTGTGTGTGTGTGTGTGTGTGTGTGTGTGTGTGGTGTGTGTGTGTGTGTGTGTGTGTGTGTGCACGCGTGCGCGCGCGCGCGCGAGCAAGTTTCCGGGATTATATCTTTAGTGTTTCTGTATACACTGTCTCAATAATACAATCATGAAAAGCCAAGATCAAGAAAAGACACCTGGTCACCTGCTTTTTGACAGTGGGAAAAAACATGCAATCTGGCACGATCAGTTGATGGAGAACCTGTAGAGTATCTTCACATATCTTCACGTGCATTCCACTATTGCTGTGTCAATCCCTTGTACAGACGTCATTATCTCCACATTAGATCTCTTTCCAACCCCCTTTTTTCTCCCTCCCCTGCCCCCCCCCCCCCCCCCCCCATCGAGTTTTAGTGCACCCGTTACGCGCGCGCGCACAACACACACACACACACACACACACACACACACACACACACACACACACATATGAAAGCACACACACACACACACACCGCGCGCGCGCGCAGAAGCGTGCGCACATACTTATACACACTGATGAAAGAAAGCACGAGTACTCTCTCATCCACACAGATGAATGAAAACACACGTATCTCTCTCTCTCTCTCTCTCACACACACACACACACACACACACACACACACACACACACACACACACACACACACACACACACACACACACACACACTCATTCACTCTCACGCTCAGACTCTCTCTCTCTCTATCCCTGTCTCCTCTCTCTCACTCTGTCTCTCTATCCCTGTCTCCTCTCTCTCACTCTGTCTCTCTATCCCTGTCTCCTCTCTCTCACTCTGTCTCTCTATCCCTGTCTCCTCTCTCTCACTCTGTCTCTCTGTCTGTCGCCGGTTGTCTCTGTCCCCGTCTCTTTGTCTGTCTGTCTGTCTCTCTTTCTATCTCTGTCTCTCTCTGTGTCTGTCTGTCTGTCTGTCTGTCTGTCTGTCTGTCTGTCCCCCTCCCTCTATCCCCCCTCCCCTCTGTCTTTCTCTCTCCTTTTATCTCTTTCTTTCTGTACTTTTTCTTTGCTGTCCTCCTATTAGAGAAAATTTTTAAGGTTGGTATCAGGTGAAAACTACGTCTCCCACTTTAGTCTCAAACTCCCATCACGCCTGTCTTGTTCTCTGACTGTCTCTTTGTTTGTCTTAACTTCAACCTCTTCATCACCATAAGCCACTGAATGCTGTTGCATTGAACAACCTCTTCATCACCATAAGCCACTGAATGCTGTTGCATTGAACAACCTCTTCATCACATAAGCCACTGAATGCTGTTGCATTGAACAACCTCTTCATCACCATAAGCCACTGAATGCTGTTGCATTGAACAAAATCCTTGTTGTTGTGTAGTTTCATGTCCTCTTTGGCCCTTGTGCGAGAAAACGATAATGCCAATATCACATTGTTTCTGCCCTTCCCTTTTTTCCTCCCTCCCTCTGTCTCTCTGGTTCTGTTTTTGTCTCTCTCTCTCTCTGTCTCTCTTCCTCCTCCATCCTCACTCTCTATCTCTCTTTTTCTGTGTGAGTGTATGCATGTGCATGTGTGTGTGTGTGTGTATCAGTATGTGTGTGCATCATGTGCATGTGTGTGTATGCATGTGCATGTGTGTGCACGCAAATATGAGTCTGTGTGTGTGTGTGCATTCGTGAGTGCTTATGTGTGTAAGTGTGGTGTGATGTGGTGTGGTGTGGTGTGGTGTATGTGTTTGTGTGTGTGTGGTGTGTGTGTGTGTGTGTGTGTGTGTGTGTGTGTGTGTGTGTGTGTGTGTGTGTGTATGTGCGTGCGTGCGTGCGTGCGTGCGCGCGCGTGCGCGTGTGTATGTGTGTGTGTGTGTGTGTGTGTGTGTGTGTGTGTGTGTGTGTGTGTGTGTGTGTGTGTGTGTGTAGAGTTTACACAAAACATTGGCATAAAAAGATTCGTAATCTAAAGGTTAATAGACCAAGAGAATATTTGGAAAATATTAAAATCAAAAAGAGGAATGAATGCCCTGTTAGTATGGATGATCTTTTCTTACATTTTAAATCATTGAAAGTTCAACCAGATAGTACTGACTTGCAATATGATCTTGACTTTTTAAATGCGTCAATAAGTGACGAATACTTTGAAAAAGCTGTACAGCAACTTAAGAATGGAAAGGCTTGTGGGATAGATAGAATATGATATGAATGTATAAAGCAAAGCATTCCAGTTCTCAAAACAAGTTATTGTAGACTTTTCAATAAAGTTCTTGATACAGTGACCATACCAGAAGAATGGTTATTCTGACTTATTCTGCCAACATACAAAACAAAAAGGTAGTAAAATGGACTGTAACAATTATAGAGGTATAACACTTCTGAGCTGTGTTGGAAAACTGTTCACAATTTTGAATGACCGTTTGACAAATTTTATTGAGAATAACAACACACTTTCGGAAAATCAAGCTGGTTTTGGACGCGGTCATTCTACAACAAATCATACATTTGTTTTCAAAAAGTTTAACTGATATTTTCAATAGTCGTAAAAAGCAATTGTTTTGTGTTTTTGTTGACTTCAGAAAAGCGTTTGATTCAATTTGGAGGCAGGGATTATGGCAAAAGCTTATCAAAGAAGGTGTAAATGGAAAGATTTTGCAAGTAATCACGAATATGTATCAGCAGATAAAATCTTGTTTACTTATAAGTGGAAGTCAGTCTGAATATTTTGGCAGTTTTAGAGGTGTTCGTCAAAGTGAAAATCTTTTTTGATCTTTGATGTGTTTCATTTACATTTGCTCGATTTGTTTCAAGTCCTCCATGTCCCAAAATGGGTCAGATTAAAATCTTTTAAATCTTTGAAATCTTTGCAAATCTGTGTGTGTGGTGTGTGTGTGTGTGTGTTGTGTGTGTGTGTGTGTGTGTGTGTGTGTGTGTGTGTGTGTGTGTTAAAGCTGGAGGATGGCAGAGTGGAATGTTGGAGAGGGTGAGAAGAAAGCGTTAGAAAAGGAATGGGGCGCACACAATGTCAGTATATCCCTTTGTATGCATTCACTATTGCTGCAACTTTGTTGTTGAAATCAAAATTAACATTTATAGATGCAGATCGACATACTGAGCTGATACATCCCTATTGTAGTTATTTCAAACACTTTCTTTTCCTTTAGCAATTTCTTCAAGATATGTATCAAGAAGAAAAGCTGTTGATGGTGACTAAACTTTTTAACTGGTTTGAAAATAGAAGAAATCGAGTGGGGGAGGGGATGAGTGCTGAGAACGTCAAGGCCAGGTGTGGTGGTAGGGATCTCCTCTGTACTAGCAAAAGAGGGCTAATGAACGATTCAAGAACAAAACAATCATTTGGAAATCCCGATGTTCCCCTCCAGGAAGACAGGGTACAGCGGTAGTTAGGTCAATCCTGTCTGGAACGTTAGGGACAGTGGGGCCAACACCTAGTGCAGTCAGACCGGGAGAAAGCCCAGTTCAGCGGATCACCACAGCTTCTTCACATTGACTGAACACCAACACTTGGGGTGTATCCGGACATCAGCACAATAGAAAGCTGTAGTTATGCTGGTCATAAAGAGAAAGAAGTGGCTGGCAGGCTATGTCGCTGGTTATGAGCGAAAAAGCAGTTAGCAGCTTATATAGCGGGTCTTAAACAGGTATAATTACTTAGAAGGATACACGGATGGTTATAAACACAAGATAGTAAATAGCAGGTTACATTGCTGGTTATAAACATAAGATAATAATCTGCATGATCACAGCTAGTCATAAACAGACGATGGTAATTAGCAGATTATACTGCTAGTCACAAACTGAAGATGGAAGCTAGCAAGTTACAGTGCGAGTCTATAAACAGAAGATAGTACTTATCAGTTTACACCACTAGTTATAAACAGAGGATAGTACTTAGCAAGTTACACCACTAGTTATAAACAGAAGATAGTTATCAGCAAGTTACACCACTGGTCATAAACAGAAGATAGTACTTAGCAAGTTACACCACTGGTCATAAACAGAAGATAGTACTTAGCAAGTTACACCACTAGTCATAAACAGAAGATAGTACTTAGCAAGTTACACTGCTAGTCATAAACAGAAGATAGTTTTTAGCAAGTTACACCACTAGTCATAAACAGAAGATAGTACTTAGCAAGTTACACCACTAGTCATAATCAGAAGGTAGTACTTAGCAAGTTACACTGCTAGTCATAAACAGAAGGTAGTAATTAGCAAGTTACACCACTAGTC
Organism: Conus canariensis; assembly: GCA_033310375.1. Lineage (NCBI taxonomy): Eukaryota > Metazoa > Mollusca > Gastropoda > Neogastropoda > Conidae > Conus > Conus canariensis. The sequence goes on along the minus strand of CM065716.1, from coordinate 73,427,768 downwards.
ATAAACAGAAGATAGTACTTAGCAAGTTACATCACTAGTCATAAACAGAAGATAGTACTTAGCAAGTTACACCACTAGTCATAAACAGAAGATAGTACTTAGCAAGTTACACTACTAGTCATAAACAGAAGGTAGTTATTGGCAAATTACACCACTAGTCATAAACAGAAGGTAGTCATTAGCAAGTTACACTGCTAGTCATAAACAGAAGATAGTACTTGGCAAGTTACACCACTAGTCATAAACAGAAGATAGTACTTAGCAAGTTACACTGCTAGTCATAAACAAAAGGTAGTCATTAGCAAGTTACATTGCTAGTCATAAACAGAAGATAGTTTTTAGCGAGTTACACCACTAGTCATAAACAGAAGATATTACTTAGCAAGTCATTCCACTAGTCATAAACAGAAGGTAGTACTTAGCAAGTTACACCACTAGTTACAAACAGAAGACCGTTTTTAGCTAGTTAAACCACTAGTCATAAACAGAAGATAGTACTTAGCAAGTTACACCAGTAGTCATAAACAGAAGGTAGTACTTAGCAAGTTACACTGCTAGTCATAAACAGAAGGTAGTCATTAGCAGCTTACACTGCTAGTCATAAACAGAAGATAGTAATTAGCCAGTCACACCAGTAGTTATAAACACGATAATCAGCAAGTCATACCGCTATTCATAAAGAGAACACAGTAATTAGCAAGTTACACTGCAAGCCACAAACACGAGATAGTAATTAGTAGTTTACACTGATAGCTATAAACAGGAGGTACTAATAAGCAGATTACACAACTGGTTAGAAACACAAGTTGGTAATTAGCAGCTTGCACTGCTAGTCATAAACAGAAGATAGCGATCTGAAGGTTGCAATGCTAGTCAACACAGAAGATAGTAATCTGAAGGTTACAGTACTAATCATAAACAGAAGATAGTAATCTGAAGGTTACAGTACTAATCATAAACAGAACATAGTAATCTGAAGGTTACAGTACTAATCATAAACAGAAGATAGTAATCTGCAAGTTACAATGCTAGTCAAAACTAGAAGACAATAATCTGAAGGTTACAATGCTAGTCAAAACAGAAGATAGTAATCTGCAGTACACAATGCTAGCCAAAACATAAGATAGTAATCTGCAGTATGCAATGCTAGCCAAAACAGAAGATAGTAATCTGCAGTATGCAATGCCAGCCAAAACAGAAGATAGTAATCTGCAGGTTACACTGTTTGTCATACAGAGAGGATAGTAATCAACAGGTGGCGCTGCTAGTCATGCAGAGGATGGAAAATCACAGGTGACACTGCTAGTTATATAGAGAGGATAGAAATTAACAGGTGACACTGCTAGTTATATAGAGAGGATAGAAATTAACAGGTGACACTGCTAGTTATATAGAGAGGATAGAAATTAACAGGTGACACTGCTAGTTATATAGAGAGGATAGAAATTAACAGGTGACACTGCTAGTTATATAGAGAGGATAGAAATTAACAGGTGACACTGCTAGTTATATAGAGAGGATAGAAATTAACAGGTGACACTGCCAGTTCATACAGAGAGGATAGAAATTAACAGGTGACACTGCCAGTCATACAGAGAGGATAGTAATTAACAGGTGACACTGCCAGTCATACAGAGAGGATAGTAATTAACAGTGACACTGCCAGTCATACAGAGAGGATAGTAATTAACAGGTGACACTGCCAGTCATACAGAGAGGATAGAAATTAACAAGTGACACTGCCAGTCATACAGAGAGGATAGAAATTAACAAGTGACACTGCCAGTCATACAGAGAGGATAGAATTAACAAGTGACACTGCCAGTCATACAGAGAGGATAGTAATTAACAGGTGACACTGCCAGTCATACAGAGAGGATATTAATTAACAGTGACACTGCCAGTCATACAGAGAGGATAGTAATTAACAAGTGACACTGCCAGTTCAAGCAGAAGACTGGTGAATCTGAAAGTTACACTGCTAATTATAAACAGAAGATAGTAATTAGCAGCTTAGATTGCTAGTCATGAACCGAAGATAGTAATTAGCAGGTTATACTGCTAATCATAAACAGAAGATAGTTTTTTCCAGGTTACATTCCTGGTAATAAACAGAAAATAGTGGTTACTAGTTTACACTGCTAGCGGTAAGTACAAGATAGTAGTTTAAGTTGCTTGTCAAAGACAGAAGGTAGTAGATAATAACTTGTGTTGCTGTTATGCACAGAAAATAGCAGTTGGCAGTTTACATTAATTGTCATAAACACATGATGGCAATTAGCAAGTAAACACATGCTATCAATTAGCAAGTTTGTCACGACGTGAACAGAAGATGAAAATATACACTTTACATTGCGGTTATAAACAGAAGATGGAAGTACGCAGGTTCCGTTGCTGTTCATAAACGGAAGACGGTGGTTAACAACTTACATTGCTGGTCATAAGCAGAAGGTAATAGCAGGTTCTATTGGTAGTCAAAAATAGAAGATTTGTTAGCAACTTCTTTGGCTCGTCAATAGAAGCTACTGCAGAACAGAAGAAATTAGTCACCATTTTCTATTGCTAGACACAAACAAGACATTAGTCAGAAGATTAGGCCTACATTGCTAGTCATTGTCAAAATATAGTAGTCGGCAGGTTTGTTGGTCTTTGCAGAAGATATTAGTTCAAAACTTATATTGCTGGCAGTTCATATTTAGCAATATGAGGTGTATTTCGCTTTTTACTTTTCGGCCCCAAATATATCTAAATATCAAATGTGCGTATTAATGAATACTACAAGCAACCAGATTTTCCTGTCGTCATCTTGATTCTGATGTTGATTCATACCTGGACTCCTTTAGAACATCTGTGGTGTCCACGCCAACTTGTCATCTATTATGTCTCTCCGTCATTCTGTCGTAAAACATCACCACCACCACCCCCTCCCCCGTGTTTATGTACTTATTCATTTTTTTTTATGCAGCATTAGATATGGTCTGTTCCTGTTTTGTCATACTATTGACTAAAATTTCACCTTCCTTTCAATAAGAATTGCTTTCTCCCTTATGCCGTCACCATGCCTCCAATGCCTCCCAGTAACACAAACTGCGTTCACTGACAGCTCAGTATACTGAGGTCAGAGTTGTATAAAATCTTCTCTCCTCCTCCCCCCCTCTTTTCCTTTACCGCCACCCCTCACCTGACTCCCCGCACCTGTTTCCCTACCTTGACTGGCAGTCTGCCTATGACCTTGTATGTATCACTATGTATAATATTATGTATAATATGTCAGCAATCAAATAGCAGATCAAGCTGTTGTTAATGGTTTTGTTCTTCCACAAGTTCTAAGGTAATCGGAAAAAAGCATGTGCATTATGTGCCAAAGGTAAAATAATGTAAAGAGGATCACATCAGATGGAATCTTGCCATTATAGGCACACCGATCTGGCTTTTAAAATTCTCTGCGCTGCACGAAGCTGTCCGGATCTGTCATGCAGAATGAAATCGATAAATTTCCCCTGAGCCGCACATAAAGCATGTCTCCCTCCCCCTCCTCCCCTCCAGCATTAGGCAGATTTGGCGTATTGGTTATTTGTGTACATTCCAACCGTTACAGGCCTTGGATGATTGTGAAGTTACATGTCCACTCTGTCATGAAGATGATGAAAATGAAGTTCATATTTTTCTCTCTTGTCCTGAATTAAAAGTTGATAGACAGCAATCAGTCCCACCTAAGTACTTAGGAAAACCTGTTTGTTCAAACTCATTAGTGACATTTTCGAATGAAAACACAATTAAACAGTGAGCTTTTGTATAAAGCATTCAAATTGCGAAAGAATGTGTCAGATAACAAATAATGTGTGAAGCTAGTTAAATGAGTTTATGTTAATGAAGTGTACAGTTTGTTGTGTATTTACCCTCTTCGAAGGGGCTATGGCCTTATGAATAAACGTCTGCGTCTGTGTCTCTCTCCACTGTCTTTCTGTCTCTCTCTTCCTCCCTCCCTTCCTTTTCCCCCTTTCTCTCTCTCTCTCTCTCTCTCTCTCTGTCTGTCTCTCAATGTGCCTCTATGTTTGTTTTGTGTGTGTGTGTGTGTGTGTGTGTGTGTGTGTGTGTGTGTGTGTGTGTGTGTGTGTGTGTGTGTGTTTCTCAGAGAGAGAGAGGAGAGAGAGAGAGAGAGAGAGAGAGAGAGAGAGAGAAGACCGATGAAGTAACTGTTCATAATTGATAAGTTGGATGTGAAACAGCATGACGCGTTCAAACAGGTGAAGACCGTTGGATGGCCACCCTGATGATGACCAAGGGCTGGCGACTGCGTTATAACGCCTTTGCTGACAACACCACCTACTGCCCCGACACCTTCCAGGAGTTTTTCAAACAACGACGTCGCTGGATTCTGTCCGACATCGCCAACTTAATCCTCGTTGTGCGGAACATGCTGCAGCTGCTGCGGAATAACGAATGCTTTTCTCTTATCTACGTCATTTACTTGCTCAACATGTTCATGAACAACGTCATTATTCCAGGTAGGTTTCTGCATAGTTTCAGACACTGAGCCGTCTCAGGCCTTCTTTCTGAACGTTTTGAACGACATCTGCAGCCCCCCTGTCAGCAGTGCTGATTCTGATAGCTCTGTTAAAAACTATTTGTTCCAGACCAGGTGGTGCTCGGCGTTCAGAGGGTTCAAGTGTTCTTGACTTCACTGCCATGCACTTGATAGTCATCAGTCATATGTTCAATGATATCACAATAGGCGTCTAAAGCTGCGACCCTGCTTTTAGGTGGCAAATAGAAAAGTTATTGTTGTTTTGTTGTAAAATGGGGAGAGGGGGTACCTTTCTCTTCTGCAGGGAGGTGAGGGCAGAATGCAGGCCTCAAAGCAAATACTTTCATGTGATCTGATGACAGATGAAGTTGTGATAGAGTGACAACAGTCTCATTCCCTTGTACATCAGGATGGTCGTCTTCCGTCTGGTTGAATGACTCATGCAAACGAGAAGTCGTTAAAATAGTTCGTTTGAAACGGTGACACATGCGCTTTCTGGTACGTGGACTATCTTAAGAATTTAGATATTATGCTAAAATTTAGAATTTTCAGGGTTTTTTCTCCCACTTTGGAGTATTTGTCTATCAGAAATCTGTACGGAGAACTTCAAATTCGGGGGGGGGGGGGGGGGGGGGGGGGGGGTTCCACAAACTGGTGTAAATCGTACATAATTTTGTGAAGGTAAGTGTATTACTCAATTAGTGAATGATAACTCTCTTTACAAAATTGACTGCCTTTATTGAGTCTTGAATACTTTTTTCAAGGAAGTCCACTGTGGGGATGGCACTAGAGCCAAATTTTAAAGTTATGTAAAGACCACGGTTGTACGAAAGGGCTTCCTCACTTCACCCCGCGACTTCTGGAGCGTGCGTCACCTCGCCATATGACGCCGAAGAAATCAACCGCTCCGGATGTAGGCCAATTCATACAGGTCGACCGAGAATAGGCATACTGCGTTTCGTAAATTCGTTCATTATAAAATTGGTAATGTTTTCTGTGGACGCCTGTAATGTTAACTGTTGGGGCCATTTTACCATCAATGTTCTTAACGTGTTAGAGAGAGAGAGAGAGAGAGAGAGGAGAGAGAGAGAGAGAGAGAGTAAAAAAACCAAGATCTGCCCCCCTCCCTCTCCCTCAGGGCCCCAGCTGGTTTCGGCTTCAACAGATACTTCTGATGTCATTCGGGGCTACCCTTCTGTCCCGTGCAGCCTCAAATGCAAAATATGTGTACAAGGTGATTATGACGAGGTGAAGGAGGAGGAGGATAGGGATACGGCTGATGATGGTGATATGCGCTGTGCCTAATTTCCGTCTCTGACCAAGCTGTAGCCGCTTTAATACGGCCTACTCACTTATTCAGCAGGCTGTATGTGTGTGTAAAGTCGACACTCAACACAAATCCTTCGTTCTGTTTCCACTATCAGGTATAAAGCAGTCACGGTTCTGTCTGACAATAATTATGTTTTGTTTTTTCATGTGAAGCCTTCATATGTAGTCTACGTCTTCTTTCAGGGGCATGCTGGTAATTTCTGTGAATGCTCACCCCATTGCAGTCTGACCTGTATGACACACAGGCGAACGTGGAAGGAATGACCCTCATACTCTCATCTCAAGCATGGTCTCCATGCCACTTGAAGCAGTAAATAGAAACCAAACTCCCCAAACAGAAAATTATGTTACCTAATCATATTTCTTTAGAACATTTTCTCGTTTATTTCAATCAAGATTTAAAACAAAGAAGTGATCAACTAAATCGCTTTGCAGAAAGAGAGACCGTGCTGTAAAGATCAAAGAAGGAAGCATCATGCAGGCACACACACACACACAACACACACACACACACACACACACACACACACACACACACATATATATATATATATTTATATTTATATTCGATATTCATGCATGCACAAGCAACACACACACACACACACACACACACACACACACACACACACACACACACACACACATATATATATATATATTATTCATGCATGCACAAGCACACACACGCACGCACAAGCACACGCACGCACACGCACACACACGCACAGAGAGAGAGAGAGCTGCAAAATTTATCCTTAAAACTTCTGCTTATGAAACATTTTCACAAAAAGAAACAAATCTTAATTCAGAAATGGACTTTGCAAAAAGAGCTAGAACAATACAGTCATTGAAGTCCATCAATACATTTGCCTCAGATATTATCTGTAATACAGAGCTGAACGGGAAAAATGTTGCAATTAAACCTTCTTTTTCTCCACTTCCAGAATGGGAACAAAATCAACCAATATTTGACATTGATCACACAGATTTATCCAAAAACCATTCACCTAACCTATTAAAATGTTTAGTTGATTCCCACTTGGAAAGTAAATATACAGACTATCTAAAGATATACACTGATGGATCAGTTCTTGATGATGGAAATACTGGTGCAGCTTTTGTAATACCCTCATTAAAAACAGAAAAACGATACTACATTGGTAAACACCATTTGTGCGTGTGTGTGCGTGTGCGTGCGTGTGCTTGTGCGTGCGTGTGTGTGCTTGTGCATGCATGAATATATATAATATATATATATATATTATATATATATGTGTGTGTGTGTGTGTGTGTGTGTGTGTGTGTGTGTGTGTGTGTGTGTGTGTGTGTGCTTGTGCATGCATGAATATCGAATATAAATATAAATATATATATATATATATATATATGTGTGTGTGTGTGTGTGTGTGTGTGTGTGTGTGTGTGTGTGTGTGTGTGTGTGTGTGTGCCTGCATGATGCTTCCTTCTTTGATCTTTACAGCACGGTCTCTCTTTCTGCAAAGCGATTTAGTTGATCACTTCTTTGTTTTAAATCTTGATTGAAATACCATTTTTACTGCTGAACTTGTAGCCATACTATTGGCATTGAATTACATTGTAGATCTTTCGACGGATACATGCAAAATCTTATTCTGTGTGGACTGAAAGTCTGTTTTACAAGCCATTAAATCCCGAGGCATAAAAAACGACTAGAAATGACTATTGAAATAAAACATATTATTCATGAGTTGTCTCTAAAGGGCACCAGTATTGCTGGATTCCTTCTCACTCCGGAATCACCCCAAACGAGTGGGCAGATCATGCGGCTAAAAGGGCAGCAAAAAATAAAGAAGGGTCACAGCATCTCGACATTCGACTAGATCTGCATGAATTTAACCAGCGCATAGAAAAAGTGTCTCAAAATCAGGTTGCTGAACTGCACAAGAAAACAAATAGTCAGTATTACCAGCACTGTGTACAAGTAAAGAATGCAGCGAATCCGAAATCCTTTTTAAACAATTTATCTGTAATGCATTCCAGACATGTTACTGGTTTGATGTATAGGTTCCGATTAAATGCTTTTAGAACAAAGTACTCTAAAAATATACATTGCATATGTGGCAAACAAATAACTGTAAACCACCTACTTCTTCACTGCCCAGGAGTTAGGCACTTTGTTCCTAAGATAAAGTTAGCAGATCAGTTGTCAGCCAGTGCACCAGTATCCACTGAAAATATTTTAAATAATCACTCATTACTTTGCGTGTTCTCTGAAATGTTTAATTCCGGTCCCTTGGTATCTATCTCTGATGTACTTTAAACTAAAATTGTTGTGTTGTACGACATTGATATAAAAGAGTTACGATTATATGATATATATGGTTATCCCCCCACCCCCATCCTCCCACTCCCTTCCTCTGTTCCGTCCTCCTTTCCACCCTGATGCCCCCATCCCCACCCGCAAACTTTCTCCTCCCCCACCCATCCCCCTGCTTTATGCTCCAGTTCTACTAAACTTGTTTCATTTAATATACTTTAATTCCCCCGATCAACATACACCAAAGGCTAGATAAGTAAATATCTGCCTATCTTACCACCCATCCCAACCTTCCCCTCTTGTCCCTAACACAGTCCTCTCTCTCTCTCTCTGTTGCATTCCCCCCCACACACACACACACGCATAACACACACACACACACAATCATTTTTTTCCCCGTCTAATAACACTTATAGTGAATAGACGTTAAACTAAAGAACTAAAGAGAGAGAGAGAGAGAGAGAGAGGAGAGAGAGAGAGAGAGAGAGAGAGAGAGAGAGAGAGTAGTCAATAGGCCTATTCAAACCTCGGTTATGAGAAGTTTGCCTATCAAAAACATCTTATTTATATCCGAGGTAGATCTACTCCAATGTAAGAAAACTCGGAAACAAGAAAGCAAAAACCCATCTTACCACGACTCTCTTGTAGCCGGATACTATTGCATACAGTTTTCGAACAGGCATTGCAAGAACGTGTTAAGAATGACTGAACGAAATGCGTACAGTCGAACTCTGATAAGAGAAACTGCCAGGGGAAATTTTTGTTGTTGTTTCTCTTATCCGATGTTTATGTTATCCGACGTCGAATAAGGGAAAGTTTTTGAAAAATGGTTTCTCCTATCCGAAACCAGCTGGGGCCCTGAGGGAGGGGGAGGGGGGCAGATCTTGTTTTTTTTTACTCTCTCTCTCTCTCTCTCTCTCTCTCTCTCTCTCTCTCTCTCTCTCTCATTCTGACTTTCATTAGGACAAAAAATTTTGAAAAAAAGACCATTCTCTGCTGTCAATGACTGACCAAGTTAATGAAACTGAAAAAACCCTCAAATAACATCTGTCACCCGCTCAAAGTGACCACAAAGGTTGGACAAATAAATGTTCTCTACGTTGAGAGTTGAACCAAGTTAATGAAACAGAAAAAACTCAAATAACATCTGTCACCCGCTCAAAGTGACCACAAAGGTTGGACAAATAAATTTTCTCTTTGTTGGGAGTTGAACCAAAGACGGGAAAAAGCGGATGGTGGGGCAACCAACCCCTGGATGTTTTATCTACCACAGTGTACACCACAATCGTCGTTTGGAGAAGGGTTGCTGCGGCGTACATCTCGACATCAGTCGCCCATGATCTCAGTTCAGTGGTTTCGTTAGTGTTGAGATAATCGCCAAGGTCCAATTTAGCATGGTTAGAGAACGTCTTTGCATTTTTACACATGAAATCCACGATTTTGGCTCGAATCTCAGGGTGGTAGTTTTCTGTGCCACAGATCTCAAAACTAATTGCTCTATAAAAACAATTGCCGTCCCCAATGATTCTATTGGCTGAGAGCGGTTTGGAGAGCTTGGGCTTTGAGGGTCGAAATGGCAAAAACAGGGGTACGGGAAGACGAAGACAATGTGATGATCTGAGACGCCATCTTTCATTTGTTGGTGTAAATACCTGTAGCTGAGGAGAATCAAAACCTGTAATGTTTACATCGTCGCTATCAACACTATGTCTTCCTGCGTCACTCTGCATGCCTATGTCACTCAGCATGCCTATGTCACTCTGCATGACTGTTTCACTCTGCATGACTGTTTCACTCTGCATGACTGTGTCACTCTGCATGCCTATGTCACTCTGCATGACTATGTCACTCTGCAAGTCTGTGTCACCCTGCATGCCTATGTCACTCTGTCTTCCTGTGTCACTCTGCATGCCTATGTCACTCTGTTTTCCTGTGTCACTCTGCATGCCTATGTCACTCTGCATGCCTATGTCACTGCATGCCTATGTCACTCTGCATGCCTATGTCACTGCATGCCTATGTCACTCTGTTTTCCTGTGTCACTCTGCATGCCTATGTCACTCTGCATGCCTATGTCACTCTGCATGCCTATGTCACTCTGCATGCCTATGTCACTCTGCATGCCTATGTCACTCTGCATGCCTATGTCACTCTGCATGCCTATGTCACTCTGCATGACTGTGTCACTCTGCATGCCTATGTCACTCTGCATGCCTATGTCACTCTGCATGCCTATGTCACTCTGTTTTCCTGTGTCACTCTGCATGCCTATGTCACTCTGCATGACTGTGTCACTCTGCATGCCTATGTCACTCTGCATGCCTATGTCACTCTGCATGCCTATGTCACTCTGTTTTCCTGTGTCACTCTGCATGCCTATGTCACTCTGCATGCCTATGTCACTCTGTTTTCCTGTGGCACTCTGCATGCCTATGTCACTCTGTTTTCCTGTGTCACTCTGCATGCCTTGTCACTCTGCATGCCTATGTCACTCTGTTTTCCTGTGTCACTCTGCATGCCTATGTCACTCTGCATGCCTATGTCACTCTGCCGCCTATGTCACTCTGCATGCCTATGTCACTCTGCATGCCTATGTCACTCTGCATGCCTATGTCACTGCATGCCTATGTCACTCTGTTTTCCTTGTGGCACTCTGCATGCCTATGTCACTCTGCATGCCTATGTCACTCTGCATGCCTATGTCACTCTGCATGCCTATGTCACTCTGCATGCCTATGTCACTCTGCATGCCTATGTCACTCTGTTTTCCTGTGGCACTCTGCATGCCTATGTCACTCTGCATGCCTATGTCACTCTGCATGCCTATGTCACTCTGCATGCCTATGTCACTCTGCATGCCTATGTCACCCTGCATGCCTATGTCACTCTGCATGCCTATGTCACTCTGTTTTCTGTGGCACTCTGCTGCCTATGTCACTCTGCATGCCTATGTCACTCTGCATGCCTATGTCACTCTGCATGACTGTGTCACTCTGCATGCCTATGTCACTCTGCATGCCTATGTCACTCTGTCTTCCTGTGTCACTCTGCATGCCTATGTCACTCTGCATGCCTATGTCACTCTGTCTTCCTGTGTCACTCTGCATGCCTATGTCACTATGTTTTCCTGTGTCACTCTGCATGCCTATGTCACTCTGCATGCCTATGTCACTCTGTTTTCCTGTGTCACTCTGCATGCCTATGTCACTCTGCATGCCTATGTCACTCTGCATGCCTATGTCACTCTGTTTTCCTGTGTCACTCTGCATGCCTATGTCACTCTGTTTTCCTGTGTCACTCTGCATGCCTATGTCACTATGTTTTCCTGTGTCACTCTGCATGTCTATGTCACTCTGCATGCCTATGTCACTCTGTCTTCCTGTGTCACTATCCTCCCTGTCTTTTCTGCCATTTTTCTCATCTTTTTGATTGCTCCTCTTATTGAAGAAATGGGGGATTGCGGTTTGAGTCTTTGCACTAGCCAAGTGTGTGTGAAGGGCTTCTGTGAACACAGAAAGTGGATGAACGAGAGAATCACTGGAAGCGCCGATGATGTTGATGGGGCGGTGAGTGGGATGTCATCACTTGATGTCTGAAGATCGGCATCCACGTTGAAATAGTCTTCATCCAGAATGTTCAACTCTTTGAACACTCTGGAGAGAAGTGGTTCTGGAGCAGCAATATCAGCACTTGTAGTTTTACAGTCGCTGCCAGTCAATGCAGTAGGCACAAAGCCTGCCTTTTTGAAGCCGTTTGAGATGGTGGCTGGACTAACTTGATCCCATGCTCGCTTTAGCATCATCAAAGGGTCAAAGATGCTGATTTTAAACTCATCCTATGCCATTCCTGCATCTATGTGCGCGATCAATTTCAAAAGGTTTGCTTTTCTGTAGTGTACTTTGATGTTTTGTATGATTCCTTGATCGAGAGGTTGCAACTTTGACGTTGCATTGGGTGGTAGAAACAAGAGCTCTGTAGCCTTCAACTGAAGTGACTTCTCATGTGCCGAACAGTTATCCACAACCAGCAACACCTTGCGCTTTTGACAATGCATGGTTTTATCAGAGGCTGTCAGCCAGTCTCTGAAGAGTTCTGCATTCATCCATGCTTTGGTGTTGGCTGCATACAGAGTAGGCAGGGAACAACTTGCCTGGGTTATGGTAGCAGGTCCTTGAGGAAGAGGTGGATGAGGGCGCTTCGGTTCAAAACCTTCTTGGCTCAGGGGGACAGGTGGGAATGGGTGACAGTGGGCAGGGAGAAATGGGGAAGTGAGGAAGTGAGCACTGCCAAAAAGCTGAAAAGTGAATACTGCTAGAAGATGAAAAGTGTTCAGCAAGGATTGAGGGGGAAGGAAGGAGAGAGTTGGAAGGGATGAGGGGGGGGGGGGTATAGAAGGAGAGGGCAGGGTGGGGAAGAAGAGAGAAATGGGTCAAGAGCAGAAGGACTGGGGGGGGGGGGGGGGGGATTAAAGTAAAAAAAAAAAAAAAAAAAAATAATGTTAAGAGACAAAATCAAGATAAGTAAGAACAAAGGGCTGTTATGGAGGAAAGTCAGTGTTTGATATTGATTCCATTTGGGTGGATAGTGCCAAGTTTGTGAATAAGGAGGGACTCTTGTTCTTTACGTCTTATAGAGGAAGAAGAATTTTGCCAGACTGCAGCAATCTGCATGTGGGAGAGGTTGTGGCCGGAAGAGCAGAAATGGTTTGCAATTGGTGTATTGTAACCGAGACGGACTGCTCGTAGGTGTTCTGTGAAACGGTCGTTAAGGGTTTGTAGGTTTCTCCAACATACAAGAGGCCACAGAAGGAGCAAGAAAGAATGTAAACTACATTGCGGGACTGACAAGTGAAAGGGTTGCGTATGGAAATTTTGCCTGAGGGGCCACAGATGGTTGTAGAAGAGTTTAGGTGAGGACAGGTTTTGCATTTGGGTTGCTTGCATGGAGAATTGCCAGGTGGTGAGACTGTGTTTGTGGACAATTTTGAATGCACAAGAAGATCTCTGAGGTTGGTGTCACGTTTGTAGGCAACTAGTGGAGGCTGGGTGAAAATGTGTTTCAGGGAAGGATCAGTCTGCCTGTTTGTTGGTTACATTGAAGAAAAGATCTTCTCACAATACACAGGCACTTTCCCAGACTTTTTCCGTCGCTTCATTGACGATTGCCTCGGTGCAGCCTCCTGTCCAATCCAAGATCTGAAAAACTTCATTGACTTCGTCAGTGGATTTCATCCAGCTCTTAGATTCACTTTTGAAATCACTCAGACTACCATTTCCTTCCTTGACATCAAAATCTCTATCTGTCCCAACTCACCCTACCTCACCACATCTGTTCATTACAAACCACCGACTCGCATTCATACCTTCTGTACTCCTCCAGCCACCCTGCTTCCACCAAAACAAGCATTCCTTTCTCTCAACTACTTCGTTTGCGACGCATCTGCAGCGATGATGACGATTTCGCCAAACAATCTACCCTGATGATCTCATTTTTCCTTGAACGTGGATACCCTGAACCCATTTGCCAAGAAGCCCTACAAAAGGCCTCTAGAATTCCCAGAAACACCGCTCTTAAGCAAAAGATCACTCCTTCATCAGACGACAGGCCTGTTCTTGCTATCACCTTCCATCCTCACAACCTCGCCATCAAAAACATCCTTATGAAGAACTACCACATTCTGCAGACTGATCCTTCCCTGAAACACATTTTCACCCAGCCTCCACTAGTTGCCTACAAACGTGACACCAACCTCAGAGATCTTCTTGTGCATTCAAAATTGTCCACAAACACAGTCTCACCACCTGGCAATTCTCCATGCAAGCAACCCAAATGCAAAACCTGTCCTCACCTAAACTCTTCTACAACCATCTGTGGCCCCTCAGGCAAAATTTCCATACGCAACCCTTTCACTTGTCAGTCCGCAATGTAGTTTACATTCTTTCTTGCTCCTTCTGTGGCCTCTTGTATGTTGGAGAAACCTACAGAACCCTTAACGACCGTTTCACAGAACACCTACGAGCAGTCCGTCTCGGTTACAATACACCAATTGCAAACCATTTCTGCTCTTCCGGCCACAACCTCTCCCACATGCAGATTGCTGCAGTCTGGCAAAATTCTTCTTCCTCTATAAGACGTAAAGAACAAGAGTCCCTCTTTATTCACAAACTTGGCACTATCCACCCAAATGGAATCAATATCAAACACTGACTTTCCTCCACAACAGCCCTTTGTTCTTACTTATCTTGATTTTGTCTCTTAACATTTTTTTTTTTTTTTTTTTTTACTTTATCCCCCCCCCCCCCCCCCCCAGTCCTGCTCTTGACCCATTTCTCTCTTCTTCCCCACCCTGCCCTCTCCTTCTATACCCCCCCCCCTCATCCCTTCCAACTCTCTCCTTCCTTCCCCCTCAATCCTTGCTGAACACTTTTCATCTTCTAGCAGTATTCACTTTTCAGCTTTTTGGCAGTGCTCACTTCCTCACTTCCCCATTTCTCCCTGCCCACTGTCACCCATTCCCACCTGTCCCCCTGAGCCAAGAAGGTTTTGAACCGAAGCGCCCTCATCCACCTCTTCCTCAAGGACCTGCTACCATAACCCAGGCAAGTTGTTCCATTGATCCAGGTCCTGCAGTCAACCAACCATTAGAGTAGGCAGGGATTTGACGCCTGCGAAACAGCGAGGTTTTTGGAATCGTCCAATTGTCAAGAGAGGCATCTTTTCTGTGTCATCCAAACGAGAAAGGTCAATCGTTCTTTTGACTTTTTACCGCCAAAACATTTTTCTCCTTTAAAAGCAAGGGTTTTGTCAGGCAACAGACGCCAACATAGACCGCTTTCGTCGGCATTAAACACGTCTTTTGGCTTGTAACGGGTAAGTGTGGGTTTTAGAATTTGCTCCACCCATGCGTCTGTGCTTAGTTCATCAACCGACTCACGCTCACCAGACATTTTCTTGAAGACAATACCATGCCTGTTTTTGAATCTATGTAGCCAACCATCGCAGCAGCGCCAGTCTTGTATGTCTAGTTTTTTTTTTAAAATTCTTCCGCTTTTTGCTTGAGCAGTGGCCCACTGATGGGAATGTTATCCCACCTTGCACAGCTAAACCATTTAAGGAGAGCTTGGTCAACCTCCAGGTTCTTGGCTTGGCGAACTCGTTTCTTTGTCACATCAGTTACACTTTCAAAGTACATTGTTTTTATTTTTTTCAATATTTTTCATAATGCTTATCAAGGTGCACTTTGCAATCTGATGGGCTTCTGCGATTACCTTCCTTTTTTGTTGGGGTTTTTCTCCACCTCATGAATTATGTCCATTTTCTCTTACAGAGACAGCGCTTTTGGTTTTCGCTTCTCCATTTTGAAAGTGACGTAGCCCGACCTGGCTGACGATAAGGAGTCACGGCCCTTTATGACCTTTGAACTCTCTGTTTTTCATGACGAATAAAAATTCTGGAATTTGGCTTGGTTGCGTAGAAGCTAGAAAATGACGCAATCAATAAAATATGACATCGTATAGAACGTTCTTGAAAACATGGGCGCATGATGCGAAGACAGACAAGTCGAGAGGCCTTACGCTATACCGTTGGACCCATGAAAAATCTATTTTAGAAGGGAAAAAAATGTTCCTGTGACAAGTCAGAGCTATTAGGTAGGTTGTAATATTATTATTATTACAGTCAAACTCTAATAAGCGAAACCGCCAGGGGAATTTTTTTTTTTCGATTATTAGATGTTTTTGTTTGATTTACCGAGACCAATGGACAATTCTGGAATGTGACGTCGTGTGTTCCATATGTTTAGGTCATCTGACGTCGGATAAGAGAAAGTTTTTTTTTTTTTTTTTAATGGTTTCGCTTATCCGAGTTTTCATTTGATTTACCGAGACCAACAGAAAATTCTGGAATGTGACGTCGTATGTTCCGATTCAAGTTTCGCTTATCCGAGTGTGAAAAAGACAAATTAGGTTTCCCTTAACCGAAGTTTTCCTTATCAGAGTTTTCCTTATCCAATATAAAATTAATCATTCAAAGAACAGTTTCGGCCGGGAATAGAAAATTAGTTTCCCTTATCAGAAGTTTCCCTTAAGCGAGTTTATCTTAAACAGCATCGTTCCGTATTGGTTTTGTTAAAAGATGGGAAAAAAATATCTGTGTTGTGTTTGATAATGTAAGCACTGTATGGGGCAAAAGAATTTTACGGCGATGCACACACCAGGTGACTGCCATGAACTTCTAAAACGTATCGGTAAAGTTATTTACTTTTGATATACATTTTTTTTTATCTTCGAAAGCCTTGGTATGACTGTTCCCTTAGCCCGTTTCTCCTAGCTTATTAGCAGTGCTTTCATGACATGTCAGTGCAAATGTATTATTCCCTTTGGTTGTGTTTTGCGGCATTTCGCTTGTCCAGGAGCAGTAAGCATCATCTGATTGTCCAGGACGGGGGAAATCGTGATGGTATTGCTTAAGTGCACTAAGTTGATGTATTATTAGTCAGGCTCAACACACCAAGGTTATCTCTGCACTCATACATGCATATGCACACTCATGCGCCCACCAAACATTCACCTCTCTCTGGGAATGGGATGTCACGCATTCGTTTCTCTCCTAATACGACTGAGCACAAGAAATACAATTTCTATGCTACTTATAATCAAACATGAAGAATCCAATTACACAAAATGAAATGATCAAAACATAAAAGATCAGTACTTCCTAATTTCTTACCTGGCCAGGTTTTCACACACACAACCATGCTTTCACACCACACCACAGTTCTTGAAAAGGTCTCTTCAAGTCTTCTTCAGCACTGCTTGATGGTGACGCCCTTGGTTGACTGGCTCCAGGCTTCAGGACTGGGTCTTCGTGGTCGTCTCTGGGATCTCGACGTAGAACTCTTCTTCTTCGTCTCTTTCATCCACCTCTGGGTTCAAATTCAGTTTGTCTGTCTTCACCCACCTCTGGGCTTCAAACTTAGTTTTCTTCTCTTCCAGCTTGTCTTTAACCCTAAGACTTTGCTGTCTCTTCTATCTCCCAGACCACGTTTCTCTCGACCCTAATCTGTCCTGCTCACTCTCCTCTTCTCTCTCTCTCTCCTCTGCCTTCTCTCTCCCTCTCTCGTGGTGTTATTCTTTCCTCCCCTCATACGTTGTTCTCCCTCACTTTATATAAGGAGGGACATAAAGGATTTCCCTTCGGGCCATGCCTTTGTCCATGCTGCTTCTCAAACTCCCTGTTCACAAGTACCCTGAATTCTCCATTCGCTACATTCTTCCACACATCAGCATTTACCCACATCCCTACCTAACTGATTAGCAAACAAACACTTGGCACCAGATGGACATCGAAATTTCCCGCCGACTTCGGGGGTCACTTAACACAGTAATTATCCTGGAGAAAAGCTACGACAACAACGTCCACGCGCATTCAACCAGCCTGACAATAGAACCAATACAGTGCCCCACGGCAATACCAACTGAACGAGTCCAAGACTCCTGCTCTTCAATGACTGTTTACAAAAGCGACCTCAGCTGACTGGGTATTTAGCGCCCACTTGGTGCACCGAGGTCCTAGTGGTTACATCCCTCCCCCCTTTCGCTATCGGGAAGGTCCGAACTCGGAAGAGTCCTTACTATCTTAGGTGCCATTTGTCACCTGACCACTTCGTCCTCCCTGACACAGTTCGACCGTGTGCGATGGGTAAGGCACACTGGTTAATGGGTATATTACCTATTTCGGTACTACGTACAACATTCCTCGTCTCTAAGCGCTTAAGGTCTTTTGCGAGAGGTTTCACGCCTTTGACACTGATGTTGCCACAATATTGCAGGAAACTTGAAGAAATCTTCATGGCAACATAAAAATTTCCTACTTTCCATAAAATGATCCGAGGGAAATAAGCTCTGTAACTAGTCTTGGGGATGTCGTAGCGAGTTGTAGACCTTACTTTCAGTGGCCTATCATGAACTTGGCTGACCCCAGAAGCTTTGAAACAAACTGGCGGCACCGGGCTTTCCCGCTAGGCGCGCGCACGGCAGGTATTTCCTGTGCCAGAAAAAATGTCGGTTAGGCGAAGGGGTGGTAGCGATTTCTCGCTCAATGAAGCGCTTGAAATCATGTTACAAAGTGGATCTAGTGATGAGGGGAGTGATAGAGAGATAGGAAACTATGAAAGAGAAGAGGAAAGTGAATTGTTTGAAGATGCAGCCATCCCTTCATCTTCTGATTTGATGTTGTAAAAGAACAGAATAGAATGTAAACAAAGAATTTTTTTTAACTTGTCAGACATGTTTTTCAACGCACAGTCGTGTCTACACATTGAAAGTAAATGATTCGAAATTACTATGTTCTGTTAGTTGAGTGTTCGTTCTTTCCTGTGACACCTTACACAACACTGTCTAGCGACTGTAAAAATAAGTTAAAAAGTGGCGAAATATGCGAGTCGGCAGGGACTGAGTGATAGATGTGTTGCTTCGATAGCGAGCCGGAAGTTATTACCGGAAATGATGGAGTGGAGGAAGAAACGGTGGGGGGAGTAGGCTTGACAACGAGCGATGGCGTAGGACGCTGTTTAACGAGTCGTATCGAGGGATGCGATATACTGCAGTCGAGGAGACTTTTTAGTATAGTCAGAAGTGACTTTTCATGGTAGCAGAGCGTGATCTACAGATAATCTACATCGGTAGACTAATCTACAGATCTACAACTGACGTTGTTGACTCAGAGTGGGTTTTTCAGTCGAATTCACAGACAGTCACGTTAGTGTGTTTTCATTAAGTGCAGGACGTATAGTAGTCAACCAGTTGTAAAAATCATGGCGCAGAGCTATAAAACACCGCCGAGCCTAGGGCCGGATACAAGTTATGAGACGTGGAAAAACGAACTGGAAGTATGGAAACTAGTAACGGACGTCAAGCCAGAGAAACAAGCACTAGCCGTTACATTGTCATTAACGGGCCAAGCACGAGCAAAAGCACTAGAAATCGATGTTGCACGGTTGAACACAGGAGATGGGATGGATATTTTATTGACTGCACTTGATAGTCTTTTTCTACAAGATGAGGTTGACTTGGCTTACACAGCATATTCAGACTTTGAAAGACTGAGGAAAGGACATGTCAATGTGCGATTTCATCATTGAGTATGAAAGAAGATACAATATTTGCAGAAAATACAAAATGGAATATCCAGATTCAATGCTTGCATTTAAACTGCTGGACAATGCAGGTTTGTCAGTGAAAGAAAGACAATTAGTTCTGACAGCAGCGTCTGACAGAAAATTTTCTTCAATGAAATCTGCTTTGAAGAGAATATTTGGGGACAGTTCGACAGTAAGCACAGTGAACGAAATCAAGATCAAAGAGGAAAAAGAAGAAGCATTTCTGGTAAAGAGTTCCAAATATCAGCAGTTCAGAAAGAAACCTTCCAGATATCAGCAAACAGGTTCACAACATAAAACAGCAGAACAAAAAGGAACAAATCCATTAGACAGGAATGGCAAAAGAACCAGATGTGCTATTTGTGAGAGTGTGTTTCACTGGGCTAAGGATTGCCCCCACAAGCATCAAAAACAAGAAGAAATCAAAATGACAGATGCAGAAGAAAATGAAGAAGAATGTCACTTGGCTTTGTTTACAAAAGAACACAAACCTAAAAATGAGATACTCTTAACAGAGTCCTTTGGATGTGCAATCATTGATACAGCATGTACCAAGACTGTGTGTGGAAAAAGATGGTACGAAGAATATGTTGATCAGCTGGAGCAGAAGAAAAAGAAGCAAATCAAGACTGGTGCAAGTGCTAAGACTTTCAGATTTGGTGATGGTGCAAAAGTCAAGTCCTACATGAAGGCAACAATACCAGCACAAATTGGTGATACCAAGTGCACCATTGAAACTGAAGTTGTAGACATTGACTTACCACTTCTGTTGAGCAAGGATTCACTCAAAAGAGCAGAGGCTGTGTTGGACATGTGCAATGATAAGGCTACTATGTTTCATCAACCAGTGGAGTTGAACTACACATCAACAGGGCATTACTGCATCGACATTTGTGGCAAACAGGAAACAAAAAACGGTGAGGAGAGTGAAATCCTGTTGCTGGAAGGAAAACTGCATGAAAGTGAAAAGAAGCAGACTATTTTGAAGCTTCACAAGCAATTTGGACATGCCTCTACTGCAAACCTGAAGAAACTGATGCAAAATGCCGGGATAAAGGATCCAGAAGTGTACAGAGATATGACAGAAATTGTTGAAAAATGTGATGTGTGTGCACGTCACAAGAAGACCCCACCAAAGCCAGTGGTAGGGATGCCCTTAGCAGAAGACTATAATCACACAGTGGCTGTGGATCTGCATGAATTGGATAGAAATGTCTGGTACTTCCACATGATTGATGAATACACAAGATTCAGTGCTGCAGTAATCATCAGGAGCAAACGGGCTTCTGTCATTGTTGACAGCTTCATGAAGCACTGGATTGCAATACATGGTCCACCAAAAGTTGTACTCAGTGACAATGGTTCAGAGTTCAACAATGAGGAATTCAGGGACATGTGTGAAAACTTCAACATCGAAGTCAAAACTACTGCTGCATACAGTCCATGGAGCAATGGTTTGTGTGAGAGAACAATCAGACGCTGACAAACATCATGCAGAAAGTCAGGACAGACAAGGAAGACATGGATTTTGAGACTGCTTTGTGTTGGGCTTTGGCAGCGAAAAACTCCATGGTGAACACACATGGTTTCAGCCCATATCAGCTGGTCTTTGGGAAGAATCCAAATTTTCCATCCACACTCACAGATGAACTACCTGCTTTGGAGGGAATCACCAGAAGTAGGACAGTCGGAGAGCATATCGCAAGTTTGCATGCTACAAGGAAAGCTTTCACAGAAGCAGAAAGCTCAGAGAAAATCAGAAGAGCCTTGAGGAAACAGGTTCGACCATGGTCAGGTCAGTACCAGATGGGAGACAGAGTGTACTACAAACGACCTGATGGTCATGAATGGAAAGGACCGGGAACCGTCATTGGACAAGATAGGAGCGTGATCTTTGTGTGTCATGGTGGAACTTTGATTCGTGTTCACCAAAGCAGACTACAAAAGGTCAAAGGTGATCTAGAGCAGGAGAAGATGGCAAGTGGCGAGTGAGGCGGCACATGATTGTCAGCAACATCGAAGTGATACAGGATCTAAAAATGAAGAAATCTCGCACAGTGAAGAAAATGTTCCTGAATCAACGTCAGATCTAGACACTGAATCAGAAATCTTGGAAGAAGATGAAGAACATCATCCACATGACACAGAGATGGCTACTAGAATTGATCCAGCAAGAATTGAACCAGGACAGATCATTGCATATGATCATGTGGACACTGGAACAAAAATATCAGCAAAGGTGATGAGCAAAGCTGGAAAAGCAACAGGGAGAAATAAGAACTGGTACAATATTCAATGTTTGGAACCAGAAGAATATGAGGGTGAGAGAATGTCTGTGGATTTGACAAAAGTGAGTGGACTTGTACTGTCAAATACAGAACCTACACCTACTACAAATTCAGATGAAACTGTTATGATCATGGATGAAGTTTCTTTTGAAAATGCAAAGAAAGAAGAACTTGAAAGTTGGAAAAAGAATCACGTGTACACTGAAATAGAAGACAATGGACAAAGATGTGTTTCCACCAGATGGATCTGTACACGCAAAAGAAACAAAGGACGGAGTAAAAACAAAGGCTAGACTTGTAGCAAGAGGGTTTGAAGAAATTGGAAATGAAGACATGCAGAAGGATTCGCCTACTTGCACAAGTGAATCATTGAAAGTGATCCTCTCTGTCTTTGCACAAAGAAAGTGGACTCCATGCTCTATGGACATCAAAACAGCCTTTCTCCAAGGAAAAGAAATAGACAGAGACATTTTTGTGAGACCACCAAATGAAGCGAATAGCAGAGGAAAGTTGTGGCATCTGCAAAAATGCGTATACGGACTGAATGATGCTTCTTTGCAATGGTACAAAAGAGTGAAA
This sequence comes from Conus canariensis, assembly GCA_033310375.1. Lineage (NCBI taxonomy): Eukaryota > Metazoa > Mollusca > Gastropoda > Neogastropoda > Conidae > Conus > Conus canariensis. Next base: position 73,405,587 of record CM065716.1, on the reverse strand, counting down.
GATGTACTGCTGAAACTCGGAGGAAGAATGTCAAAAGTTGACCCAGCAGTCTTCTTCTGGATGAAAGGAAATGAAGTTACAGGTGTCTTAGCATGCCATGTAGACGACTTCATCTGGGGCGGAACAAAACACTTTGAAAAGACTGTTGTTGATGAAATCAGAAAAACGTTCAAGGTTGGAAAGGAACAAAACAAAGCTTTCCAGTACATTGGCTTGGAACTGTCATCTGATGGAAACAAAGTCTCTCTACAGCAAACCAAGTATGCAGATATCTTGGAGCCGATCCCCATCGAAAAGAAAAGAACTCAACAAAAACAGGATGACATGACAGCACATGAAAAACAGGCTTACAGATCAAAAGTTGGACAGATTCTATGGACAGCTCGACAAAGTCGTCCTGATGTGTCATTCGATGCTTGTCAGCTTGCTTCAAATATCAAAGATGGAAAAGTAGAACATCTGACAGAAGCAAATCAAGTCATCAAAAGGATCAAGTCAGAACATGTAGAGTTGAAGTTTCATCATTTGGGATCAGGACCATTGAAACTGATGGTATACACTGATGCTTCGCTTGTGATGGAGAAAGGCATTGTGAAAGAAGTGAAGTGGTCTGGCACTCATAGACAACTGGCAGACTGTCTCACCAAGAGAGGAGCTTCATCAACAGTACTGCTGAAAACTCTTCAAGAAGGAAAGATTTCCCTGGACTGCTGAATTCATTTGCATCACTAAAGCGAGACGATTTGTTGGCAAATAAGTCATTTGTTAGACAATTAGTCATTTGTTAGACAATTAGTCATTTGTTAGACAATAAGTTATTTGTTAGACAATTAGTTGTTCAGACGTTTAAAATAATAGAAAGAGAGATGAGTTTGATAGATGTGTTGCTTCGATAGCGAGCCGGAAGTTATTACCGGAAATGATGGAGTGGAGGAAGAAACGGTGGGGGGAGTAGGCTTGACAACGAGCGATGGCGTAGGACGCTGTTTAACGAGTCGTATCGAGGGATGCGATATATTGCAGTCGAAGAGACTTTTTAGTATAGTCAGAAGTGACTTTTCACTGAGCGCCATGCGCGAGCGTGCGACAGCAGGGAATTGTGCCGTACGCGCCGCTCTCGGCTAGATGGTATTAATAATGTTGTGAATGTGGAACTTTTTATGTGTGGAGAGACAAAGATTCTCTTTTCATCCACATGCATGTATGTGTGTGTGTGTGTGTGTGTGTGTGTGTGTGTGTGTGTGTGTGTGTGTGTGTGTGTGTTTCAGGCACTGCCATTGTGATGATCACAGCGGGTATGGAATTGGTGTTTGGCGTGCCCTATGTGTACACCACCCCTGCCCTGGCCACCATCGTGTATGGCTACGCCTACCTCTGCACGCGCTGCAGTACTCGCGTACAGACTCTGGCTACAAGCATGCTGACCCTGTTCCTGGGCGCCATCTTCACCGCTGTGGCTGTCTGGGGCTCCTACCTCATTGTAGTGGGCATGATCAGCGGTCAGTCACAACGTCACACACAGTCATCTCTCTCTCTCTCTGGCATGACGGGTAATGGCGCCCGGAAGCAGCTGTTGTTGACGGGTTCGGATAATTTTGCCCGAAATGGAGTTTGTTCTAGACTTGAAACCAGTACTTGTGTTGTGACTAAGTAAGTAATCAGTAACGGTGACAGAAGGGAAACATGGCTGATTTGAGAACATGGAGGGCCGCTTTCAGCTTTTTGTGTGGTAAACTACATGATGGGTCAAAGGTAAGAGAATCAGATCAGGTGTCACTTCACAGGTGTGTGTGTGTGTGTGTGTGTGTGTGTGTGTGTGTGTGTGTGTGTGTGTGTGTGTGTGTGTGAGAGAGAGAGAGAGAGAGAGAGAGAGAGAGATACGGATACGGATAATTTATTCAAAAAGGCCATAGCCCGTCTTGAAGGGGGTGGTATATACATGCAATGCATGAATAAAAGTATCATGCACGTAATGCATCTAAAAGGAGAACAAAATCAAATGAATACAAGAAATCGAATATTCAACGCAAAGGAAAGGAGAAAGATATTAATCATGCTCAGCAAATGGAGCGGATTTTGAACGCCTGATACAAATAGATGGCAAATTGTATTATAACATCTTTGCGAGCAGAAGCGACTAGTAAGATAAGCCTAAATGCAGAAGGGTGTCTATGATATTTTGATAGGATAAACTGGCTTCTAAGTGTTTCCAAGGCAGGACAGCAAAACACAAAATGAACCTCATTTTCACGAGCCTCTTTACACAAAGGACAAACAAGTTCAATCTCAGTAGACTCTTTACGATAACGTATCGATGAACGTTAATATCAGACAATCCAAATCTAAATCTTGTCATTATGTACTTTAAATGGCAGTCCATTTGTATAGATAAGTAGATTGGAATACGATGTAGTGGATTGAAGTGTCTGTATAAATCAAATATACTACTATCTTGAATGTGAGCATTCCAGTCTTGCCATCTGCAATCGATAAGCCTGGTACGAAGCATTTTTTAAAATGCAGTCTTGTTTTCGACACACTGGTTAAACCACGCATACCCCAGCCCTAATTCATATAATCTCATTTGACTTTTGTCACCTAGTTCACCTTGCCCCTCATATCTAAATCAAATAGCATCTTATAGGCTTTCTTGGGTAATCTTGCATCTTCCATTTCAAGTAACTTTAACCAAGAACCTCAACATCTTATAACAGAATTTAAATAAGTTGGATATCTACTTGTTTCGCCATGAATCAAATTGTTTGGTGTTTGCACAGACACACCTAGAATTTTTTTTCAGGGCAAATAAATGGACTTTTTCACAGTGTTTTTCACAGCATTTTCTAAGCCCCATATTTCAGCACCATACTGTGCAATAGGTTGGATTTGAGAATCAAACAATTTAATGAATACATGAAAAGATTTATTTGGTAACCTAGATAATCTTTGCATAATACACAAAAAAGCATGTTTAGCTCTGCTCGAAAGATCTTTCCAAGCGGCAGAAAAACTTAGCCGTGTTAAAAAATAAATTCTGAGGTATTTATAGATAACTACTGGCATCCGGATTCCATTGTAAGTCCACTGTTCTCTAACACCTAAATATCCACCCTTTCCTTTCTGAACACGATTATATTACTTTTCAACATGTTAACCCGTAACTGAAGCGAAGTAGCAGATCGATTTAGACTATTTAATTGCGTTTGAAGGCCAATCACTGGTTCAGAGATCAGAACTACATCATCTGCCAAAAGAAGGATAAACAAAAGTGTAGAATTCCTGTAGTAAACTGTGCACCATGCCTCCCATTATTAACAATTTTAGAAGTGAATTCATTGATAAACAGAGAAAATAGTATTGGGTTGCACACATCTCCTTGTTTTATTCCGCTAGTACATTGGATATAATCTGTAATTTTCCCTCCACATCTGACTTTGGCCTTCACACTATAATACATGCTCATTGTGCATCTGAAGTTTCCCTCGGACCCCGTTTTTTTTTTTTTTTTTTTTTTTAGTAGAATAGGCCATGAAATACTTCTGTTTATAGAATCAAAGGCTTTCTCAAAATCAATGAAAGCAATATATAATTTACGATCTAAAGAAAACTGCTTTTGAACAAAGGCCATTAAAGTAAACCTGTGATATACTGTGGAATAGTTACGTTTAAAACCAGCCTGATATTCACCTGTAAGATTGTTTTCTTCCACGCATTCCTGCAGTCCACGGTTTATAATAGTATTGTATATCTTACTAGTTACACCACAAAGAGAAATACCTCGATAGTTATCAGGATTGCTTACGTTACCCTTTTTTTTTATAGATGGGAAGAATAATCAATTAAGTCCACTGCTCAGGGTAAGTGCCACTGTCAAAAGTGAATTCATAAATCTAACAAGAAAATCCAAAGCGATTTCCGATTTACGACTAACTTTTAAAAACTCACCAGTAATGCCGTCTGGTCCAGCAGCCTTACGATTTTTAATTTTCCTAATGGCAAACGAGATTGGACGGTTTGAATTACTTGCTTCCTGTACATCATCTTCGCATTGAAGAGCGTCGTCGGTATTAACACTTGTTAAGAGTACTTTGAAGTGGTCGTACCAACTATCAATACTAATGGTATTTAGAGGTTGTTTTCGTTTTACGGATATTTATGCACTGTGTCCCAGAACTGTTTTTGACTTTTCATAGATCTAGTTGCAAAGCGAGAGGACTGCAGGCGGAAATCTAAACAAATCTTAAATAAATGTTAGCGAACCGCCCAGAGAACGTGGACAAGCGAGTCACAAGACGAAACACAACGCGTTTCGACCTCTTAGGTCTTCATCAGGTGAGATATAAACGAATAAAACAACGAAAATTCACTTAGCTTTGATCGCTTCAGATCACTTCACAGGGTTCAGCGCAAGGAAGAAGGCGTTGAATCATTCAACGCCTTCTTCCTTGCGCTGAACCCTGTGAAGTGATCTGAAGCGATCAAAGCTAAGTGAATTTTCGTTGTTTTATTCGTTTATGTCTCACCTGATGAAGACCTAAGAGGTCGAAACGCGTTGTGTTTCGTCTTGTGACTCGTTTGTCCACGTTCTCTGGGCGGTTCGCTAACATTTATTTAAGATTTTTTCATAGAAGCTAGTATTTTATTCAACAAGGCATCGTTAAATTCCTTTTCCTTCCTCTGTAGTAAATGCTTGTATTCACGCATTGCACAGCGATAACAGTTACGATCATCATCCTTTAGCGTACGTTTAAATTTGCATGGTAAATTTCGCACTTTCTTTTTATGAACTTTGCATTCCATATCGAACCAGTCTTTATCTTTATATTGTTTCTCACTGTGTACACATATCTTCATACATTCTGCAGCTTCCTTAATACATTCATTGAAAATCTCTAAAGCAGCATTAATGTCAGTTTCATTTAGGCTAATTGCATAAATCATTTTCCTCTCAAATTCTGACTTAGATATATTGTTATAATAAACATCAGCAATATCTTCTTTCCAAACATACTTCTCTACAGCCATGTCATTAACGTTTCTCACATTGTCTTCCACGTCATTCGAACAGTTTATATGAAAAGACACAGGCATGTGATCAGATTCGATTCGCTCGCATACGTTTAACTCACAGCAATCACATAATAAAGAAAACAGATTACAAGACATGCCTACGTTTAAAGAATGACTGGTGTACGGAAAATCCACAAATCCATTGCTGTTACATCCCTCACAGTGATGAGGCACATTCGAAATCCATCCTGCTGTTAAGGTCACCACATACAAATAAATGAATATCACCATAGATCAACAAGCAATCAATTAAGTATTCTTCTAATAATGCAATGCCGTTTTCACAATCAAAATGCGCATAATATGGAGAACCATCAGGATGAACGTAACAACATACAAACAGCACATCTTTGTCAGTGTTGAATATTGCTTTGTTTATAACAAACCCACCCAAATTGCGAGACTTAATGTCTACTTGTTTAACGTAAGGTACTAATTCATTTTTAATCAAACATATGAAACCGCCTGAGTGCCTTCCCAGTTTAGTAAATTTTGCTGCTGGAATACATTTATTTGTATATTCGAAAAAACAGAAGAAATAAATTCTTCAACAAAAGTTTCAACAAAACAAATAAAATCAAACGATTTCACAAACAAAATGAAATCATTGTCTGTTAATTTAGAAATCAATCCATTTATATTCCAATGTAAAAAAACAAATGCTTTAGTCTTTTATTAACGGTACTATTTACAAAATGCTTTAGTCTTTTATTAACGGTACTATTTACATCATCATTATCCTTATTACTAAACATCGAGTGCCTGTCACACATTACATCTTCCGACACACCCATGTCACGTTCCAGTTTACCCTGTGCGTTTACAACATGAAGCACATCACAACACGAACTGTTCTCAACGACAACTTTGGGAATCAAGTCT
>CM065716.1:73349635-73394635 GCA_033310375.1 Conus canariensis | reverse complement strand
CATGATCCACCCCCGGGAGGTGCATCAGATGATGTATGGATTGGCCTACCTCTTCATCTTTCCCGCCATGCATCTTCTCCTGCCCATTTACAGCATCGCCAACATTGTGGACCAGAGCTGGGGCACCAGGGACTCGGTGAGGACGCTTCCTGGACACCGAGTGGCGATTACAGATCACATGTACATAGAAACATACTGTTTGTGACCATGCCGAAACGGTGACAAGCTCCCTTTAATCCATGATTTAGTCGCTTTCCATATAATGTCGTCTGAGATTTACTACTAAAATCTTTCGATTGTCATAAGTACTTATCCAACGATCATCGTTATCAGTTCTGAAATGAGCAGTTATCCATTGATCTGGCATTGAGTTGTTTTTAGTTTAACTTGGTTACATCAATCCGTCTACTTTTTATTTAGATGATTAGCTGTTTTCGGCAAATGAATATGCTAGATCATCTTAGGGTGGGTACGGAAAACACTTTGTTTTACCAAAACGTTGTATGAAAATTAGACTGTAGCGTTTTCTGTGATTATTCGACCAACATATTTTCAACTCTTAATCAGCACCAGATTAATGGAAGTCACCCGAACTCGTGCTCCAAATAATGAAATGATGAAACCGGTGTTGTCATGTCATCAGATTAATCAAGGTTAATATTAAGTTTTATGTGCTTGCATGAAGCACTCCTCTGAAAGCATGAAAGGTATGAAGACTGCTACTTTGTCTGGAGAGATTGTCTTGGGTTTGTAAGTTGCCATTGTCAAGGAAAATCACACCAAGTTATTTGTATTGTTCTGCTGTTGCAGTTAACTAAGCTCCGCATTCGAAATAGAATTGATTTTATTATCATAATTATCATTATCACTATCATCATCATCATCATCATCATCATCATCATCATCATCGTCATTATCACTATTATTATCATTATCATTGCTATCATTGTTATCTTTGATCATGATTATTCCCCAGTTCGAACAGTATTTTCATCCTTCATGTCCCTGTGTACTCTACATTTCATCTCACAGCATGTCTTGGGAATCTGTGTGTGTATAAATTTGAGCAACAGCCTCAGAAACACACCCATTAAATGGATGAAACTCAACTGTGTGGCTCCGGTCTTCCCGTTTAAGCGCCACCGTACACTCAACTCTGAATAGCAGCTGGCCGGGGAAGAAAATGCCAACAATAAAATGCTTGTGATGAAACTCAAACCATCTGCTCAAACCCACGATCCCCCCCCCCCCCTCCCCCCCCAACACCCCCGTATTCCGCAGTCCATTACATAACAGAGGTTGATTTAGACAGAACTCTTATAACTTCGCTTGTAATGGAAACCCTGGTTTTGATGATGGTGCAAGGTCATCATTGGCGATATGCCACACACAACGACATTGCATCCTCACTCGCAGTCATCTCTAAAGCTTAATGGATGTCGTTTGTCTGCAGACCAGTTTTGCACACTCTGAAAACTCTCCACACACAAAAAAAACTGTCATTCTAAAACTCTTTTGAATCCAATTCTGCTGGGAAGAAGGAAACTTTTGTTCTAAAATTACGTTTAATCCAACATACTTACCGTTGCTCAATAATGCAATAAGCGACAGCGGTTTGCTATCCCTGCCCCATACACGATAAAGTCCATACGGACAAGAACCCTGAAAGGGCCTGGTGTCTTGCACATGCCCATATCATTTTTTTTTTTCGAGGTGACTAATACCTTGACTGTGAAATCCTAAGGAAACCAGGAAGGCGGGGAGGAAGGGAGGGACTCTGCGTGAGCCATGGTAAGTAGGTTGGATTAAATATAATTTTAGAAGAAAAATTTCTTTTAAATTACACATACTGCACTGTGGCTCACTAATGCAGAGTAGCACTACTTGGAAGGAGGGCTCACCTGGTTGACGTCTGGAGGAGTGAGAAGAGCCAGGGTGTGTGGCGGAGATGAGATGCTGAGCCACAGCAGTGGAATCGATGCCCTTGGACCCATCATGGCGCAGACGGGAGACGTCGCGCAAGTAGAACTGAATGAAGGTGCCTGGAGAGCGCCAATACGAGGCGTCCAGGACACTTTGAATGCTGGCATTGTGAGAGACTGCCAGCAATGAGGCCCATGCTCTGATTTCATGGGGCCTTGACAGCCAAATCCATGTCAGGCCTCGCGTACGCAGCTTTGACTACTTCTCTCAGCCATCGAGAGATTGATGAGCGTTTGATGTCCTCTTTATAACTTTCATTGTAAGAGAGAAACAAGAGGAGCTGCTCAGAATGAGAAGGCTTCGTCCGCTTTCTGTACACTCGCAGGCGTGCACCGGACAGAGCTTACAGTGTGGTCTTCATCGTCTGGGGTGAGGATAGAAGTCAGAGGATGAATGGAGATAGTAGGAGAAGGAGAACCTGGCGACTGGTTTTTGGCTAAGAATTCGGGGAGGAGCCGAAGAGACATCAAGCCATCAGGTTCGAAGGCTATGTCCCCGGGAAGCCCACCAAGAGCATGGAATTCACTGCAGCACCTCCCCGAAGCCAGAGAAACGGAAAAGGCTGTCTTGAAGGAGAGGACCTTAAGAGAACGCTCCCTAATGTGCTCATAGGGAGGGAGGCTCAGGGAGGAGAGGACTAGAAAGAGGTCCCACGCCGGGGTACGGCAGGGGGTTCGAGCCTCTTGTAGAGCGGTTCCCCTGATGAGATCCCGCAGGATCCTGTCCATAAAGAAAGGGCCGCCTAACTGACAGATGGTGGTGCAGATAGCAGCCCTGTGACCCCTCACAGAGGTGCTGAGAGCTTTTCCACAGACGAGAGAAAGGCAAGGTAGTTCGCTAACTGAAAGTGAGAGGGGGAGTGGGGCGATATCACATGGGAGAAGCACCAAGAAAGCCAGCCATTCCAGTGGACACTGTATACCCCTTGTGTGCCCGGCCTGTGAGCTTGATCCACAAGGCCAATTACCGCGGGGGAAGCACCTTGTGTAGACAGCACGTTTAGCACGTCTGGATTGCCATGTGGAATGCCTGACCGTGGCTGGAGCAGGGACCTTGCTGTCAGGGCGAGCTTTATCAAAGGCACGTGGGACAGGTGCAGCAGGTCCGGAAACCACGCTTGGGCCGGCCAGAGGGGGACTGCGAGGATCAGCGTGGCTAAGTCTTCCCTCGCTTTCCATTGAACTTTTCCCAGGATGGGGGATGGAGGGAAGGCATAGCCTATCAGGCCCGACCACAGGATGGACAGAGCGTCCGCAGCCAAAGCCTCCAGATCCGGAACTGGAGATACATACAGCTGGAGGCGGTGGTTTAACCTGGTGGCAAACAGGTGTACTCGTGGTTTGAACCACGCAGCCCAGACTGGTTCCAGGACCGAATGGACCAACGCCCATTCCAAGGGAAGGATCATGTGCGACCTGCTGAGGGAATCCGCGAGAATGTTGATCTTTCCTGGAACGTGCTTGGCCGAGATCCGGATGGACTGATCCTCACACCAGAGCAGAAGCTGTTCCACCCTCAGGGACAAGGAGAGGGAGCGCGCTCCCCTCTGCTTGATGACGTAACAAGCCACGGTTGTTGTTCGTGCTGAGGAGAACGTGTTTCCCCCTCAGGAAGGGAAGAAAACTCCCTGAGGGCTTGGAAAAGCCGCCTCCAGCTCCAGCAGGTTGATGTGCCAGGTCCTCATCTCCTCTTGCCATCGCCCAGACGCCGTCAGAGAGCCCACATGGGCCCCTCACCCGGAGTTGGACGCGTCAGTGAACAAGGCCTCCTGAGGAGGAAGAGGCGTTGTGTGGACTCCCTGGAATAGCCAGGACTGGGAGTGCCATTGGGTCACTGAGGTTTGGAACCAGTGGCACACAGGAACCAGAAGGTCCCAAGACTGTGACGTCTGGGACCAACGCCTTCGAAATAGGCGCTGGAACTGGCGTTTGTGGAGTCGACCAGAAGGGAGGCCAGCTTCCTGGCCGATGCCTGATCCAGAGACAGGAGGTGGGCTAAGAGGACTCTGAGGCGTACTAGACGCTGAGGGGGGGGGGGGGGGGGGGGGGGGGGCTAGGAGATACCAAGCACTTAGTTGTGTCGAAGGACAGCCCAGGAACTTGAATCGCTGCGACGGGGAGAGATCTGACTTCTCACTACGAACAAACCCCGTCTTGTTGGGAGCACAGAGTGCTGGAGGAGGCCAGGAGAAGCCAATCATCGAGATAGGCTTTGAGGCGGATTCTCCTCTCCCGAATGTGCATGCAAAGTTCCCGGGCCACCTTCGTGAACACCCACGGGGCTGGGGCCAGACCAAAGGGAAGGGTCCTGGACTGGAAGACCTGGTCCCTCCAAACGAACCGAAGATACTTCCTGTTCCTTGGATGAATCAGGAGATGGAAGTATGCATCTTTCAGGTCGATGGATACCGCCCAGTCGCTCGGGTGCATGGCATCGCAGATTGGCATGGGCGTTTCCATTTGAAAATGGAGGTTGTGGAGAAACCTGTTCAGGGGCGATAGGTCCAGGAAGGGCCTCCAACCCCCAGAAGCTTTGAGGACCACAAAAATTCGGCATAAAAGCCTCTGTGACCCCTTGGCTAAAAGTGAAAGGACCTCCTGGACTAAGGCCTGAGAGGCCTGGGGATCCCGAGGAGGAGCGAACGAAGGAGGAAAGGGCGTGAGAGGGACCTTTCCTGTACCCCATAGAAGGCGACACCCTGACCTGATCACTTGCAGGCCCTACTGGCTTGCGGGAAGCCATTCCGAGGCACTGAGGCACCAGAACAGACTGGCCACAGGATCGCCTGTGGGGGGTGATGCCCCCAGGTCGGGGATTAATCATTGGGAGTGGCCCAGCTGAGAAGAGGCTGGCTTTAGGCCCGGAGATTGGGTACCCGATCAGCCTTTGGTGGGTTGCTTAGCCCTAGCCCCTTTGTGTCCGAAGGATGTACGGGCTTTGGCCGGTGAAGGACCCTGGGAAGAGGTCGCCGGAGCAGGGTGCTTTGCCACGGGGCGGGAGGGACCCAGATTGGATAAAGGGCACGATGGCAGATAGGTCTGCGGACTAGCAGAGAGTGGAGGACTTCGAATCTGGGTCCTTAAGGTTGGATACCAGACCTCCCAAGAAGACGTCCATCAGTGAAACCACCTCCAGCCCCCTCTAGTAGTCTCCTCCCAGTCTGAGAGGCATCGCTCCGGAAGAGAGACCAGCCATGGTTGAGAAGGAGACCTCCCCTGCAAAAGGAGGAGGTCCTCTTGGGAAAGGGAGAGATGGGAATCTGGGACAGACTCGTGGACCATAAAGGCATTCTAAGCAAAGGGGAGCTTTTCTGGCTTGAGAAACTTCCCACACACAAATGCTTCGGGAAAATCAGACACAGAACCAGGTGGAATGTTCTACGCCTCCCTACCTTGCTTTGTGCCCTCCTCATAGAGCCGGCTACTATGCCTGGCTCTTTTAAGAGAGGGGCGGGAGGTACACAGAGAGGTAGCACACCCAAGGTGAGCTCCACTGCTGAAGGCCAGAGAGCCCTGGCCTCTTAAAAAGTGGACACGGCTTCGGGCATGTACGAGGTCAGGAGGGCCACCGACTCATGAAAGGAGAAGGAAGAGGGTATCGGGTCCTCATCTTCTGACTCTGAGTCTGCCAGCTCTGCACCGCAGGCAGAGGTGACCTACCTCGGTGTGGAGTTGTCTCCCTTGGCTACCCGATGGCCGTGCTGGCACGAGTGGGGCTGAAATTGGGAGAGGGGATGAAGAAGGGGCTAAGCCTCCAGAATTCGCAACACCCGAGCCTTTCTCCCCCGAAAATGGAGGTACCTGCATCCGTGATTGGGCCATGATGATGGAGACATGTGCAGCAGAACCTCGGCTGAACTGTACACGGGATGCAGGGACAGGATTCACAGAACCGCAGCTGAGTCGATCACCATGAGAAAGTAAGGGGGTGAGTAAGGGCTTGCCGTCACCTCAATAGAACCGCAGCTGAGTTGAGGTGACACCCGGAAAGAATGAAAGAGAAAGAAGAGAGAGAGAGTGGTGGTGAAGAGAGAGAGGGCACCGGGACGCCATGAAAAGCGCCAGCCTGCGAGTTGGAGAGTTGATGGACAAAATCTTCCGAACCCTCGCTTTGCCACCCAAACGCTTGACGTACATTTCTCCCTTTAGCGAAGCATAAGCAAGAACACCAAAATAAGCAGCACCAATCAATCGATTGCGAGAAAAAGTGAAAAATACTTAGCTGTTCAGAGCGTACGAGGCTAACGGGAAATGGCTGCCGAGAAAAGAGGAATGATCTGGGCACCAGGCTTTTTAAGGGTTCTTGTCCGTACGGACTTTATTGTGTACGGGGCAGGGATAGCAAACCACTGTCGCTTATTGCGTTAGTGAGCCATGGTACAGTATGTGTAATTAAAAGTCCCTTTTTTGTTATCATGATTGGTTATGGCCTTTAATTTACAGTGCGAATGCCTTGTGGGTGGATGGGCACGCACGCGTATGTGTGTGTGTGTGTGTGTGTGTGTGTGTGTGTGTGTGTGTGTGCGTGCGTGCGTGCGTGCGTGCGTGCGTGCGTGCGTGCGTGTATGTGTGTGTGTGTGTGTGTGTGGACTCGCTTTGCTTTCTGGGTTAAGACTGTATTCATGTACATGAGCATATGCTTTAACTCTGTTGTGGTGTGTGTGTGTGTGTGTGTGTGTGTGTGTGTGTGTGTGTGTGTGTGTGTGTGTTTTTCCCAGCAATCGGCCAAAATACCGAAAGTGACATGCATCCCCAATGTCTTGAAGCTTGTAAAACGGAGACATAAAACCAAAGAAGCGGCGCCACTGGCTGCAGGTAGGTAGAACACAGCGGATGTACATGATGGCTACGACTCTTTGTCTTACTTAGCTGGGGTTTTTTTGTCTTGCTTAGCTGTTTTTCTGTGAAGTTTATGAATTTGCAAAAGTTTTTTTTTGTCGTAATGTCTGTGAAAATGCGTATATTACTTTTTTGCTGACCCCAACGCTGATATGGCTTTTGTGGTTGGCAGGGCTTAAAGCAGCATGATTTGATTTACTGACCCCATGTGCAGGATATGTTGCCTCTGGACGGATTTTCTAAATCGAAGAAATAGTTTTCATATATGCTATGTTTAGTTTAACACAAATCGGTGAAATACACATGTTTTTGTATTCAATTATATTGTGATTTCACAGAAAAATATCAAAAACACGTTTCCATGATCCTCTATAGTTACTCATTTCACCAAAAACTAGTCATTGAGAGCCACACCACACACACACACACACACACACACACACACACACACACACACACACACACACACACACACACAGTGAGAGAGCTATTTGGCTTAAGTGTGCAAGTTTAGACACTAAGGCGGATGGTTACAAGGTTACATAACCTGTTGGCGGGTTTTTCGTTTGATTTTTGCGGCAAAACTGCATATTAGTACGTATGCTTCGCGTGACAAGGGCCAGCTGGAAGTGCAGGCTATGCCTAAAATCTCAATCCTTGAAAAATTATTCTTTCTGATCTCTCTCTCTCTCTCTCTCTCTCTCTCTCTCTCTCTCTCTCTCTCTCTCTCTCTCTCTCTCTCTCTCTCTCTGTGCTGTCTGTCTGTCTGCCTCCACCCCCTGTCTCTCTCGCTCTCTCTCTGTCTCTCTCTCTGTCTGTCTTTTTATTTATATCTGTCTGTCCATCTGTCTGTCTGTCTGCCTGTCTATCTGTCTGTCTGTCTGTCTGTCTGTCTGTCTGTCTCTCTCTCTTGTTCACACACACACACACACACACACACACACACACACACACACCACACACACACACACACACACACACACACATACGCTCTCTTTCTCTCTCTCTCTCTCTCACACACACACACACACACACACACACACACACACACACACACACACACACACACACATTTCTCAGCGTTATCAGTTTTACGTCCTTTCTTGGCACCTTTCTTCACCCCGCCATCCCTTCCCTCCCTCCCTCCCTAAATCTGTCTAGCTGACTTTATGAAATGCCAACATGCTGACAGTGACATAAAGCTCGTGAACAGCCCGTGTATTTCCTTTGCCACCCACACCATCACAAAGAATGCCGGCAGTCGGGACACTTCCCTATGCATTTCTTGAACTCGCATGTGTCAGGCACGCAGTGGACCATGTAACTTGGTGCATCAGCATCAGAAGCTGAAGACCGCCAAGACCTGAGAGACTGTCATGTTTGGTGCACAATGCATTATGTCACACTGCAGGTGTTGAGAAGTGTTTTCCTCCCTTCAGGTGACCAATCCCCCATTTCCGTTATGAATTCCATTGGCTCTGATGTTCATCTGACAACCTGTCAATCAGCCAGACATCAGTAATATGATGGTTAGCTCCTCTCTCTAAAAAGAGAGGTCAAGTCCCCAAAATTCACGGAACTGGCATAGGCCATAAGATTGAACACTTTCAACTTCAGTGTTTAAAACTCAATACTGGTGTATGCCAGTGAATGTTTATCTCTCCTACTTTGAGATCCTGTGTCTAATGTTACAGATTGTCCCAGGATCTAGTTTCTACATCTTGAGCCTATGTATCATTTGTATTTATGCCATCAATTTTTATAAGATAACTTTACAGCAATACTTGGTGAAGTCTGTTAAAATGAATAATATGTGTGGTCAGATTTAATGTTTTCGAGCACCTGATAAGATCATCTGTATATTTGAGTACTTTGAGAGTTATTTTCCTTCTATTGTTTTTAGATCCATACTGTCCACACTCTGTTAAAATCCATTCAAAGCCTGAGAGATCCTATGTGATGACAGGCCTAAAGGATTCCTAGGTCATGGCAGGTCTGAAGGATTCCTATGTGGTGACATGCCTGAAGGATCCCTATGTGATGGCAGGTCTGAAGGATCCCTATGTGACGGCAGGTCCGAAGGATTATACCTATGTGATGGCAGACCTGAAGGGTTCCTATGTAGTGACAGGTCTGAAGAATCCCTATGTGGTGACAGGCCTGAAGGATCCCTATTTGGTGACAGGCCTGAAGGATTCCTATGTGGTGGCAGGCCTGAAGGATCCCTAAGTGGTAACAGGCCTGAAGGATCCCTATGTGACGGCAGGCCTGAAGGATCCCTAAGTGGTAACAGGCCTGAAGGATCCCTATGTGATGACAGGCCTGAAGGATCCCTAGTTGGTGGCAGGCCTGAAAGATCCCTAAGTGGTAACAGGCCTGAAGGATCCCTATGTGATGACAGGCCTGAAGGATCCCTAGTTGGTGGCAGGCCTGAAGGATCCCTAAGTGGTAACAGGCCTGAAGGATCCCTATGTGACGGCAGGCCTGAAGGATTCCTAGTTGGTGGCAGGCCTGAAGGATCCCTAGTTGGTGGCAGATCTGAAGGATCCCTATGTGATGGCAGGTCTGAAGGATCCCTATGTGATGGTAGGTCTGAAGGATCCCTATGTGATGGCAGGTCTGAAGGATCCCTATGGGATGGCGGGTCTGAAGGATTCCAGTGTGATTGCAGCCCTGAAGGATCACTAAGTGATGGCAGGGCTGAAGGATCTGTAAGTGATGGCAGGCCTGAAGGATCCCTATGTGCTGGCAGGTCTGAAGGATCCGTAAATGATGGCAGGCCTGAAGGGTCCCCATGTGATGGCAGGCCTGAATGGTCCCTAAGTGATGGCAGGCCTGAAGGATCATCCCTATGTGGTGACAGGCTTGAAGGATCGCTATGTGGTGGCAGGTCTGAAGGATCCCTATGGGAAGGCAGGTCTGAAGGATCCCAGTGTGATTGCAGGCCTGAAGGATCCTTAAGTGATGGCAGGTCTGAAGGATCTCTAAGTGATGGCAGGCCTGAAGGATCCCTATGTAATGATAGGCCTTAAGGATCCCTATGTGATGGCAGGCCTGAAGGATCCCTAAGTCATGGCGAGCCTGATGGATCATCCCTCTGTGGTGACACGCCTGAAGAGTCCCCATATGGTGACAGGTCTGAAGGATCTCTTATGTGATGACAGATCTGAAGGGTCCCTATGTGGTGGCAGGCCTTAAGGATCCCTATGTGGTGACAGGCCTGAAGGATCCCTATGTGATGGCAGGCCTGAAGAATCCCTATATGGTAGCAGGCCTAAAGGGTTCCTAAGTGATGGCAGGCCTGAAGGATCCCTATGTGGTGGCAGGCCTGAAGGATTCCTATGTGGTGACAGATCTGAATGATGCCTGTGAGGTGGCAGGTCTGAAGGATTCCTAGATGATGTCAAGTCTGAAAGATCCCTATGTGGTGGCAGGTCTGAAGGATCATCCCTATGTGGTGACTTGTATGAAAGGTCTCTTTGTGTTGACAGGTCTAAAGGATCCCTATGGGGTGACAGGCCTGAAGGAATACTATGTGATGACAGGCATCATGGATCCCTATGTGACGGCAGGCCTGAAGGATTCCTGTGTGACAGCAGGCCTGAAGGATCCCTATGTGATGCCAGGCCTGAAGGATCCCTATGTGATGGCAGGCCTGAAGGATCCCTATGAGGTGACAGGTCTGAAGGATTCCTATGTGAAGGAGGTCTAAAGGATCATCCCTATGTGGTGACAGGCCTGAAGGATCCTTATGTGGTGGCAGGTCCAAAGGATCCCTATGTGATGGCAGGTCTGAAAGATCATCCCTATGTGGTGACAGGCTTTAAGGATTCCTATGTGATGGCAGGCGTGAAGGATCCCAAAATGATTGCAGGCCTGAAGGATCATTCCTCTGTGGTAACAGGCCTGAAGGATCCTTATGTGGTGACAGGTCTGAAGGCTTATGTGGTGGCCTGTCTGAAGGATCCCTATGTGGTGACAGGCCTGAAGGATCCCTATGTGGTGACAGGCCTGAAGGATCCCGATGTGATGGCAGGCCTGAAGGATCCCGATATGATGGCAGGCCTGAAGGATTCCTATGTGATGACAGGCCTGAAGGATCCCTATGTGGTGACAGGCATGAAGGATTCCTATGTGATGGCAGGCATGAAGGATCCCGATGTGATGGCAGGCATGAAGGATTCCTATGTGATGGCAGGCATGAAGGATCCCTATGTGATGGCAGGCATGACGGATTCCTATGTGATGCCAAGTCTGAAGGATTCCTATGTGATGCCAAGCCTGAGGGATTCCTATGTGATGGCAGGCCTGAAGGATCCCTATGTGATGGCAGGCATGAAGGATTCCTATGTGATGCCAAGTCTGAAGGATCCCTATGTGATGGCAGGCATGAAGGATCCCTATGTGATGGCAGGCATGAAGGATCCCTATGTGATGGCAGGCATGAAGGATTCCTATGTGATGGCAGGCATGAAGGATCCCTATGTGATGGCAGGCCTGAAGGATCCCTATGTGATGGCAGGCATGAAGGATTCCTATGTGATGGCAGGCATGAAGGATTCCTATGTGATGCCAAGTCTGAAGGATCCCTATGTGATGGCAGGCATGAAGGATCCCTATGTGATGGCAGGCATGAAGGATCCCGATGTGATGGCAGGCATGAAGGATTCCTATGTGATGGCAGGCATGAAGGATCCCTATGTGATGGCAGGCATGAAGGATTCCTATGTGATGCCAAGTCTGAAGGATTCCTATGTGATGCCAAGCCTGAGGGATTCCTATGTGATGGCAGGCCTGAAGGATTCCTATGTGATGGCAGGCATGAAGGATTCCTATGTGATGGCAGGCATGAAGGATCCCTATGTGATGCCAAGTCTGAAGGATTCCTATGTGATGCCAAGCCTGAGGGATTCCTATGTGATGGCAGGCCTGAAAGATGCCTGTGAAGTGACAGGTCTGAAGGATTCCTATGTGATGTCAGGTCAACCCTATGTGGTGACAGGCCTGAAGGATGCCTACATAAAGGCAGGTCTGAAGGATCATCCCTATGTGGTTATTTGTATGAAAGATCCCTTTGTGGTGACAGGTCTAAAGGATCCCTATGTGGTGACAGGCCTGAAGGATCCCTATGTGATGGCAGGCATGAAGGATCATCCCTATGTGGTGACGGGCCTGAAAGATCCGTATTAGGTGACAGACCTGAAAGATCCTTTTGTGGTGACAGGCCTGAAGGAATCCTATGTGATGACAGGCCAGAGGGATCCCTCTGTGATTGCAGGCCTGATGGATCCCTATGTGATGGCAGGCCTGAGGGATCCCTAGGTGATGGCTGGCCTGAAGGATCATCCCTCTGTGGTGACAGGCATAAAGGAACCCTATCTAGTGGCAGGCCTGAAGGATCCCTATGTGATGGCAGACCTGAAGGATTCCTATATGATGTCATGTCTGAAAGATCCCTATGTGGTGGCAGGTCTGAAGGATCATCCCTATGTGGTGACTTGTATGAAAGGTCTCTTTGTGTTGACAGGTCTAAAGGATCCTTATGTGGTGACAGGCTTTAAGGATCCTTAAGTGATGGCAGGCCTAAATGATTCTAATGTGATTGCAAGTCTGAAGGATCCCTATGTGATGGCAAGCCCGAAGGATCCCTACGTGGTGACTGGTCTGAACGATCCCTATGTGGTGACATGTCTGAAGAATCCCTATGTGATGGCAGTCTGAAGGATCCCTATGTGGTGGCAGGCCTTAAGGATCCCTACGTCATAGCAGGTATGAAGGATCCCTATGTGGTGGCAGGTCTGAAGATCCCTTGTGATGGCAGGCCTGAAGGATTCCTGTGTGATTGCAGGCCTGAAAGATCCCTATGAGGTGACAGGTCTGAAGGATTCGTATTTGAGGGCAGGTCTGAAGGATCATCCCTATGTGGTGACAGGCCTAAAGGATCCCTATGTGATGGCAGGTCTGAAGGATCCGTATGTGATGGCAGGTCTGAAAGATCATCCCTATGTGGTGACAGGCCTAAAGGATCCCTATGTGATGAAGGATCCCTTGGTGATGGCAGGCCTGAAGGATCATCCCTCTGTGGTGACAGGCCTAAAGGAACCCTATCTAGTGGCAGGCCTGAAGGATCCCTATGTGATGGCAGACCTGAAGGATTCCTATATGATGTCATGTCTGAAAGATCCCTATGTGGTGGCAGGTCTGAAGGATCATCCCTATGTGGTGACTTGTATGAAAGGTCTCTTTGTGTTGACAGGTCTAAAGGATCCTTATGTGATGACAGGCCAGAGGGATCCCTATGTGATTGCAGGCCTGAGGGATCCCTAGGTGATGGCTGGCCTGAAGTATCATCCCTCTGTGGTGACAGGCCTGAAGGAACCCTATCTGGTGGCAGGCCTGAAGGATTCCTATGTGATGGCAGGCCTGAAGGATTCCTATGTGGTGACACGCTTTAAGGATCCCTAAGTGATGGCAGGCCTAAAGGATTCTAATGTGATTGCAAGTCTGAAGGATCCCTATGTGGTGGCAAGCCCGAAGGATCCTTACGTGGTGACAGATCTGAATGATCCCTATGTGGTGACATGTCTGAAGAATCCCTATGTGATGGCAGTCTGAGGGATCCCTTGTAATGGCAGGCCTGAAGGATTCCTGTGTGATTGCAGGCCTGAAAGATCCCCATGAGGTGACAGGTCTGAAGGATTCCTATTTGAGGGCAGGTCTGAAGGATCATCGCTATGTGGTGACAGGCCTGAAGGATCCCTATGTGATGGCAGGTCTGAAGGATTCCTATTTGATGTCAGGTCTGAAAGATCATCCCTATGTGGTGACAGGCCTAAAGGATCCCTATGCGATGGCACGCCTGAAGGAATCCTTTGTGATGGCAGGCCTGAAGGATCCCTTAGTGATGGCAAGCCTGAAGGATCATCCCTCTGTGGTGACAGACCTGAAGGATCCCTTTGTGGTGACAGGTCTGAAAGGTCCCTATGTGGTGACATGTCTGAAGGATCCCTACATGGTGACAGACCTGAAGGATTCCTATGTGATGGCAGGCACGAAGGATCCCAATGTGATGCCAAGCCTGAGGGATTCCTATGTGATAGCAGGCCTGAAAGATGCCTGTGAAGTGACAGGTCTGAAGGATTCCTATATGATGTCAGGTCAACCCTATGTGGTGACAGGCCTGAAGGATGCCTACGTAAAGGCAGGTCTGAAGGATCATCCCTATGTGGTTATTTGTATGAAAGATCCCTTTGTGGTGACAGGTCTAAAGGATCCCTATGTGGTGACAGGCCTGAAGGATCCCTATGTGATGGCAGGCATGAAGGATCATCCCTATGTGGTGACGGGCCTGAAAGATCCGTATTAGGTGACAGACCTGAAAGATCCTTTTGTGGTGACAGGCCTGAAGGAATCCTATGTGATGACAGGCCAGAGGGATCCCTCTGTGATTGCAGGCCTGATGGATCCCTATGTGATGGCAGGCCTGAGGGATCCCTAGGTGATGGCTGGCCTGAAGGATCATCCCTCTGTGGTGACAGGCATAAAGGAACCCTATCTAGTGGCAGGCCTGAAGGATCCCTATGTGATGGCAGACCTGAAGGATTCCTATATGATGTCATGTCTGAAAGATCCCTATGTGGTGGCAGGTCTGAAGGATCATCCCTGTGTGGTGACTTGTATGAAAGGTCTCTTTGTGTTGACAGGTCTAAAGGATCCTTATGTGGTGACAGGCTTTAAGGATCCCTAAGTGATGGCAGGCCTAAATGATTCTAATGTGATTGCAAGTCTGAAGGATCCCTATGTGATGGCAAGCCCGAAGGATCCCTACGTGGTGACTGGTCTGAACGATCCCTATGTGGTGACATGTCTGAAGAATCCCTATGTGATGGCAGTCTGAAGGATCCCTATGTGGTGGCAGGCCTTAAGGATCCCTACGTCATAGCAGGTATGAAGGATCCCTATGTGGTGGCAGGTCTGAAGATCCCTTGTGATGGCAGGCCTGAAGGATTCCTGTGTGATTGCAGGCCTGAAAGATCCCTATGAGGTGACAGGTCTGAAGGATTCGTATTTGAGGGCAGGTCTGAAGGATCATCCCTATGTGGTGACAGGCCTAAAGGATCCCTATGTGATGGCAGGTCTGAAGGATCCGTATGTGATGGCAGGTCTGAAAGTCATCCCTATGTGGTGACAGGCCTAAAGGATCCCTATGTGATGAAGGATCCCTTGGTGATGGCAGGCCTGAAGGATCATCCCTCTGTGGTGACAGGCCTAAAGATCCCTATGTGGTGACAGGTCTGAAAGGTCCCTATGTGGTGACATGTCTGAAGATCCCTACATGGTGACAGGCCTGAAGGATCCCTATGTGATGGCAGTCTGAAAGATCCCTATGTGGTGACAGGTCTGAAGGATCCCTATGTGATGACAGGCGTGAAGGATTCCTATGTGATGGCAGGTCTGAAAGATCATCCCTATGTGGTGACAGGCCTGAAGGATCCCTATGTGATGGCAGGTCTTAAGTATCATCCCTGTGGGATGACAGGTCTGAAAGATCCCTATGTGGTGACAGGCCTGAAGGGTCCCTATGTGGTGACAGGTCTGAAGGTTCCCTATGTGATCAGGTGGGCTACCATAAATACACACTGATGCCTTTCATCTGACAGATGTCACTGTTCATGCTCAGTACTATGATGGAATTTGCTAAGTTGTAAATTAATAAATAAACGTACGAATGGACTGAACATAGTATCATATCATTATGCCAAAAGATTGCTTACTCATTTCATCATAAGGCTTATCAGGACTAACATGCTAAAGAAAAGTTATAGAACGTGTTTTTTTCTGTTTCTTCTAGGCGACCCGAATGGAGACATCCAGCGGATAGTCAGCTCCATGACACAAGTGATGGCAGATGGAAATGACCTTGAACAGGCTGAACACAAATTCTGGAAAGACCTAATTCATACCTTGCTGGGAAATGACGTTAACGTGGGGCTGGAGCGGGCGGAACTGGCGATGTGTCTGGAACGGCTGCGGGATCGTTCTCTGCTGGGCTTGTTGGCTCTCAACGCGCTGTGGCTGGCCGTGCTGTCCTACTTCTATGTAGGCATCGATTCTCCGATCTCACGACTCAACCTGTATGGCATCATCAGCGGAGCATTGTACGGCTTCACCATGATCATTCAAGTGATAGGAATGACCATCTCCAGAACCTATTCCATCCTGATCAAAGTGGCCCGCTATTTGTACGGCCAAGAAATACCCACGTGGATCTGTCTGGATGACAGAAGACCACTGTGAACATGCAGGGAATAGCTGGATTAGAAAACAAGCTCCTCTGTAAACAAGCTCTCGCCTTTTGTTCATTATTGTTACACATCGCCTCATTTCTTAACTTCCTGTTATTGTGCACCACGACGTCACAGATAGAACTGTGGAGCTGTATGTGATGGTGTCCGATCAAATAATAGCTCCGTTTTACTGAGAGGGGCCAGTAGGACTGCCTCGTTAGCTGGGCTGTTCTGGATAAGGAACATATCCTTTCCGTGGTCCTCCACCCGATGAGACATAAATTAGTGCTCGAAACAGACGAGGCGAATCTGTACAAACTGCCGCACATGCTATAACCTAGGTTTAGAGTGTGTGTGTGTGTGTGTGTGTGTGTGTGTGTGTGTGTGTGTGTGTGTGTGTGTGCGTGCGTGCGTGCGTGCATGCGTGGCTGTGTGCGTGCGTGCGTATGTGTGTGTGTGTGCGTGCACGCGTGTGAGTGCGTGCGTGCGTGAGTGCGTACATGCGTGCGTGGTTGTGTGTGTGTGTGTGTGTGTGTGTGTGTGTGTGTGGGAGAGAGAGAGAGAGAGAGAGAGAGAGAGAGAGAGAGAGAGAGAGAGAGAGAGAACTGTAACATCAACTGTAATAGAAAACAAGACGTAAAGCAGGACAGCAAATGAGCAGACACAACTGAAAATAAAAGTAAAAGTAAAACATTACGCACGCGAAGGATCAGCGACTGATAAATGGTAAGAACATTACGCACGCGAAGGATCAGCGACTGATAAATGGTAAGTGAATCGTAGAGTACAGAAATTATATGACAAAGAAGCTAAACGGCACTTGGACTTGAATGCCGTGACAGTGAGAATGAGGCACTACAGCTGGTGGTGAACATCTTTAAAATGGAGGGGACGAAGCCTCTTTAAAGGTTGTGTCCATCAATTAACTCGAACGTCAGAAGACGCCGCGGCTTTTGGTAGGAGGCACATTGTTTTCATTCTTTGTAATGTCTTGACATGGAACTGTTCCTTCTTCCACCTACATTGATAAATATCAATGAAGTGAAGTTCTGTGTACTGAAGTTGGTAGTTTGAAGTGAAATGCTGATACAACGTAAATGGACTGAACCACATATTGATGTTCTGTGTACTGAAGTTGGTAGTTTGAAGTGAAATGCTGATACAACGTAAATGGACTGAACCATATATTGATTTCTTGTGAAAGCATCCATCATGTGCACTATTGTTTCGTGCACAGCTGACGTATGTGAATTTAATTTTGTGGCTATCCATATATAATAGTTAAAAAGGCATGTCTTGATTGTCAGTTTAACATATTTGATATGATACAACTAATATGCTTGTACTTTTGGGATGATATTGAACTAGCAATCCATATAAGCCTGTTCAAAGGTGTGAGGTGAAAGGGAGTCTGTATCAAATGAATGTTACACGTTGAATGGAACAAATACCCAGTGACTCTTCAGTTTCTTTTTGACCAACATGTATTTGGCAATGTGTGAAGAAACTTATACCTTTAATACTTGATCAGATGACTGATCGATAAAATCAATATGGCTGGATTCCGCACCTCTATATGTTAGCTATGAGGCGTACTACGGTGGTTAGGATAGGCATTTACCACCTGCGTGTTGACCACAGCAATGTTGTCCAACAAACTATCCTCTGGTGCACGGACGAGTCGCCAGCTGCACAATTTACGCCACAGGACCAAGGTGTTGTACTCTGGTGTCATTATGTTTCCTTTTCAGGACCTCGGAACTGCCCTCTGGCAACACTGTCTTCAGGATGAATTTACGCAGTGTCTTGGTGCCTCCATCCTGCTGTTGCTGCATCTGCTGCTGTTTACTTCACATGTTTGACTCAAGGTTTGATTCAAAGATAGTCAACCGCGTGTTTAGTTTTACTTTAAAAACAACTTGGGTATGGCTCGCGTTTATGGTTATGTGAGACGTAGACCTGTAGACCATTAAGAAGTTTGCCAGCTAGTGTAGCTTTGTCGAACTCTGGCTGGTATTCTTCAAACTTGTTTTCAATACTTGTACAAGTGTTCTGCCGGCCCGTTGGTGGCACAATGGTGCAGGTAGTAGCTGATCTGGTGTTTCTGATTCCATTGCGTTGCATATAATCAGTGAACATGGTGGAAGTGAACTGACGTCCATTATCATTCACCATCTCCTCTGGCTGTGCATGTGAAGCGAACGGTTATCTCAGGATGTTGATGGTCCTTCCTGTTTTTGTCTTCATTCTAAATACTTCTGGCCGTTTAGATTGAATATCAATGAGGACAAGGTAATTGTCTCCTTCCAATGTTGCAGAGTCGATGTGGATTCTCTGCCAGGTCTGGCTGGCCACGACCACACGTGAAGGGAAGCTGTGGTGGTGTTTTCTGACAGAGTATGATAATGGCAGCTCTTCACCATATCATCAGTATCCTGGTTAGTTCCAGGCACAGACACGACTGCCTGACAGGGCCTTCATACTGTGGATCCCAGGATGTTGCTGATAGAGTTCGACCAATATCCCATCTTGAAGTGATAGGAATAACAATTCGTAAACTATACAAAAGCATTCCTTGTTCTCAGTTCATGACGTCAGCTGAAGAATGGCTTCATATTTGGATCCATTACATGACTCAACCATCGATCCAGTGTCAGCCACAGTGTCTTTGACATGACTGGATCCATGCAGGTAAGTTTGGCTACCTACTGAGCTGTCAATAGAAACTTGTTATGTGCAGTGATGTGAAAAAGTACATCTTCTGTAACAGTCTGGTCACAGGATTCCTAAGGAAGCCCGGAAAGCATGTTTGCGTTGGCGTGTTCACCCGATGATCTGAATCTATTCATAATTATATGCAGCAGTATCAGTGCCCAACGTTGCATAATGCAGCTGCCAAGGTTCGAACTTCCTTTCTTGATCCCAGTATAGCAAGTAGTGGGTTGTGGTCAGTCACCAAAGTGGACTGTCTTCCAAACAGATATTCGTGAAATTTCTTCTTGTCAAAAACGAGTGCTTATGCTTCTCTTTCAGTCTGGCCATAGTTATTTTCTGCCTCAACAAATCTTAAATAAATGTTAGCGAACCGCCAGAGAAACATGGACAAACGAGTCACAAGACAAAACACAACGCGCTTCGACCTCTTAGGTACTCTTCAGGTGAGACAGAAACGAATAAAACAACGAAAATTCACTTAGCTTCGATCGCTTCAGATCGCTTCAGAGTTCAGCGCCTCATTGAGGGTTTCTGAGACAAGGAGGTGGGGGAGGGTCCATCAGGCATAACCCTTTGTGAGCGTTGATAGTTAACAGTGGCTCTGGCTGTTCTTATGCCGTCATTTGGTGAGTCCTTGACAGTCCTTAGCTTGGAAAAGAATTTTCTTCCAGACAAAATGGAACGCCCACCAGTGAGCTTGGAAAGTGAATATTGATCAACATCCAGCACGGGGTTTAAGGTTACCTGGCCTCCACAAATTCTGACTTTGCCGTTGTTCTTCGGGACTACAACTATTGGAAATGCCCATGCGCTATTTATCACTTTCTGTCTAATACTTTTTTTGTTTATCTCCGGTCTGTTCAGTTCCTCTCCCACTCTAGAGCGAAGTGCATAAAGAAGAGGTCTAGGTCTGCATAATCTGGGTTTGTTTCTGCTAATTTTATCAGTTGGAGTGCAACCTTTACCTTCTTGCGGCAAACTCCTCACTGAAGGCTTCTGCATGCCTGTTCATGACTGCATCTAACGTCAAGGACAACCTTTTGGCTTGACAGATGTCAATCTGGTCGTATTGCTGATAGCCAAACATGACCAGTGCAGATGGTTGGCCATTGATGTCTGCCACAAGACGTTCCATGTTTGCTTTCTATTAAGTGTGCTCTACTCCGAGATCTATGGCACTCTGCAGAGATAATTTTGCGCCTGAGTATATGATCAGTTTTATAGATGTTTACATAAGTTGCCTCGTGCTGAACTTCTCTTTGAAGGTGTCTTTCCCTATAATGCCTTTGGCGATCCTATGCCAGTCTTGTTGCCTATCTTAATGGTGATTGTCTATGGTATCTTCCCTTTCTGGCAATTGTGAAAAATTCCTACCTAAAAATCTTCTTTTTCTTCATCTTCCCCATTGTCAGTATCATGCATCTCTTCACCATGATGTCCAAGAAATTGTATTTTTATATGAACTTCGTCAGTACTGCACAAATGACTCTTCTGATTGCAAGCATAACACTCTTGTTTTGAAATCGCATGTCGAAGCATCAAGTTGCTGTCCATACTTTTCATAATTTCTAGCACCTGTGGTTGTGCAATTTGCATTCTGTCTGCTGTTGACACTTTGAAGTGCTTTCCGCTGTCCAGTCACGCCTCCAGTTGGCCGTTTTGACGGCTGGTTTAACACACTTTTGCCAAAGCTTACATCAATGCATACCACTACTGACAAAGTCTCAAGAAATGGCTTCGCACGCTTGGACGATTTCAACTGCTTCAGTGAAAGACAACATTCCAACCAGCAGCTGTGGAACAGTGATCAGCGTCGCAGATTTCTGCCTAGGAGATCATGGGTCCAATTCCCATCTGAGCCATTTATATTTGTGACATTTTTCAGCTTATGACCGGCTTCTACACAGAGTTGAGTTTGCTATGGGCTCAATTAGGACGACTGGAATAACAGAGTCACGTTTCATCTCCGTAATGGATACGTCTCTAAGACAGTGTTGCTCACATTTCCTGACCAACACTGTAGATGTCAAAATCTCTCGGGCCTGGTTTATGTCGGGATATATTAAGGAAGCAAGCATAGAGTACGGCCATGCCATGCAGTCTCAGACCAGAATGGATCATATTCACAATTCTTGTCCTCAACGATCAGCTGAAAAAAGTCTTAAAATCTGTGGCCCTTCATGCCCTGCTCTAATGATGACTTCACTGTCGATTTCCTCCCCACATTTGTGCTCTTGGTGAGTTCATGTCGAGGTGGTCGTTATCAGCGAGTTCATGGAGACTGTCCTTGGATGGACATGTGGCTCCCTCCAGAGGGAGACTCTCACTCACGCTGGCTTCACGACTAATTCACTGTTGTCATCAATAGAGGGCTTAGTAGGTGATGTCCTGTGTATGTTGGCTCTGAGCAGGTACTACTGGATACCTTCAAAGTGACTCGGCAGCAGTGCAGTGACTCTCCCGGTGAGATGTCTCATCTCAACTTGACATCGAATCTCTGCATCTGCGGCGGGACAAGCCGGATGGTAACTCTGGAGACGGAGCCGGAATGAGCAGCGTGGGGACAATGCCACTGGAGTGGCACAGGCGATGAGAGGAAAAACAGTCTTCTTCCACTTCAAAGTTTTCACCGAGTGTCCGAGTCTCTCAGTCCTTTCACAACCACATCTCTGTGGAATTCGTTTAGAAATTTCCCGAACTCATACGCACGAGACCAGTCTTTTTAATTATGTGACAAAATCCATCTGTGACTGACTCATTTTCCTTTTGCTTTCTTGAATAAATCTGGGCTCTTTTGCAGATGACTGACTCCTATGACTGAAAATAAATGCTCTTTCTGAACTGTTCTTATGTCATGAAGAGTTGTGCGTGTGGAGGTGTAAGTGCTAGCAGATTTCAGCATTTTGTAGGTCATCTGTCCAGCCACGCTAATGAATAATTATGTGTTTTTTTTTCTACATTGAGACATTTTCATTTGCCAGTCCAGAAAACAGTGCCATTATTTACAACATTTGATATTTTAACATTATTTCTGAAGTCGTTTAACTCAGATGGTGTAATTATATGCTGCAACTATACATTTTTGTTTCTCTTTGTTTGGGCTTTTGTTTGTTTGCTTTTTTGCCCTTGAACCTACTTTTTATCCATATTTTCTCCCAGCCTTTCTGTCCCCCCCCCTCCCCCCCCCCCCCTCCTCCTCTCTCACTCTTTCGTACGGCCTCCATCCTAATTTTTTTTCCACTTTTTTTGTTTATCAACCCTAATTCACGGTACAAATCATTCAAAGAATGCAGATTGAATATCTAATCTTTACAAAACTATCTTCGAGCTTACGACATTATGCGTATGTAATCAAATGCACACGCACGTTTATAAACCCCCCCTGCAAATATATCTAGTTATATGAAAGTACAGGCAGAGATACAGTGACATACACTTTAATATTCTATGTTTCATACAAAGCGATTTTATGTTTCATACAGAGCGTCTGGGTTTCTTACTGTGCTAGTGTTTGGCCTGCTGATACATTCGTTTTGATTGTTACAACAGAGAAACAGAGAATGGGAAAAAGAACGAAAGAAAGATATAGAAGCAGGCAGACAGAAAGAAAGAAAGAAAGAAAGAAAGAAAAATTCATAATTAGTAAAAGCTATCGAAATAAAGAAATGAATATACAATTGTGTGCTGATACATTCATTTTGATTGTTACAACAGAGAAACACAGAATGGGAAAAAGAACGAAAGAAAGACAGATATAGAAGCAGACAGAAAGAAAGAAAGAAAAATTCATAATTAGTAAAAGCTATCGAAATAAAGAAATGAATATATAATTGTGTAGCAAATATGAAGCCTAACAAGCTGTAAGCCTATATGTGTCCAGGTTGAATACCTTTGCAAATTTAAGTTTCCTCTAAACCCCCCCCCCCCCCCCCCTGTGGGTCCGAACGTTCCATAAAAGCCTACTTTGAAACGGAAAAAAACCCCAAGCAACGAACAAGGCACGAAAGAATGTAAAGTATTGTATAAGAGGATTACAAGTTGTCTCACGACCTGGTACATCCCCAGTGACGCCATCCGTGTGGTGAAAAGAAAATAACAATAAAAAAAAAGCAAAGAAAATATATCTACAAGACGCGAGCAAAGCCTAGAAGTGAGACAAATGTGTGTGTGTGTGTGTGTGTGTGTGTGTGTGTGTGTGTGTGTGTGTGTGTGTGTGTGTGAATGCGCGTGCTTGCGCGTCTGTGTGTGCACACATGCTCAAATGTACACCCAGAAGCATGCAATTCAAAGAATGCAGATTGAAATATCTAATCTTTACAAAACTATCTGCGAGCTTACAAAATTATGCGTATGTAATCAAATGCACACGCACGTTTATAAATTCACACTGGTAATTCACTTTGTCCACATATAATTTTGTTACCTAGATAACATGCGAATGTCTTTCCAGAAACCATTTTTAATTCTATCAATGCCCTGTATATCTTTTGTCCTAGTCTTGACATTAAAAAATATTATCCCCATTTGCCTGTTTATTCAAAGCCCACAATGGTATCAGCCTCCAGATGTCATTTTCTTTGGCGTTATATACTTTACCCATCCATTGCAAATTTAGAAGCTTCTGGAACCGATGCACGTTGATTAGGTTCAGACCACCTTCGTCCGCATTTTATTCCATTACTCTCCTCTACGTTTTTTCAAATGCTTTCCTATCAATACAACACTGTACAAATTTTATGCAGTATTGTATCTGGAAGACCAATAGACTGCATCACATAAGCAAACTGACTAATCAGAAGTTTTTATAACCACCACTTTGCCTTGAATCTCTTTTCCCGATTATTCATTTTATCAATTCTTTCTTTCCAAGTTTCATCCATTTCCTTCGCCGTCTTGTTAATATCAAGATAAATTCCCAAAACTAATTCTGTTTACTCTCGTGGCTGTTTACTCTCGCCTCCAGTTGTTTAATTTGTCTCTGCCTTAATCCTTTCCCTTATGTAGTAATTAGACTATATCTTCAAGAATAAGACAGTTTACCGACATAGAAAGCCTCTATACGTGACCGAGTAAGTGTTTTACATATCTTATGAAAAAAAAAATGAAAACGAAATCTATCATCAGTCCGTCACTGCCCCGTGTCTCATTTATAATGAATGCATTAACCTATGTCTTTTCACACATCTCGTTCTTTCTAAAAAAAAAAAAAAAAAAAGGTTTCTCACACGAAATGACTTAAATTGTTCTAGCTCATCTATCTTCTACTTGCTAGGACAGCCAACTTTGAAGATTCTGCTGCACCGTTGTGCATGTGTTCATATTCGTGTCACCCATTTCCATCAGCACACAATAGCCTACCCTTCCAAAGTGTATTGAGATTTAACTTGCATACCAGATTTTTTTATGCATGCGTTCATGCACGGGACCTCGGTTTAAAGTCTCGTCTGGGGGTCATTTTGGGAAATGAAGTCAAAATCAATGTTAACTCTGAGAAAAAAATCCCCCATATTGAAATGACCAGGCGGAGATTCGAGTCTGCGACCCCAGGATAACCATGATTATGAGTCCGGTGCTCTGCCAACTGAGCTGTTCCGGCCCCCGAACCAATATTCCGAGCTAGGACACATTAACAGATCGTTGGGTTTAAATCATGTTGAGATCACCACATTCAACAAGGTTTCTGGACACACAAAGAACAGAAAGAAAAATTGATCTGATCTGATGTGATCATTATGAGGTCCCAATCCAAGATTTCATTATGTGTGTGTGTGTGTGTGTGTGTGTGTGTGTGTGTGTGTGTGTGTATACACACACACACACACACATACACACACACCCACACACAGAAAGAGAGAGAGAGAGAGAGAGAGAGAGAGAGAGAGAGAGAGAGAGAGAAGAAGAAGAAGAAGAAGAAGAAGAAGAAAGAAAGAAGAATGAAAAAATGAAAGACAGAAAGAAAGAAAGGAATAATAATTACAAATATCACAGATCAGGAATGAAGTTTCGGATGTATCTTTTTCTTTCCTTCTTCTCTCTCTGTTTTTCAGATGAGCACACACACTTCAAGAACTACTGGTTTCCAGTAAGCATCTGTGGATAGCGTATCTCCTGGTTCTTGCATTTTGGGGGCGGGGGAGAAAAA
This sequence comes from Conus canariensis, assembly GCA_033310375.1. Taxonomy (NCBI): domain Eukaryota; kingdom Metazoa; phylum Mollusca; class Gastropoda; order Neogastropoda; family Conidae; genus Conus; species Conus canariensis. The sequence goes on along the minus strand of CM065716.1, from coordinate 73,369,670 downwards.
AAGACAAAAAAAATCAAACCAATAAATTACAGTACTCACAGCACATCAAAAGCATGTCACCTTTCGTAATAACAACCGATGACAACTTCAATGCCCAGAGGATAAAAAAGGAAAATGTTGAAATCTATGCCTTATAATCCCTCAACAACAACAACAAACAACAACAAAAAAATCAAACTAGGAGAATCAGTGGACTGAGCAATACTGTTAAACGGCTGAGTAATATTATTGACCTATGCTCTCGATTGAACTGTGTCAGGGCACTCAATGTTTTCTGTAGCAGTAACCCTTTGGCTTCCCATTCGTGCTGAAAAGACGCAAAGTATGCCACAAAGTCAATCGACTTACAATCACAGGAGTGGATTCCTCCATTGACATACTCCGATGCTTAACATTCATGGTCCCCATTAACGCATACCATGTATGGAAAACAAGAAGCAAAAATTAAGTCATATCAATGTTATCCCTCAAGCAAGGACAGGAAAATTTGTAGTGTAAAAGGTATCTCAAAACTATTAAATCTGGGAGCTGCACAATTGTCAAAATAACCTCAGCTGCAGCACACCTCAGCTGCAGCACACACACACACACACACACACACACACAGAGGCACAAATACTCGCATCGTAGTAATGAACACTTTCTGGTCACGCTTACACACACACACACACACACACACATGCACGCACACACGCGCGCGCGCACACACACACACTCAAACGCGCGCGCGCACACACACGACTCTAGCCTCAACTTCATGTCACATTAAAGGGAGCAAACCAATTCAAAAATGAATCATCAGCCATACACCTTTTCTTTTAATCTCTTAGATCGTGGCAACTCAGGGCATCAATAGGAAGAGAACCATCATTTTTTGTTACTCTTGCATTATCCACACAAACGGCCGTGGGATAACCCGAGTGTTGTTTTTTTTTCACTGTCTAGCTATCACGGAAAATAGGTTCTCTGTAAATTCTACAGTTAATCTTTGATCACCCCAAACGACACTAAATCCTTAGCTGATCCTAGTTTCCACAAGCCAAAGGGAAGATGGTACAGGTGTGACGGACGATTTCCGTCCGGTCATAAATTGTGGGGACAATTCTGAGGCGGCAACAATTTACCTGACAGCTGCTCACCCGCGTTTTGTGTCAGTCAGGTGAGGGAGGATTTCCCTTCAGTCTCTACAGAGCTGCCGGCACAGAAACACCTCCATAATCCTCAGCTGATCCTAGTTTCCACAAGCCAAAGGGAAGATGGTTACTGGTGTGACGAACGATTTTCGTCCGGTCACAAATTGTGGGGATAATTCTGAGGCGGCAACAATTTACCTAGCAGCTGCTCACCCGCGTTTTGTGTCAGTCAGGTGAGGGAGGATTTCCCTTCAGTCTCTACAGAGGTGCCGGCACAGAAACACCTCCATAGTACTTAAGAGTGTCTGAAGGCGAATTTAGGTGATTAGTGAAATGGAAGTTGGTTTTTCCTACTGGTGGTCGTGAATTTTCCAGTTCTTAGTAAAGGCGTAAAATATTTAATTGTTCCATTGACTGATCTTGTGATTACCAAGACTTGACGAGACACAGGGCGACAGTAGGAAGTTGTGGTTAGTGAATGTGCAAGTCAAGAGGTGGATGAGAAGAGTGAGTGACGGGATGGAAGAGAGAATATGTATATTTATATGTGATTGGGGAATCGGGGAAACGTGATCAAGTTACGTCAATATATCATTTTAAATTTAAAAAAAAACCAAACAACAAACGTTTATCTTTTCCCTCAAGTATTATTTTGATGCGAGTGTTGGTGAGCTCTGAAAGTGAGCAATAAAAATGATTGTGCATAGATTATTGGAAAATGTATTCTGATCCCTGTTATGGACACATCTAGTAATGATAATGTGGAAAGTTTAAAAAAAAACCACAAAAAACCCCCCATTCTTTTCTTGGTAAAAGGGACAAATGGTAATCGTTCCTTTATATGTAATTGGACACGTCTAGTGATGATGAGGTGGAAAAGTAACAACATTCTCTATTTGATAAAAGGGACAATGGAAATCGTTCCTTTATATGTCATAATTGTATTCTTGGTACTTTGAAAAGGGTTAGGCTACATGTGGAAATCGTTTTCTTCAATGTAATCACTAATGGTGTTTATCGAGGAATTTTTCTATTGTAATGCACCCATTGTATCGAAACTTAGTAGATTATATTACGGGTATTTTTCCCCCAAATTCCAGTGAAATGTATTATCTAAAGAGTGACTGCTTGAGACAAACAAGGACAATAAATATGTAGGAAGTAGGCTAGATAATCAAGGTAGTTGTCAGTTCCCCATGTGTCGGTGAGGCCCCGAGTCCGGCCTGGAGCTGATTGCCACCAGGTGTGGGGGTGCAGCCCGTGCCCCAGCCGCTGTCTCCGTCAAGACGACGTGGAGAGGCTGACCGCCGGGTCAGCTGAGGACTCGTGTGATAAAGGGCCTCATGATCCTCCGTCACGACGACGAGGAGCTGACCGCCAGGTCGGTGGTTCAACGGGTTTTTTCTGCTGTGCGAGCGTTCCGGGGAGGACTCCTCGAACTGCATCCGTGAGCGGCTTGTCGTCTGTGTGAAGACTGTGACTCGGACTGGACGTAGCCAAGTGTGTTATTTATTTATTTGGACACTGCTGAAGGTGCCAGTTAAGTCACCGCTGAAGAAAAAGAATATACATATCTAATATGTCAGTTTAGACAGCGACGGTTAAAGCTCCTTGTATTGTTGCACGCCCTTAATGGTGGTGGCGTGTATTGATTGTTGTGCCTGGCTATTTTTATTATGGTAATATGTGTTAGTAGTGTTTTGATGGTTCAAGCAGCATAAAAAAAAAGAAAAAAACTTGTGTGTTGCCTGGCTGACCATGTTCACGTGGTGTGGGTGTGTGTAGGAAAACAGTCGTTACACGCATCCAAACTTTGAAAGCGAGTCAGACAGAAATACACGCACTTCCACACCACCCGTAACAACATGTGATTTTTAAAACAACATGTGATTTTTAAAACTACATGTAACAAGAGCAGCGTTCCATTCTCCTCACGAAACTTACAGGACTGGTCAACCAAATGATATATAAGAGAATCTGAGCCAAATGTTGCGAACGAAGACCTCAACGAACACAGAGAAAGTTTTCCACTGGTATAAGACAACGTTCATTCCAAATACAGTGAATTCTTGCGACAACCAACCATGCAATTTTAAACTTAGAGATACCCACTGACTCCTTTGTAGTCAGTAAGCAAACATGAATTCCATTAATGGCACACAACAAAAAGAAACTGCTTACCTGATGACATGTCCAATGTAGCTGACACAAAACACAAATATTCGGACAACATATGCAGCAAAAACTGGGGATTTGAAAATGTGACACCAAGTTTGATTTCCCTCTTCTGCTGGAACTGTACTGAGCGTCGGAGAGCCATAGGGCCTACGCCTATGTGGATGTCACCAGGTGGCTAAGAAACAGGCTGTACTGCCATATCATCCTCAGAGACATCAATTTTTCCTGAGGGGTTTGGGTACAGTGGGCATAATAACATGCCATTGGCTGTGCGAGGTCCCTTCTCCTTCCGGCTCACTATCTGCTTCTCCCTCAGAAGGTGCATCAGAAATTCCAAGTGGCTTTGTATCCTGGGGAAGGAAGTACAGCGGGATCTTTGAGCAAATCTCCCTCTTCTAGGAGCTCAAACAATCCAAAGGCTCGATGACAAACTAAACTCCTTGTAGACTAGGCACTGAAGTCATATCGAATACCCTTTTGTTCTAATATCCTGGACTTTGTGTCATCCCTAATACTGCTGGTGACACACTACAAAATCGCCATGACTCAGATCTAGCAAAAACTTTCCTTGGTCACGCGGCTGCTTTTTCATGGTCACAGACAACTGAAGGTGCTCCCATGCTTTGTTGTGAGCCACCTTCAGTCTGGCCAAGTGCTCAGAGTGCTACTGAGTATGCCTCTCCCAAACAACATGTCAAGGAGATGACAGGGCTTTCGAACAAACGTTAGATAAAAGGAGAAAAGTTCAGTAGTGGCATGGGGGAGGGGAAGGAGTAAAATTGTGTGCACGGACAAGCTCTGGTAGGAATTCTCCTCTTGTGCTCATCTGGAAGTGTCTTCAGCAAATTGTGCATGGTTCTGTTGAATCACACCGACCATTTCCAGCAGGGTAATACGGCGTGGTGCGAGAGTTCTTGATCATGTAGTGCTCTATGAATCTGGCGATGTTGTCAGCTTCAAAATAACTCCCCTGATCTGAGTGAACGCACAAAGGGACACTATAGTACATAAACCAGTTCTGGATTACGGCCCTGGCTTCAGTGGCTGTGGTTTGATCATGCGTTGCCACTGCAATGGTGTATCTGGTGTCAGTGATCACCAAAGCATTCTTTCGGCCATCTCTGGCTGGCTCAAGAACTGTGAAGTTGACAGAGATGACCGTAAGCAAACAGGTGCCTGGGGAACGCCAATATGAGGCATCCAGGACACTTTGAATGTTGGCATTGTGAGCAGCTGCCAGCGACGAGGCTCATGCTCTAATTTCAAAGGGCCTTGGTGAGAAGACAGCCAAATCCGCGTCAGGCCTCGCATACGCAGCTTTGATTACTTCTCTCAGCCATAGAGAGATTGATGAGCATCTGATGTCCTCCTTACAACTGTCATTGTAAGAGACAAGCAGGAGGCACTGCTCAGAGCGAGAGGACTTCGTCCACTTTCTATACACTCGCAGGGCGTGCACCAGACAGAGAGTGCGGTCTTCATCGTGTGGGCGAGGACAGAAGTCAGAGGATGAATGGAGATAGTAGGAGGATAACCTGGTGACCAGTTTTTGGCTAAGAATTCGGGGAGGAGCCGAAGAGACATCGAGCCATCAGGTTCGAAGGCTATGTCCTCAGGAAGCCCACTTAGAACATGGACTCACTGCAGCGCCTCCCCAAAGCCAGAGCAACGGGAAAAGCTGTCTTGAAGAAGAGGAAGTTCAGAGAACACTCCCTGAAGGGCTCAAAGGGAGGGAGCCAGCCTCTTGTAGAGCGGCTCCCCTGACCAGGTCCCACAGGAGGGGGTCGTCGGCAAAGGAAGGGCCACCTAACTGGCGGATGGTGGTGCAGACAGCCACCCTGTGACCCCTCACAGAGGTGCTAAAGAGCTTGCTCTCAGACTAGAGAAAGGCAAGGTAGTTCGCAAACTGAAAGCGAGAGTGGGAGTGAGGCAACACCGCATGGGTGGAGCACCAAGAGAGCCAGCCAATCCAGTGGACACTGTACATCCCCTGTGTGTCCGTCCTGTGGCCAATTACCACAGGGGAAGCGCCTTGTGTAGACAGCGTGTCCTGCACAGTAGCCAAGAGTGAAGGTTTAGCATGTCTGGATTGCTGTGCGGAATGCTGGAGCAGGGACCTTCTTGTTGGGGCGGACTTTATCAGAGGCACATGGGACAGGTGCAGCAGGTCCAGAAACCACGCTTGGGCCGGATAGGGGGAATGGGGGCACGAGGATCAGCGTGGCCAAGTCTTCCGGTGCTTTCCGTAGAACTTCTCCCAGGATTGGGAATGGAGGGAAGACATAGCCTATCAGATCTGACCAAGGGATGGACAGAGCGTCCACAGCCAAAGCCTCCAGATATGGAACTGGAGATACATGTAGCTGGAGGCGGTGGTTGAACCTGGTGGCAAACAGGTGTACTTTTGGTTTGAACCATGCAGCCCAGACTGGTTCCAGGACTGAATGGACCAAAATCCATTTTGAGGGAAGGATCATGTGCGACCTGCTGAGGCAGTCCGTGAGAATGTTGATCTTCCTTGGAACGTGCTTGGCCGAGATCTGGCTGGACTGCTCCTCGCACCAGAGCAGAAGCTGTTCCGCTCTTAGGGACAAGGAGAGGGAGCGTCCCCCCCCCCCCCCCCCCCTGCTTGTTGATGTAACAAGCCACGGTTGTGTTGTCCATATTGAGGAGAATGTGTTTTTCCCTCAGAAAGGGAACGAACTCCCTGAGGGCTTGAAAAAACCGCCTCCAGCTCCAGCAGGTTGATGTGCCAGGACATGATCTTCTCTGGCCATCGTCCAGCCGCCATCAGAGAGCCCACATGGGCCTCCCACCCAGAGTTGGATGCGTCCGTGAACACGGCCTCCCAAGGAGGGGGAGGCATAATGTGGACTCCCTGGGATAGCCAGGACTGGGAGTGCCACTGGGTCATTGTGGTTTGGAACCAATGGCCCACAGGAACCAGAAGGTCCCAAAAGACTGTGATGTCTGGGACCAACGCCTCCAAAATAGGCGTTGAAACTGGCTTTTGTGGAGTCGACCAAGAGATACTAGGAGGGCCAACGACTCCATTAGTCCCAGAAGGGAGGCCAGCTTCCTGGCCGGTGCCTGATCCAGAGACAGGAGGTGGGCTAAGAGGACCCCGAGGTGGACTAGATGCTGGGGGGTTGGAGATACCTACCATTTGGTTGTGTCGAAGGACATGCCTAGGAACTGGAATTGCTGTGTTGGGGAGAGGTCTGACTTCTCCTTGTTGCGATCAAACCCCCAAGTCTTGACCAAGGTCTAGAACTTGGAGAGCTTGTTAGGAGCACAGAGTGCTGGAGGAGGCTAGGAGAAGCCAATAGGCTTTGACACAGATTCCCCTCTCCCAAGCGTGCATGCCAAGGCCACCTTCATGAACACCCATGCGGCAGGGGCCAGACCAAACGGAAGGGCCCTGGCCTGGAAGGCCCAGATCCTCCAAACGAACCGAAGATACTTCCCGTCCCTCCTGTTAATCAGCAGGTGGAAGTATGCATCTTTCAGGTCAATGGATACTGCCAAGTCACCCGGGTGCATGGCATCGCGGATTGCCATGGGGGTTTCCATTTGAAAATGGAGGTCATGGAGGATCCTGTTCAGAGATGAGAGGTCCAGGATGGGCCTCCAAAACCCAGGAGCTTAGGGGACCACAAAGATTTGGCCATAAAAGGCCGGACAGAAACAGGAAATGACCTCCTCTGTGGCCCCCTTGGCTATAGGCGAAAGGACCACCTGGACTAAGGCCTGAGAGGCCAGGGGATCCCAAGGACTGGATCGCCTTGGGGGGGGGGGGGGGGGGGGGTGATGGCCCCATGTCAGGGGTTACTCAATAGGGGTGAGCAAACTGAGAAGAGGCAGGCTTTTGGCCCGGAGATCGGGTAACCGATCGGCCTTTGGCAGGCTGCCTAGCCCTAGACCCTTTGTGTCCAAAGGATCAACCGGCCTTGGCTGGTGGAGGACCCCAGGTATAAGTTGCCAGAGCAGGGCGCTTCGCCACAGGGCAGGAGGGACCCGGATTAGATAAAGGGCACGATAGCGGATGGGTCTGTGGACTGGCAGAGAAGGAAGGACTCTGAGTCTGGATCCTTAAGGGCGGATACCAGACCTCCCAAGAAAACGTCCATCAGTGAAACCGCCACCAGCCCCCTCCTAGCAGTCTCCTCCCAATCTGCAAGGCATCACTCCGGAAGAGTGACCTGCATGGTTGAGAACGAGACCTCTCCTGCAAAAGGAGGAGGTCCTCTTGGGAAAGGGAGAGATGGCAATCTGGGATAGACTCATGGACCATAAAGGCCTTCCAAGCAAAGGGGAGCTTTTCCAGCTTGAGAAACTTCCCACACACTAATGCTCCAGGAAAACCAGGCACAAAACCAGGCGAAATGTCCTGTGCCTCCCTGCCTCTAACCTTGCTTTGTTCCCTCCCCATAGAGCCGGCTACTATGCCTGGTTCTTTTAAGAGAGAAGTAGGAGGGGCAGAGAGAGGAAGCACACCCAAGGCGAGCTCTGCTGCTGAAGGCCAGGGAGCCCTGGCCTCTTGAGAGATGGACACGGCTGCAGGCACGTATGAGGTCAGGAGGGCCACTGAGTCAAGAAAGGAGAAGGAAGAGGGTATCAGGCCCTCTTCCTCTGACTCGAGAGGGGGGTGCGAAGCCAGATAAGGGCGGAGAAAGGGAGACAACCGGGGCTGACTGAGCGGCAGACACCCGTAAAGGAGCAGTTGTCTCCCTTGGCTCACCCGATGACCACGCTGGCATGAACGGGGCTGAAAGTGGAAGAGGGGATAAAGAAGGGGCTAAGCCTTCACAATTCGCATCACCCGACCCTTTATCCCCCGAAGAAGGGGGTACCTGCATCCATGATTGGACCATGGCGACCGAAACGTGTGCAGCAGAACCTCTGCTGAGCTTTACATGGGATGTAGAGATGGGATCGACAGAATTCGCAGCCAAGTCGATCACCATGAGAATTTTGCATCATCCGACCCTTTATCCCCTGAAGAAGGGGGTACCTGCATCCGTGATTTGGCCATGGCAACTGAGATGCGTACAGCAGAACCTCGGCTGAGCTGTACTTGGGATGCAGGGATGGAATCAACAGAACCGCAGCTGAGAAATCACCGTGAGAAATCAAGGGGAGTCAGCAAGGGCTGGCTGAGTTGAGGCGACATCCGGAAAGAATGAGGAGAGAAAGAAGGGAGAGAAAGCGGTGGTGAAGCAAGAGAGGGCTCTGGCATGCCATAAAAAGCACCAGCTTGCAACTGGAGAGATCGATGGACGAAATCTTCCAAACCCCGGCTTTGCCACCCGAACGCTTCATGTACATTTCTCCCTTAAGCGAAAGCATATGCAAGAAAACCAAAATCAGCAGCAACAATCAGTCGATTGCCAGAAAAAGTAAAAATACTTAGCAGCTTGGAGAGTATGAGGCTAATGGGAAATGGCTGCCGAGAAAAAGAGGAATAATCTGGGCATGTGCAAGATACCAGGTCCTTTCAGGGTTCTTGTCCGTACAGACTTTATTGTGTATGGGGCAGGGATAGCAAACCACTGTCACTTATTGCATTAGTAAGTTAGTTAGTTAGTTAAAGGACAAGCCCTTTCCACCATAAAGAGGTGATATCAGAGCTATACACTGAGGGTCATTACGTGACTCGAGTTATACAAACACATATGCAATCTGCAACCTTAAAATGTAAAAAAAACCCAACTAAATCTTATAAAAAATGTTCACATCTCTTAAAAACTGAAATATCACAGATACTTGCACATTTCTGAAAAGCTCACTAGGTGATGCTTGGTGTTAAGTGGAATGGGGGAGAGGGGAATTATTGCCAAGTTATTACAAAAAAAAAAAAAAAACTTTGGCGGGCATCAGACGTAAGCAGGCAGATATTGATGCTTTAATGCTGACATGAATACTCCCATAAGTGTTGATATTTGAATGGAAAGTTGGCCACATACCCCAAATTGTTGCACAAGTTATCTGCTCATGATCCTGGAAAGCAATTCTGATTGGACAATTGCAAGTTACGACAGGGAAAGACAACACAAACAGATCACAGTTGTCTTCTATTGATGCCCTGCGCTCTATGTTGCATACAAATCTGACTGATCTTGAGCAAACTAGCTCAAGCCCCCAAACCTAAAAAGCTGCTGATGTGTGAGCGTTGTAACCAATAATCATGCAAATCAAAATTTCAAGAAGTGTGCCAGCTTTGGAACAAATATGTGTGAATGCAAGAAAGCAAATTGATACCACTCTCCCAGTATGTACTCATGTCATATTTTTGCCAACAGCTGTTTCCTTAATGATACAATGCTAGTCTACAAAGAAGCCCATGTGAGATTAAAATTTCATATTAATTTCTGTTTATGGCAAAATTTAAAGACAATCATGAAAATTTGGAAACTACATGTCAATCACGCTATGACTTAAAAAATGAGCAGTTCATAATAAAGAACCGGAAAGGAAAATGTTTGGGACAAAAATAGTGCAAAATAAACAATGAAACAAACAAGGAAAAAAATAAAAAGAAAGGGAGCAGGGGGGGGAGGGTAATGGACTGAGAAACTGAATGAATCTAATATCAATGTGGTGAATAACATGATAGTGGCTGATTCTGAAAAATAAAGCAAGACAAAGACATATCAATGTACTGCGGAATCCACTTAATAAACATTTCTGAGGAAAAGAAAATTCTGCATGTGTTAACGAATACATGTTCCAAAGAAAAAGTCCTGAGAAATGTGTCAGAGATGGAATGAATGATATATGAATGCATTAAAGTCGAAAAAGCACTGACTTCTTTATTTTCAAAAGGCTGTGTCCACATGAAAAGAAAGCCAGTTTTCTTAAAAGTTCATAAATAAAGCAGTCCATAAGAAGTTTAAAACCTAATCCCCATTTTTATTTATAACAAAACCGTAAGCAACTGATAAACCAATAGCATCAAATAAACTATACATATCCATTACTAGTCAATGTTTGAACAAGCAGTCAGTCACAGTGTAAAGTTTGACTACCAATCAACTTGTAGAGTCCGATGTGCTTGAAATCATAACCACAGTTGTAGAGTTTTACGACTGTAGGAAAACAAAGCCAGTACAAAATCAGCATTATTTTCAAGATCAGCAACAATTTTCTTTTCCCAACATGTAGTAAAAACTGAGATTACCATCTGCATTTGCTTAATGACTCCAAGAGACAATAAGCCTGCTGTTCACAATTGTGTCTTGGAAACATCATCAGTACAATGTTTGAAGCCAACAACCATAGAAAGCAAGACAGCAGCTCTTACAAAACAATCAAATAAAAAAAAAAAAACCATCATGAAGCCTGCTAACTGTTCCCCTTTAAAATAAAAAAAAGTATTTCATGCAAACTGTTAAAAAAGGATTGTTTTTCATAACAATGAACAATCTTCATTGCCTGCGACTAAAAATTCATTTGTTGTGCAACACACACACACACACACACACACACACACACACACACACACTTTCTGGTTTGTGAAAACCTTGCATAAAGAAAGTGGAGAAGTGGTTCGTGTTGCAGATTCCTGGCAGGGAGGCTGTGGGTTCAATTGCCATCAAAGTCATTTATATTTGTGGGATTTTTCTGCCCATGACCGGCTTCTACCCACAGTAGAGTTTGGTTTGGGCTCAATTGAGAAGACTGAACCAAACATTTGAGTTTCATCCACTTAATGGATGCATCTTTGAAAGTGTTGCTAAACTTCCCTGCCCAACAATGCAGGTGTATCTCTCAGGCTTGATTGATGCCCGGATATGTATGAGTTCACTGGGATCCTCATTGGATGAACAAGATGATACTGTCCAGAGGGGGATCTTCACTCATGCGCTCCAAAAGTAAGCGATAATTGTTGTAGATATATGGTGTAGCAGTAGGTGTCCTGCAAATGTTGTTTCAGAAAAAGCGCCTCTGAACACCACTGGAGTGACTGCGCTGCAATGCAGTGCCCCTTCTGGTGGACTGTTGTGTGACAACTTGATACTGATTCTCCCTGTGGTTGCCAGAGCTAAGACCATGATAGGACAAGCCAAGGTGTGATTGTGGACAGGCAGCTGGAGCAGTGTGCAGGTCATGCCACTGGAGAAGTTCAAAAGATGAGACGGCCAAAGAAAACCCGAACTATTTCATAATTGACATTCAACTATTTCATAACTGACATTCATTTTTAAGGGGACTACACTGTATTCTGCTAAATGGCAAAGAAACTCACTTTCATTTTGTTTGGACGATTAGGTATTAAACTTATTCTGACAGAAAAAGAAAGAGAACAGACATGTTCCAATTTTAAGAGATTGTGATCTTAATATATGGAATAAAATGATGGATACACGGAAAACATCAGACAAGTTTCTTGGCCTGAAAAAAGCTTTTGAGGTGCTGCATCTGCCAGAAACCAGTGAGGAGAAGGATAAGGGTCTGTGCAATGGCCCACCATAGCACACGCTGGTTGGTGTTCTCACTTGTTTGCCGGAAACGTTCCTCACGATACTGAAACAAACAGCATCTCATTCTTAAATGTATTGAGGTGGAAAAAACCAAATCCCTTTTGTTTTCCCTCTCTCAAAATATTTTTGTCATTGTAAACATTGTCAACACTGACTCACAATTATCACCTGGTTTGTTTGTTTTGTGGTTGGTTAACATCTTTAACCTAGCAATATTTTGGCAACATGGATGGATCATTTTTCGGTACATTATACTAACACACAACAACAACAACAAATTCAAACTAAAACCTGAACACAAATTCTGCATAAATGATTATTAGTGGATGATACAAGCCCTGAGTGCTGACACCACCCCAGCACAGTACTGGAGTGCTAACACCTTGAGTGCTAACATCACCCCAGCACAAATGATCTATCATATTTACTGGATGATGTAAAACCTGAGTGCTGACATCACCCCAGCACAAATGATCTGTTATTGTTACTGGATGATGTAAACCCTGACTGCTGACATCACCCCAGCACAAATGATCTGTTATTGTTACTGGATGATGTAAACCCTGAGTGCTGACATCACCCCAGCACAAATGATCTGTTACTGGATGATGTAAACCCTGAGTGCTGACATCAGCCCAGCACAAATGATCTGTTATTGTTACTGCATGATGTAAACCCTGACTGCTGACATCACCCCAGCACAAATGATCTGTTATTGTTACTGGATGATGTAAACTCTGAGTGCTGACATCACCCCAGCACAAATGATCTGTCATTGTTACTGCATGATGTAAACCCTGAGTGCTGACATCACCCCAGCACAAATGATCTGTTATTGTTACTGCATGATGTAAACCTGAGTGCTAACATCACCCCAGCACAATGATCTGTTACTGGATGACGTAAACCCTGAGTACTGACATCACCCAGCACAAATGATCTGTTATTGTTACTGGATGATGTAAACCCTGGCTGCCATCACCACTTCTACAATAAAATCCTGTTTACACACAGGGTAAAACATGAATGCATGGGAGTTAAACCTACAACACAAAATAATGTTAACAAAATATTATATTTACACTTAAGGTAAACATGAAGTACAGTGGATTGCAATTTGAAACATGACCAGACTTAATACAAACTCATATAATGAACTCATGGTAAAATGAACTAATGTAAAGTCACACTGATTTCATGCCTAAATACAAACAATTTGTGATTAGTTTTTACTTGATACAAAGATAATTTTGTTTCCCAAACAAGCTGTTTCATAAGTCTGCAAACCCACTTTGTAGTGACCACTTCTCTTGATGCAAAAACAATTACTATCAATCCACCAGAAGGATATACTGTGGATTCCATGGACTAAAGTTAGTATTGTTAGCTACATATGTGTAGTCTGCCTCCACAATGTGATGAATGTACTCTTACATCATTTTTGTACTTCCATCTTCTGGCACTTCCAGTGACATGTCTCAAAGACACCCCACTTTTCAGGGCTTCAGACAGTGATTTCAACTGGGCCTTTACTGGTTAACAAGCACAGTGGTTTATTAAAAAAACCCAAAAAAACCCAAAAACATAAAAAATATCTGGGAGATTCCAGAGGTTCATTTTATGTGAACTGATCTATATAAGTCAAATGCTAAAAAAAAAAAAGAAAGACAAAGACCTTGCTGTTAATAACTGCATTTACTTCACGGCATGGCTGATGAGAAAACATGCCAATACTGAACATTATAACACCACCATCCATCTCTTTACCCCTGCATCTCTGCTTACCCTTACACACGTTTGTTCATCACTCCCATCCCCTTTGTTCTGTGTTCACTGTCAGTTACATTGCTACAATGGCTTTTGGTCATTTACCATTTTGTGGCTGCTGAAACAAAACTATACTCTCACATTGCTGCAACAGCTTTTTGTCTCATAAGATTATGTGGCTGGTGAAACAAACCTGTGCATCTGTTGTATGGCTACAATGAGTTTTAATCATACGAAAGAGTGACACCTACAAAATTTAAAAAACCTGATGCAGGCCAAGTTCAAGAGGCTGCTTAGACTCTGGTGGGATGCTGAGACATTGCAGATGCTTCTGAGGCATATCAAAAGCAAAACGCTGCTTCTCTTGGGAGCTTCTTTTATGTTTCTGGTGCAAAAATAATACATGTTTTGAGCTGGAAAAATATCATCAAAAAAGACGTTAATGAATGTAGAATTCTTTAATAAGTATTCTCAAGGCACAGAATATACAAACAGTCACACCACAGCAGCATGTCACTAACAGGCTAAAATTATACTAGCAGTTCTGGATTCTCATCATGGCAAAGTGCATCACACATGTGACATAGGCCACAGTGTATGTAAGCAGTTTTGGATTCTCGTCAAGGCTGAGCATCATCATCACAGGTCACGGAATATAAAGCGGTCCTGGGATTAGGTTATCTTATCAAGAGAGAGAAGTGTCGATCACAGCCACAGCATACGGCAGCAGTTACAGGAACCTCAACATGCCAGAGAACCTAACTCACAGGCCACATCATACAGCAGCTGTTCTGGAATTCTCACTGAGGCACAAGTCATGGGCAACAGCACATGCAAGCAGTTTGAGGACTCCTATCAACAGCAGCAGCCTCACTCACTGGTTACAGCCTACAGCAGTTACTCTGTAAAGGTTTTGAAAAAAAAAAAGAAAAGAAAAAAAAGGGTGGTGGTGGTTATTCAATTACAGTATACAATAATTGATGGTCTTATCTTGGGTGCTTTAAAATCATTTCATCTGCCCCCCCCCCCCCCCCCCCCTCCTGTTTCAAATAGAGAACTGCCCTCTCTCTGGGGGTGGCGGTGCTCTGTTTGAGGAGGCTGTGCAGTTCCTGGGATGGCTGTGTTCTTTCAGGGGTGGCTGTGCTGTTCCTGGATGGCTGTGTTCTTTCAGGGGTGGCTGTGCTGTTCCTGGGATGGCTGTGTTCTTTCAGGGGTGGCTGTGCTGTTCCTGGGATGGCTGTGTTCTTTCAGGGGTGGCTGTGCTGTTCCTGGGATGGCTGTGTTCTTTCAGGGGTGGCTGTGCTGTTCCTGGGATGGCTGTGTTCTTTCAGGGGTGGCTGTGTTCTTTCAGGGGTGGCTGTGCTGTTCCTGGGATGGCTGTGTTCTTTCAGGGGTGGCTGTGCTGTTCCTGAGGTGGCCGTGTTCTTTCAGGCGTGGCTGTGCTGTTCTTGGGGTGGCTGTGCTGTTTCAGTGGTGGCTGTGCTGTTTCTGGGGTGGCTGTGCTGTTTCTGGGTGGCTGTGCTGTTTCAGTGGTGGCTGTACTCTTTCTGGGGTGGCTGTGTTCTTAAGGGTGGCTGTGCTGTTCCTGGGGTGGCTAAGCCGTTCTAAGGGGTGGCTGTAATATTTCAGGGGTGGATAAGCTGTTCTCAGGGTGGCTGTGCTGTTTCAGGTGTGTGTGTGTGTGTGTGTGTGTGCATATCTCATGGTAAGAACATGTATCAGTTCCGACAGCCTGAAAACTTGCTTTAGCTGTATTTCTGCTGCTCATCTTCTTCCAGATAGGCATAGCAGCAGATGTGAAATGCATCCAGGAGGCTGTGAAGCCAATTGGTCACATCTACCAGAATTTGCAGAAATCTGCTTGCATTTTGTCGAAGGATACTTAGTGGACCGCACCCACTGCTGAATGCCTGCAGTTCCTGCACTTCTGAAAAGATCTCTTGCACCTTTGGACTCCTCAATGTCATAGTAGAAATGGCCACATCGTTCCTCCAAACAGTGTCTAAATGGTTCCAACAATGCTTTGGCAGCACTGGCGGCTGTGTGAACCATATCTCCAGCAACATCAAGCAGTGTAGCTGAGTTTCTACTCCCTTCTTACACCATCTCATGGTGGCACAGGTGTCCATAGGGCTGCTAGCAATGTTGCTGAAAGGAATCTTCGTAACTCTGAGCACTTGGTTAACCCCTTTGTAGATGTTCTCTGCTGTAGCACAATTCATCTTTAAGGAAGCAAAGTGTTCAGTCTCAAATTGTCCCTTCTCTTCATCAAAATAGTCGGCTAAATATTGACAACTCTGTCCATAGCATTGTTATTGACCTCATCTAGATTCACGGAGAAGGGACACTCTTGAAACTTGTTCTAACTCTTCCTTCAAGCCTTTCCCCACCCCATCAATGCATTTGTTACACCTGTACTTCACTTTGTAATCATAATAAATGTCTTCTTCATCCTCAGCAACTCACTTGCACATTTGAAGGAGGTCTGGAATGATACTCAGAGGTAAGGAGTGCTCTGACGCAAGGCAGTGATGATTGCTTTTTTTTTTTTTTTAATAAATATTCCTGTCACTGATACTCAGAGATTAGGAGCGATCTGCAGTAAAGGCAGCGATGATGGCTTTTGGATTAGTAATCAAATCTGTCATGCTCCGTGCATCAGATCCTAACAGGCTTGAGCTTGCTGACACTGTGAAAATGCTCTCTGACCCACAGGTTGACCAGAACTGGCACTAGATTTAAATCCTGCCAAGCCTCCTGAAGCCAAAGAGTACCATGATGTGTGTAGACAAGCCACCATTGACAGTGAACTCTTCAAGGCTGCCATCATCTTTGCTGTGTGAGTGTCTTGACTGCGCTGCCCCACACTACTTATGTCATAAATCAATCCTTTTTTTTTCTTCCCCCCCCCCCCTCCACTATTATTTTTTGTCTTTTGTTTCTTTTCTTTTTCTTGTCTTTTTTTTCTTTTTTTTTCTCCCTCCTCCGTTTTTTCGAACTTTCACGAGCCATGTAAGTCTGTATGTTGTATTGCTACTAATGGACATTTTCTTTCCGACTTTAATGTTTTGCCTAAATCAATCCTTTTTGTCTGGTTCTTTTCCAAGTGTTTTTGAAATTCAGTCACAAGACACAGAAATCTACCCTCGAACCAAATTCTCTAACAAACTAGAGACCTGTCTTCAACCTACCTTTTCTGTCCAAAATAACTCAGAAAATAATTCTTTCACAGCTGACAGCCCACTTTGAACAAAACAATCTTCAATCGGCCATATTACCTTAACATACCTCAGTCCTCATCTGACAGCTACCATATCTGGACATTGCACAGTTCTGCTAAAAATTACAAAAGATTTTGTTTCTTTTGATGATGAGAACATCTCAATTCTGGCCCTACTCAACCTTTCAGCTGCCCTTGATATAACTGACCATTCTATCCTTCTAAAAAGGTCTACAACATTCCTTTGGTATTTCTGGCTCAGCTCTATCCTCACTTTGTTCCTAACTGATCATTCCAGACTGGCTGCTTAACCCGAAGAGTGCCTTTAAGCCGTCAGCTGACGCCGAAGTAAAAATGCTTTCCCAGTGCCTATGAGCCGTCCACTGACGTCATGCATTTTTCTTCAATTTTCATTCGTTACTATTTCTATTAATGGACTTAAATAGAGTGTGCGTAGTAAGCCTTATATGTCTGTAGTATTAAAATAATATGCAAATGACCACACGTGAGGGGAAAGCCCATTTATTCTCATCACTGACTGGATGACCAGCCAGCACTTCATCTCACTTGCAAAGATGGCGGCACAACCTTCGACAAGCGTAGCGACCAAATCAACGTATTTACACAGCTGAGCAGGCTCTGCTAATCATTTTTGACAAAGACAATAATCTTTTATTCAACGACTTACTGGAGCATGAAGGTGAGATGATGATTGTGATGGAATTGCCGACCATATTCGTCAGTTATTGAGTCGGGCTGTGTGACCTCAGTGTGTGTTCAGCTGACTGGTTTGCCAGTGTCGAACGAGCTGGCCTAGTGTGTACTCTGCACTGCGTGCCAGTGGCCAGTGATGTGATAGTCAGCGCGAGAGGGGAGCGTGGCCTGCTCGCGGCATGACATGGGGCAGAGGGAAAGGTAGGAGAAGAGGAGGAGTGAAAGAGAGGGTTGAAGTCCAGCAAGGGGGCGTGGTGGGGGGAGGGGGGCGTGGTGGGGGGAGGGGGGCGTGGTCGTGGACTGACCTGTCTGCATAGAGTGTGAGCGTCTTGATAGACTTCTAAACTGTTTTACTTTCATTTACATGTGTAGTGTGACAATGCAAACTTTATTTTCAACTTTTTTGCTTTGAGTTCTTTTTTGGATGTGAAGCTGTAGTGGTAAATACATATGTTTTTGATCGTGCAAAAAAATCTATCCAAATCTAAATGCCTAAATATTTCTTAATTATCAAAATTAAAACAAAAGAAGCCCAGATTCAAAATCTTCATTCAACTTCCTTCAAAAAACATGTATATTTCATTGTTATATCTTTTGTAGTTTCTGAGCTAGAATTTTTTGTTAATTATTACCCCCAAATCATTAGATTTCCCTGGCACTGGGAAAGCCTTTGTTTGTAACATTTTCAAGCAGTGAACGGGTTAAATGGACACTATTATTGACCAGCCTCTCTGTCTTACAGTGTACACCAGGGCTCTGTCCTGGGACCTCTTCTTTCGTGCTGCACACTACCCCTGTCTCTGACATCACTAGTTGTCACTCCAAGCTGCATGAAAGTTTCGCTGACAACACTCAGCTTTATCAGTCCGCCAATGGCACTGAAGTTGATATGCTGACATATAGGACAAGGGAGCGCATCTCTGTTCTTAGAAGATGGACACATAAAAATCTATTGTCAGGCATCGTTTGCCGGCCCTTTTTGACCTATTCTTTTTCTTCGCAAAGTTTCTTCTACTGTGACCTCTTTTGACCCTTTAGAAGGGTTCACTGGGACACACATCCCAAATGGCAACTCTCAGCTCTGGCACGGTTGTGTTTGAGCTGCTCAAGGGCCCAGTGCTCATACTTACCTACTGTCATCTTTTGCCTGTAAGTGTTAAGCGGGTCAAGGTGAGTTTTTGATGCATGGGGAATTGCCTGTTCCATTTTAAAAAATTCTGCATTTTTTTGCAGTTTTTGATTCAGTTTTTCTTTTCAATTGTAAAAATAATTTATAACAAGCAAATGTTGTACAATATCTTTAATCAGCCGATCCTGACCCCTCTTTCCCTTCCATCTTAAACAAAAAGTCTATAATCATCTGTATTTTGACCAAGACTGTGCTTATTCCAGCCCCACCTTCTTGTCCTGCCTTTGGTGATCAATGTCAGGCACAAGGAGATCCGTCTGCCCCCACCCCCATTCCTGTATGACAAGCTGACCTGGAGTGTGTTAGTACACCAAGCCTTGAGTTACCTTTATGCTACAATATTATGAATGCGTGGCAAATGGGGAGCAACAAAGTTTGTGCGCTGAGTGGTCTGGGGGAGTAAATCAAACATTTCATGTTCAACCTTAGGCCAGGACTGTGGCCTCCTAGTGATTAATCTTCAAGCGAGAGGCCCCCCCCCCTCCCCCCATTTTTCCTATTGTGAAAGTTTTTGCTTTGGCCTGCTGGAAGCTGGACATAAGCCCCATAAGTTTATCTTTGACTGTGAAGGAATCCTGCCTGAGGATCTCAGAAGTTTCTCCGAGAATAGTTCATCCCTTGCGACTCCTCTCAAGAGGGCGAATTTCATGAATTTAAAGAGCTTTGAGATACAGTTTTCTTTCCCTTTGGAAGCACCTCCCCATTTTTTTTCCTTGAAAAGTTTTTATGTTCTGTACATGTATTCTAATCTGAGGAGTGCAATAAAGAGCTGCCCTATACGTTGGGCGTAATCTCCCAATAGTTGTAAAGCTTCTTCAGAAGTGTTTCTGTTTGTGCCCCCCTGTGAATTTTAAGCTTCTGTAATACTCATTGAGGTATTTAATTTCCCCAAGTCCCCCGGATGCTGAACCTCTTTCTGGCCATTCTCCTGTTGTTGAAACCGTTGGGGCCGGAATAGCTCAGTTGGCAGAGCGCCGGACTTGTGATCCTGGGGTCGCAGGTTCGAATCTCTGCCGGGCCGTTTCGGTACAGGGGGATTTTTCCCTCGGAGTTAACATTGGTTCTGACTCCATTTCCCAAACAGTCCTTCGAATGAGACTATAAACTGAGGTTCCGTGTGTGAATGCACGCATAACATCTTGCACACACATAAAATCCCATCACCAACTTTCGGAAGAGAAGGCCAGTTTGGCCGTTGGTATGGATGACACGTTACACTTTGCATGCACCCTGCGTGAGAAATGGAAAGAATGAAGGAAGTAAGGAAATCGAGTGAACGATATTGACTGGATGACACGGGAAACGACTGAATGAAGCGTCAGCTGGCAGCTCTTCAGTCGGCACTACCCAG
>CM065716.1:73304635-73344635 GCA_033310375.1 Conus canariensis | reverse complement strand
CCCCCAATTATGAGCAGATTATCATCAAGAACGACATTCCTTGGGATTAATATGACTGTCATGTGTTAGTGCTGATGTTGAATAAATAGTAAGACCACTTTTTCAGTGTTTTGACTCATTTCATTTGGCACAATGTGTTTGTGTATACTCAAAAACTGTTATTTTTGGTAAAAGTTTTATAATTATGTCTATTTCTGCTACACTAATTATCAACATAATCAAGTCATTTTGACAGGACATTACAGATCAATGCATAACAACAAAACATGCCAAAAATCTGAAAGATTTGTCAAGAAATAAGTGAGCAGTAACCATTTTACTGAACCTACCCAAAAAAGCAAAATTTTACCTTGGCACACAGTTATTCAAATGTGCTATTATACTGTGGCAGTGAAGGGGTTAAAAATGATACGCTAATAGCATCATGACAAGCAACACTTTGTATTATAATTTTTACAGAAAAAACTGAAAGCATCCCCTAGCCTAAGCAGACAGAGGTTATTCCAGTTTTTGCTTGCTTAATTCCTTGAAAGCTATACTCATTGCTCACAATCATTATGAAATAAAACACAGCTGTAGAAAGGAACAGACTCAAAATGATGACCCACCCTTTGGTAATTTTGTTCTTTGGTGATCTGTTCCACTTGATCCAGAAGCTGTCTCACACGAAGTTGAAGTTCACTCAGCTTGTCCTTGGCCTGCACTTGTTTATAGTCTACTGCATGTTCTCCTACTGAGATCTCCAAGTGTACACGCTGCACACATATTTTACATGGACATGTTAACAACCATGTGAGAGGATAAATCTACTCACGGTGTGCCTGTGTGGTACATCTAGTGTCTTTTCAACTCGAAGTATCTTACTACTACTACCTACCCCGAGTGTTGTTACACAACATTTCACATTCCACATAGTTTGATCAACAGAACTTGCCGATAGTATTGACTGAATATTCAAACTTAACCAATGAACAAGACTTCTTTGTTTCATTGTTTCGTTGTGGGTTTATGTTTTGTAGCATTTTCAAAATTCCACCTTTTCCGTCTGAGAGAGCTTGAATGCACAGCTGTTGCTGCAAGGGCACAGACTGAATGAAGAATGGTCTTCCTCTGATATGCTGTAAATACTGAAGCTGATTGAGCTGAAGAGATGTTCAGTCCTTTTGTTGGTAACACATGTTCAAGTAGACTGAGGGAATGCATGTTTAGAAAGTGATATTTACTTTACCAGAATATTCCCTGATCCAGCCTAACATCTTCCTCAACTGGGGCATGATCTGTCTTAATAATCTTCTCTATCAGGTGCAGTCAGAAAATCAATAAGTCTGTTTCAGCAAAAAAGAGCAAAATGAAAATGATCAAAATTTTGAAACTCAGACTGCATATCACTAAAAGATCTCCGATACCGTGCATTTCTCAGAAAATGACATCACACAAGCAGTGTGTATATTAGTGGGCTGTGTTTGTTGTCTGCTAGGGTAGGGCAAAGTGCTAAGGCAGCCTTGTGCATTGGCACTCACTGCATGTCATATTACTTCTAACTCTCCTACTCTTCCCCTCCCTTCCTCCAGTATTCAGTAGGCTGACTTTTGTAGTGTTTGTTAAGTATAACTTTGAACTGCATTACGCATTGGAATAAGCTACAGTTTGTGTTTGACAGTAATTCTTGTTAGCAAGCACAAATATCGGGCGTGCTGTTCAAGATTGGCTGATGGAAGAAATATTTATTATAAACTGCAATGAATGCACATAATTATATAAACTGAAATGATTGATCAGTTAACAGTTAAGATCATGATAGATCTCTGTACAGAAGTTTCCATGTGTACAGATTAAAGATGATAGTATTTTGTAAATATTACACTTGCTTAAAACCAAAGGCGCAACATGCTAGAATATGAAATATTCTATTTCCCTTTGTTTATTGAGAAGGAAAAGGGAGCACTGCCTGATGATCATTGTCATTAGTTGATAGCATGCGAGAAACTGAATTATTACTTAGAAAGTGTGATTTTGTAAAGGGTGATCATAACAGTGTGGGCATTAACTCGGGGTCTGATCATGTTACAGTAGTATGAAGTGACTTGCTGGCTGGCCTGCCTTGTGATGTAAACGCTGTGTGGGCCCAGTCCCTGGCCATGTCTGTATTCTCTCTCTGTCTCTCTCCCTCTGTCCTTCTCTCTCTCCTGGCTTGACTTCATGTACTGGTTTTACAAGTAGTTCCTTAGTATTTCTTTTACTTGGTGATATTGTAGCACATGAATGTGCCAATTGTCCTTAAAGCCAGATTTCTGGTTCACTGTCATCTTCACAGAAGAAGAGTTTTATAGCAGGTTTAGCTGCTACAAACTGTGAAGTTGTGTGCAACTGCTATCATTTCCCTGCCCCTGTCCACTGATGCACAAAAAATAAACATAGAACTACACAGAAGAAAAGCATTAGAGAGAGAGAGGGGGGAGAGAGAGAGAGAGAGAGAGAGAGAGAGAGAGAGAAGAGAGAGAGAGAGAGAGAGAGAGAGAGATTCAAACACAAGGCAGGCATTCTCAAGACTTGCATTTAATGGGGTCTCAGAACCGCTGACACTGTATTTTTCTAAAGGGTTCTGAGACTCCTGGGTTAAAATGTTAAAACGGTTCCTGACTCCCAGCACTGTCACTGTAATGTCTAAATGTTTGTCACTGTTATTGTTAAGTTTCTACTGGTGCTTTTATTCAGTTTCCTTTCAATTTTATTACAAGCCATCCAGAACATTACACACACACATTTTCCTCTCTCTCTCTCTCTCACACACACATGTGCGCGCGCACACACACACACACACACACACACACACACACACACACACACACACACACACACTGATAGATAAAAAGACAAAATGTCCACTCTAATACATAATTTCAAACTCTTCATCTCTGTCACATGAACAAAAATCAAAACAAAACAAAGCAAAATTTGTAATCTTATGGAAACAAGAAATAAACTTATACTGTATTATCAAAATGGAAAAAGGCAAATTCAACATTGTTATGGCCCTTGTCTACTCTGACTAGAACTTCTAGACTTTAGAAAATTGTGAAAATGTGATTAAGCACACAGCCTGTCTGCAGCATAGAGGTTTGACAAAAAGGTAATTTGACTAAACATCCAAGATAGGGCTATATTATGCAGAACAAAGATGGGATGTGTGAAGACTCATCTGAATGAGCAGCAGCGCACTGCATCAGCAGATAAGACGTCGGAAGACCAAGGCCAGGATTTAAACCACAGTGCCAAGGACATCCACGCTGTTGGTTCGGATGAGGAATTTGCACAGGCCCTCGATGCCAGGCGCCTGAAACTCAACCTGCCACGAGCAAACGAAACTGAAGATTGGGAGAAACTGGATGCAAAAATCGTCCAAAGACTCGATGCACTGATAGGGAAAAGCACCCTGGAACACAAACTAGCCACATATGGGGACATTGTGTATGCCACATGTAGAGACGCCTATGGAGCAAAACTACCCAAAGAGAAAACACCTCCAAAGAAATCCAGACGCCAAGAAAAGATGGACAAGATCAGGGTCCAAAAGAAAAACCTCAAGATGCAAATGAAGACCGCACTGCCAGCTGAAAAACAAGGCTTGGAAAAACTGTGGAAAGACCTGAAAGAAAAACACAGTGCCCTCAGCAAAGCGGAATCTGCGAGGAAGAGGAAGAGCAAAAAGAAGAAGACACAAGAGCGCTTCTTCAGAGACCCCTTCCAGTTTGCCAGAACACTGTTTGAGCAGCCAAAATCTGGGACCCTAAGTGTGGACAAAGGAGTTCTTGAGCAGCATCTGAGGAAAACATACTCTGACCCACAGAGCAAAGCACCACTCGACATTCAAGGTCTGGTGTGGTCAACCAACCCTGAGGAACAGTTCAATGGCAAGCCTCCAACGTTGGCGGAAATCAAGAAGGTGGTCGACAAAGCCAGAGCCAAATCATCACCAGGGCCAAACGGAATACCTTACCAGCTTTACAAGAAATGTCCCAAGGTGCTGGAGTGGCTCCACAGGCTGCTGCGATCGGCTTGGAGAAACCAGAAGATCAGCGGCCAGTGGATGACGGCAGATGGTGTGTACATCCCCAAAGAGCAAAACTCAAGTGACATCAGCCAGTTCAGGCCAATATCACTACTCAACGTCGAAGGGAAAATCTTCTTCTCTGTCATGGCAGCAAGGCTGACCAAGTACCTGATGGAAAACAAGTACTTGGATGTGTCAGTCCAGAAAGGTGGCATCCCAGGCGTGGCGGGCTGTGTAGAACACGCCACAATGATCTGGGACGCAATCCAAAAAGCAAAAACAGAAAAGAGAGACCTGGACGTAGTGTGGCTTGATCTGGCAAACGCATATGGATCTGTGCCCCATGAGATGATACAGTTGGCTCTTGAGATGTACCATGTGCCAAAGAACATCCGCGACATGCTCAAGAAGTACTTCAATGGCTTCTCAATGCGGTTCTCTACCAAGGAGTACACAACAGACTGGATCAACTTGGAAGTGGGTATTGCAATGGGCTGTGCAATTTCCCCAATACTGTTCGTGCTGGCAATGGAACTCATCTTGAAAGCAGCAACAAACAACGCGAGACAAACAGACCTTGGCGATGGATACAAGATGCCTCCTCTCAAGGCCTTCATGGATGACACTACAGTGATTTCATCCAGAGAAGACGAGACACGTCATGTGCTGGAGAGGCTGGACGACATAGTTGCCTCATCCAGAATGAAGTTCAAGCCAAAGAAATCACGGAGTCTCTCACTGAGGAAAGGAAAAGTGGCCGGATCTGTGGTCTTCAGTGTTGCCAACCAGGCCATTCCAACAGTCACAGAAGAACCAGTCAAGAGCCTTGGAAGATGGTATGATGATACGCTGAAAGACACACAAAGAGCAAAAGAAACCAAGCAGATGGTGGAGGAAGGCTTGGAGACCATTGACCAGTGTGGGCTCCCTGGCAAATACAAGGTCTGGTGTCTGCAGTTCATGCTGATACCAAAGCTGCTATGGCCTCTGATGATATACGACATCTGCACCAGCATAGTGGAGGCAATGGAAGCCAAAATCAACAAGTTCACAAGGAAATGGCTTGGTGTCCCACCCTGTCTGACTGACATAGCGCTGTACTGTCGCCAAGCAAAGCTGAAACTACCCCTGAAATCCATCCTGGAGGAATACAAAGCAGGGAAGATCAGACTTCAAAGCATGCTGGAGGACTCAGGAGACAAGGTGGTAGAAGCAATTAAGCCCCAGCTGAAGACAGGCAGAAAATGGAAAGTTCAAGAGGCGATGGATTCTGCAAAAGAAAGTCTCAAGATCAGAGAAATAACAGGACACACACAGACCAACAGACAGGGACTGGGGGTGACCAAAACTGAATGGTGGTCAAAGGCCAAAGGAAAAGCCAAAAGAGACATGATGATTCAGGAGATGAGAAAAGAAGAAGACCAAAAAAGACTCCAAAAAGCAGTCCAGCAGAGCCAGCAAGGGCAATGGACAACGTGGGAGAATGCACTCCAAAGAAGTCTCACTTGGAATGACATTTGGCACATGGCCCCTCTCAGGATCAGCTTCATTCTCAGATCTGCATATGACCTTCTGCCCTCAAATGCAAACCTGGTGAAGTGGGGGAAAACAGACGATCCTGCATGCCCCCTCTGCCATGAAAAACAAACAGTGGAGCATGTCCTAAGCTCATGTAAAGTAGCCCTGGCTCAAGGAAGGTACACATGGAGGCACAACCAAGTGCTCAAAGAAATTGTACAAGTAGTCTGGGCTAGTACCAACACCACAAAAGGGAAAATCAGGACTCCAAAAGCACCCGCAACATTCTTCACGGCAGGAGGCAGCAAATCATGGCCAAGAACAACAGTGCCACTCGAAATATGCAGGCAGAGTCTGCTGGACGGGGCAGATGACTGGGAGTGCACTGCAGACCTCCCAGAATGGAAGAGTCACCCAGAGATCATCAGCAAGAGTGGCATGAGACCAGACATAGTAGTCCACTCTAAGTCAACCAAGCAGCTGATCATGATCGAGCTCACGGTGCCATATGAGAACAGAATGGAGGCAGCTCAAATCTACAAGACTGAAAAGTATGCTGATCTGGCAAACAGCCTGAGGAGAGAAGGCTATCAGGTCAAAGTCCTCACTGCAGAAATTGGAGCTAGGGGGTTTGTAGGAACGTCTGCATACAGCCTCATGAAACAGCTCTCAGTTGCAGGGAAGGAAAAAACCAGAGCCCTGAAAGCAATGGCAGAAGCGGCAGAGAGGTGTTCAAGCTGGATCTGGTCAAGGAGGAACAAAAGTGAACTTCATAAGGCTTAATTTCCCTACAAATATCAGGTGTCCCTGTGGCTCAGTGGTTAAAGCGCGAGTCATTAAGTGGAAAATGAGCATGTCCAGAGGGTCATGGGTTCGAATCCCAGCCATGGCTCGTCCCAAGATGGGAAAAAAAGGGGCAGCAGAGGGACATCCAGAGTCATGAACCGGGTGTGGCCCAACCCCCCTAGAGTGTCAGGAGATAAGGGCCGAAACACTTGCTTGAAGGGGGCTTCTCTTCTGAGGACTCTCTGCTGCCACGCTCTCCACGAGTTTCTTTCTACTGCCTCAAACATTGGGAATGATCTCTTGTTAACACCTCAACAATCAACAGTTTAATACAAACACAATGTACAATATAGTATGGGTTCAGACTGATACATTCAAGGCATTTAAAAATTATACTAAAATCTTTAAAAAAAAAGTATTAAAAAGAAACAATTTGAACCTGGGTAAGAAGACACTAACACCAAAAAGGAATCTGTCTAACTGAAGACACTTAAAATCAATTAAAGTAATAAAAAAAAAAACCCCAAAAAACAAAAAAAACAAAAACAAAAAACCAGTCTGAACCTTAGCTAGAAAAATCTTAAATAAATGTTAGCGAACCGCCCAGAGAACGTGGACAAACGAGTCACAAGACGAAACACAACTAGTTTCGACCTCTTAGGTCTTCATCAGGTGAGACATTAACGAATAAAACAATGAAAATTCACTTAGCTTTGATCGCTTCAGATCACTTCGTAGGGTTCAGCGCAAGGAAGAAGGCGTTGAATGAGAACGAGGCTGTTGGAAGGGAAATAGTGAGCGAGTCAAAGTCGTAATGAAGATAATAATATTACTGATAGGAATACTAATAATGGTCAAAATACTGAGAGAAAAAAAAAAAAAAAAAAGGGACAAGATTACTACCAATCTGTGTCAATAAGTATGGGTATGGGAGAAAGGAGAGTGGGTTAGAGGATTCTTAAATCCTTTAAAATTTGTTTAAGAATCCTCTAACCCACTCTCCTTTCTCCCATACCCATACTTATTGACACAGATTGGTAGTAATCTTGTCCCTTTTTTTTTTTTTTTTTTCTCTCAGTATTTTGACCATTATTAGTATTCCTATCAGTAATATTATTATCTTCATTACGACTTTGACTCGCTCACTATTTCCCTTCCAACAGCCTCGTTCTCATTCAATGCCTTCTTCCTTGCGCTGAACCCTACGAAGTGATCTGAAGCGATCAAAGCTAAGTGAATTTTCATTGTTTTATTCGTTAATGTCTCACCTGATGAAGACCTAAGAGGTCGAAACTAGTTGTGTTTCGTCTTGTGACTCGTTTGTCCACGTTCTCTGGGCGGTTCGCTAACATTTATTTAAGATTTGTTTAGATTTCCGCCTGCAGTCCTCTCGCTTTGCAACTAGATCTTAGCTAGAAGACAAAAGAACCAACAAGAAATATTCAGGCAAAATTGTTTATTTGTGCTTTACAGTAAATTACACCACACACACACACACACACACACACACACACACGCACACACACACACACACACACACACACGTGCGCACACGCACACAAACATCCATGTCTATCCATAAACATCAATACGTAACACTCATTCAGTGTTTATACTTAGCAGGCTATCTTACCAGTTGTCCAGCATACAGCCAGGCACTTGAGTTGGAGTGGAGACAAATGATGTGTTCACCTGCTGAGTGTGAGGTGAATGTAAAACGGCCCTCTGCAGCATAGGTCTGTTACATAACACAGAATAAAATTATCTGAATTATTTGTAAGTTATGTTACTGACAAGAACCACTTTATGATCAGCATATCTGTCATGCTTCATCGTCCTAGACAAGCTTAAAACAGTTCAAATTCTGTGACCCTTCATGATCTGCTCTCATGGTGACCTCAGTTTGATGTCCTCTCCACCATGCCCTTGGTGAGTTTGTGTCATGGTTGCCCACATCAGCAGGTTCATGAGGACTGTCACTGGATGGACACAGTGGCACCCTCTGGAGGGGGATACTCACTCACACTGGCCTCAAAACAATACAATTATTTCCATCAGAAAGTACATGGCTTAGTATGTGACATCCTGTGTGTGTTAGAACAGTCATCACAGAACATTACCTAAGTGACAGAGCAGCATGGAAATTTCTGCTCTGGTGGCTTGCCACATGACAACTTGACACTGACTGCTCCTTGTGGACTGCCAATACCAAGGCTATGAAGGGGCAAGCCTGGGTGTGCCTGTGCAAAAGAAGCTGGAATGAGTAGCACAAGGGTAATGCCACTGTTGTGATACAAAAGACGGGTCCTTAAAACTCAATAAAATAAATCTTAAATAAATGTTAGTGAACCACCCAAAAATTGTGGACAAACGAATCACAAGACAAAACACGACGCGTTTCAACCTCTTAGGTCTTCTTCAGGCAAGATACAAAACAATTATTACAACGAAAATGAACGAGCAATCACTTATCTTCAATCACTTCAGCACAAGATAGGCGTTGAATCTATAACACAATAAAATAGTGTCTTTTCTAGTAAATCACGTGTAACTGAGAAGTCTAATACTGGTGAGTACTCTCTGAGACAATCACAAAACTTTTTTTTATTGTGTCTACACTCCACTTAACTTGTGAGTAATAGGGCCTACTTAGGTAATTGTTTCTTAGTATCTTGTCAACCTCTTTTTACATTTATAAGTGTGCGCCCATGTGCTTGGAGTGCGAGATGTTAGCTTGCATGGTGTGTGAAGGCAAGCTTGTGATGAGTTTAAGTGTGATGAGTTTAAATCTCATCAGAAGCATATTTGTGTGATGTAATTTCCATAGTGGTAGGCTCTTATCCACAGTGGTCAAATATGAAGTCTATGGCTACACAAGTGATAGTCTACTTAATGGAGGCGCCTCTAAGAGTGTTGCTCAAATTTCCTGATCAACACCTCAGGTGTCTGTGTCTCTTGAGCCACTAGGAGTGGGACATACGTCATGAAAGGAAACACAGACCACAGCCCTGTACTGATGCAATATATGCCAATTACCATAGCATCTTATGACATTGTCACTGCATCACATCATCTTAAGTAGCACTGAAAAACATCATATGATACTGTCACTGCATCACATCATCTTAAGTAGCACTGAAAAATGTGAACTCCTGTCTTCACGGCTGCTCTCTTCATAAAGATTGTTTCAATTTCTGCTTGCAGTCACCTTACTTTGAAACCAACTATGAAAATTAATGTTCTGACAGAGTATGACAGACATTAAAAGGAACTGTACCATACAATAAAGCAACTCACCCTAGACAAGATGACCTTATCAGAGGGGTCCCTGACTTCTACATGCATGCCAATACCTGGTGACACTGGCATGTAATCCTTGACATTGTGATCGTAGGCTTGCACTTTATAGTTCCCTGAAACCCCAAAGCATGTTCACTTATTAGCTTTGAAGGCAAAACATATCAGATCATTAATGAGCAGAGAATGATCAACAATGGATGATCAGCCAGATGTGTGTAACTTCACACTCAACAGGTCCATCTCTTTATTGTCAAGACTATGAAACAAAGCACCTTAACCCCTTACTGGCCAATTGATATGAAATTCAGCGTTCCTCTGTATACTGGGCGTTTGTACACATTTTTTCTAAAAATCATTAAAAAATTATACCACAACAAAAATACTTGAAATTTGGACACATGATTATTGTGTGATTCAACAGGTCAGCACAAAGTTTCAAGGCTGTAGCATATTCCATACTCTTCCTGTAGCCAGATGAAGAAGGGGTTATTTTTCATATTTTGTGAAACTCAAGGTAGTTACACAGGCATATAAGTGAAATTTTCTCTGTTGTTGAAAAAAGGCCCATTTTCATCATAAATCACTCTGAGAAACCCAGTAGAATGTAAAAAATAGCTACTTGCTAGTTTCTTTACTAAGCAAAAGAACTAAAATCAATAAAATATGACAGAGTACTTTGTAGTTTATCGTTCATCATTCTTCATGAGACTGGGTAAATTGTTTAGTATTGGAAAAAAATCATAATAAAATAATAGCTACCAACACACTCTTGAAATTTTGACACATAATAACTGTGTACCTGAATAAACAAAGTCCATAATTTCAAAGCTCTTGCTTATTCAGTACTCCGTCATCCACAAGAAGAAGATGGGGTATCTTTTATGGGGTTATTTGGAAATATAAACAGGTGTGAACCTACGCTTCTCTTGAAAAAAGTGAAAAAGGAGCTTTTTCTATACAAATCTCATTTAGAATGCTGGCAGTATGAACACAATAACTACTTGAGAGTTTCGACAGTATAATAAATGAACAAACACCAATCATACACTGTTGGCCGTGAGCTTGTCACTGCAGTCCACTCCTGCCATGTTGACTATAGTAGTCTTGGACAGCTTTGGGCTTTATCTTCCTGCCTGTCCTTGTGGTGACCTCCCCCATTTCAGCTGGATCCATTTTGGTGGTGATGAATAGACAGCTTCTTGTCATCCACATCAGGACACCCACTGACACCAAAAAAAGACAGCTTTCTTGTCCATCCACATCAGGACACCCACGACACCTAAAACAGACAGCTTTCTTGTCCATCCACATCAGGACACCCACGACACCTAAAACAGACAGCTTTCTTGTCCATCCACTTCAGGACACCCACGACACCTAAAACAGACAGCTTTCTTGTCCATCCACATCAGGACACCCACAGCACATTAAACAGACAAACAACAGGATCATAATCTCAGTCTCAATAAACAACAGCATCATAATCAAAATCTCAACTTTACACAGTCTTCTTGTCAATAAAAAAAAAGTAAATTTATCAAGTTCAACATATTTGTCCATAATACATGCACAGAGTTGAAAAAGAAACACACACACACACACACACACACACACACACACACACACACACACACACACCACACACACACAAGTACACACACACACACACACACACACACACACACACACACAATCACACCACGCACAAACACACACCGCCACCCCCCCTCCCCCCAACACAGACACACACACACACACACTGACAGAGTAAATTAATGATTAAATACCTTGGCCTAAAGCATGGACCTGATCATGTCGAAAAAATCCAAGGAGGCGTGGTCAGTCATGCCTTGCAACTCCAGTCTGTGTGTTTGCTGGCCTGTGTATGGAGGCATTGATGGGAAAAAAGAAAAATCTCCATGCCAGTTTCTCATCATGAACTGGAGAAAACCTTCCCCAGTCTGATTTGTCAGTGGTTCATTTGCATGTGCATCGCCTCAAGCCTCGCCACCCTCACTACACTCTCACTCACCCCACCCACTCCTCACTCTCTCTGAATGTTGCCATGTTCACTTACCAATGCACTTTCACGCTCTGCAGATGGGCTATATTTGCTGTCACCATCGTGTTCGATATCGTCAAGGTCTGATCCTTCAGTTTGAACAAGTTCAACAGCTTCATGTAAGCTGTAAACACGTGTTCCCTGTCTGCTTCCCACACCACTAGTCGAAGGCTGAGACGCCATTGTGATCCAACTCCAAACAAAGGACTGGGTTGGTGTAGAAATAGGTCAGTGATCAGCGAACACATCACGATGTCGCACACACAGCGTTGAAAGGTTACTGTATGATAGTGAGACTATCACATGGCACACTTCGGTTTTCAACACTCAGCATATTGTTGGCTCTAAAAATATGCTTATGCGCAATCCGCTATAGTGGATGTCAGAGAGAAAGTGTTGTGCGCAGGACATCCGCTAAAGAAATTCTGAGATGTTATACTTAGAGCAGATTGTGTCAGGTTCATTTGCTGCCTAGGACAGATAGCGGTAATGGTATTCTTTACATAGCAAGTCTCGCCCACTTCAGTCCGTGTGTTTGCTGGCCTGTGTATGGAGGCATTGATGGGAAAAAAGAAAAATCTCCATGCCAGTTTCTCATCAGTCCACAAGAAGCAAGATCCAGGCTCAGTTTTCTCAGCCCGTACCCTTGCGGTTTGTAGTTTGAAAAGAGAGAGACACTTTTCAACTATCTACATTTATCTGGCCTGGGGGCAGTAGTATAATATCTTTAAGAGAAACATACCTTCGAAAGGCAGGTAGCCAACTCCAGAACCAAGGAGTAAAGATAGAGGAAATGTGGCTGTATCTCCGAGTCCCATCACACAAGAGACATCAGGATATGATTTCAAGGCACAATATCAGCTGCACAATGTTCTTTACAATGTGCTACTTCATATACAAACTCTGAGTGTGTGTGTGTGTGTGTGTGTGTGTGTGTGTGTGTGTGTGTGTGTGTGTGTGTGTGTGTATAAATGTGTTAGTGTGTGTGTGTGTGTGTGTGTGTGTGTGTGTGTGTGTGTGTGTGTGTGTTGTGTGTGCATGCGCACGTGCGCACATGCGCATGTACATGAGTGTGTGTTTGTGGATGAGTACGCATGTACTTCACTCTTGACTTCCTCAGATTCTTGATTTTTGCCTCTTTGCAACACCATAACCATGTCATGCAGTAGTTCACTTGTACCACCTCTGCATGGCCTGTTCCTCTCCATGTACATAGTGTGTGTTAAGAAAAATGCAAAACTGAAATATTTTGTTCATAATACACTCACTGTTAAAAGTCTCTATTTCATCAGTAGTCTTTCAAATGGTAATCAGCTGACACACAATACACAGCCATAAAGCTACATTAATACTTTTAACAACTGGTGCAATAAGTGTTGTACAATACTGTGATTGTGACTCAGTGTGAGTGTCTTTAACATGACTGTCTCCTTTTTCTTCACCTTCCTATACAAAGACCAAAATTGTCACACTGATCATTATTCTGTCACTGTATTTGAAACTAAAGGATCCAAAGCAGTTATTAACAACAAAAACAACAATAAAATTCCATTTTTAGCCTCAGTGAATTCCTGGGGCAGCTGATTCCAGTCTCTGATGGTTCTTGGCAGGAATGAAAACTGCTAGTACCTTACTGAGTTCTGGTGTGAGGTTGTGAGAACTGCTGATTCTGTCTTCATCTATGGTGGTTCCAGTGGTTTGAGTTTGGTTTGATCATGTGACCCGCAACAAGATTGTTGTGCATCTTGTAAATCATTTCCAAACAAGCTGTCTTTCTTTGCTCTTGGAGAAAGATCCATTTCGGGTCATAGATCATGGCAGAGGCAGTGGATATTTTCTATATATTGTCACATGACAAATCATGCTGCTTGATGTTGGATAGCCTCAATGTCATTAATCAATCATCAATGTAACGTTAAGGGTGCTGATACCAGACAATACACACATATTCCAGAGTGGGGTGAATAGAAGATTTGTAGGCTATCTTCTTTACAACAATTTTATTGCTGAAGGTAATCTTTGGTTTCTCTTGAGAAAGCTGTGGGTCTTGTTAGCTTTTCTGTGCATGTTGTTATTAATGTTAACATGTTCACTCCGGTTCATGTCTTTGCTGATGGAAACATCCAAGTAATTAGTGCTGCTGACAGTCACTGAGTATGTCATGTACTGTAGTACAATTGGCATTCCAGGGGGGATTTGTCCTACTACAGGTCACTGGTATTGTGGTCCATTTTCCTGCGAACAAGGCCATGTATATCCCATCTCTTTTTCCACACAGCAAGTTGGTCAGGGTCACATTAAAAAGATGGGTCTGCTCATCAAGGCAAGTCACCATGTTGTATTATATGTGTACCAGCACCTTGCACCATATGCAGGTAAGTGACACTGGTTAGTGATTGGCCATACTGTTCTGTTCTCCTTTTTTGAACAAGGGTATTACATACGTGCATCTTTCCACTATTCCAGTCTATCGGTAACAATCCTATTTACTGTGATAACTCATTAATTGAAAGAAAGGCATCAAATATGAGTGCTAACTCTTCTCCCAGATATTTCAAGACATGAGGGCTAATGTTTAAAGATGTAATTATCTCGTTCCAAACTCTGCCCCACACACAGGAGCATGTGAGAAGCCTTATCACTTGCACTCCGCTAGCAATGTGTCAGTGTGACCTTCTTCAAGACTGTGTCTTGATTCCCAGCCCCTTCTGGCAGCATGAAATAGCACTTTCCCTATGTTCCTGAAGGTCTTTTGGTTCAGTTTATTTTGTGCAGATCTGCTGAATTTTTTAAAAACTAGTTCCTTGTAAGTGTGCTTTCATTTCAACAGCCCCACAAATCCAAATGAAACCGTTTCACTGGTTTCCTTCTTCTTCTTCTCGAACACTCTAGATGGGAACGCCAGCTCCCCTGACAAATGCTGCCATGCGCTGTAGGTCCCCAAGGGCACTGTAGAGCTTCCTCTCCACATAGGAGAAGGACAACTCTGATCCCAAACCAATCCAGCCCATGCCTGATATGCAATGCACACCTGGTATGGCCGGTGGCAAGCCTGGATAAATGGGGAACCAAGAGAGAAGGAAAACTCACAAGAGAAAACCTGGCGAACTGCAAGCCGTTACCAGAACAGCCCAGTTATGGGTCAAATTACACGCCGAAGACGGATGCACTGGGCCACTGCATGCATAACGGCAGTGCAACGCATTTCACTCTTATGGATGGAAAGCGCTACTACTGATTTTAGTCCATGGAATTTAAAAGGTCCAAAATTTTTCACTTGTGTGAGTGCCTGCCAGGGTTTAAGTGAATGAATATGTCTGGTTGTTTTTAACTTTTACCCAGAAAGTTTGAAGTATTGAGATGGTGGGTTAGTGGGGTGCAACAGTCATTGTTACTCTTCCAGCAAAAAAGGCTTATCTGCCATGAAAGCAATGGCAGCTAAAGGCACTGAACAGCGCCATCTCCACCGACTGTATTACGCACTTGTACTCTGTGTGATAGATTATGGATTAGGGCTTACAACACTGTCCAACAGCAACCTTCTCAAATTAGAAAGAATTCAAAATGAAGCAAAGAGATTGATCCTGGGAACCACGAAGGACACAACAGTTGAAACTATGCCATACCTGCTTGACCTACCTTCAATGCAGACAAGACACAAGCTAGAACAGGTGAAGGCATATTTCAGAGCACTTGAAAATCCCCAAAACCCACTTCATGCAGTTGTCAAGGAAACAAAAGGCACTCGGCTAGGACGTGGAAAATCATGGATGGGACAGGAAAAAGACAGACAATATACAGCTTGTGTGCTAGTTAGCAGAACTCAAAGAAACCAAGGAATGGGAAAAGTATCCAGACCACAACCTCTACACCTCTACGAAATTGCTATCGCTCCAGAACTTGGAAGACACTGTCGAGAATGGCCAGAAGGCAAAACCAACGCAGAAAGTCAGATGCAGGTAGAAGACCCAGGGCTTCTGATAACGCCAAAAAAATGTGTACAGTACGCATTAAAATGGGCGAGGACCCATTGTATGCGTGTCAAACGTGTTCCTGGGGACCCCTTGACACCCAGGGACCCCTTGACATTTTGGGGAAGAACAGATAAGAACACGGGAAATGACAGCATCCAACATCGTAGCTTCTGACTGTTGTCGTCTGCTACAATGCAAGAGTAGCTTCCCTTGCTGTTCTTTCCCACAACCCCATTCGCTCTCACCAGAAAGAGACCCTTTGGCCTGATTCCAAAATGTCTTTGACAGCGTGGTTAAAATCATCGTCTGAAAAACAAAAACAAAACAAAAAAAGGGGAGCAGAGTCATGAGAGAGATGATGAAGATCGTGAACCCATCGAGTACATGTATCTACATGTGATGACACACTCCCAAAAAAGAAAAAAGTTAGAGCCTACAATTCTGGGTGGGAGAGAGTTTTACTGGCTTGAGTTTGACAAATTGTCTCTGGGAATGAAGTGTTCGTTGTGTGTGAAGACTGGTCAGAAAAATACTTTCGTCAGTGGTTGCACGAACTTTCAAAGAAATGCTCTAGTAAGACAAGAGTTGACTGCCGACCACAAATCTGCCAGTGCAGCTAATAAAAAGGCAAGCTGACATGACCCAATCTGTCAAAAAGGCCTCGCCGCTTGTGACTAGGTACTACAGTACTTGTGCACGAATACCATTTTACAATGTATATTAATTTTTTTTAACATGGAGTAGGGACTCCTTGAAGTAAGCCTGGGAGCCCTTGGAAATCTGAAAAAGGGGTCCCTGGGACCCCAAAAATTTTTATCTCAGCAGAAGCCCTGAGACCTTTGCACAAAAGATGATACTGTATACACTGATGATTCTGTCACCAAAGGTCAGTCAGGCTGGGGACACACAGTGAAGCAAAATGGCCTAACTATCCAGGAAGACAATGGTGCACACAGTTTAACAACTTCAAGTCTACAATAGAGGTAGAAGTAGTAACACAAGCACTCCACTGGCTTTCATCCAGAAGCCAGTTTCAAGATCAACAAGCCATGATACTGACTGACTCCATGAACCTATTTCAGAAAGTGAAAAGTGGAATGGGAATCCCTGCTTTGAATGAACTAATGTGCAGCCTTCCATTGGAGAGACTCATGTGATGTACTGCCCTGGACATGCTGGAGTTAAAGGAAACGAGAGAGTAGACACACTGGCTGGCAAGGCAACAATAAGAACTGGATTGCAGCTTAGCCAATCTGATGTGATAAGAAATCTGAAGAATCACTTAAGCAAACAAGAGCAAAGCCACTATACCACAGACCATCTTTCAAATCTGAACATCAAGAGAGGAAGTGTCTGCACATCCAGACTTAAGGGAAGAGCAAGAAACATCACCAACCAAACAAACATTCGAATAATCTCAAGCCCAACACTGCAAAGACTCCTAGAGATTGGGGCAAACTCATATTGGGCCTTTCCACAAACAGACAGAAATGATCAAACACATGTCAACTGAGATCTCTCAGGGCCCCCAGCGCATACTGTAGATGTGTGTGTGCTGTTGTTTGTTCATCAGTGGGGTGATGCCAGTGTGTTAATTACTAAATTAGCGAGTCCATGGACATGAGCGTGCAAGTGTTGGTGTGTGAGTGTGTGCGTGTGAGAGAGTGAGTGTGTGCGCCCGTGTCTGAGTGTGTGTGTGTGTGTATATGTGTGTGTGTGTGTGTGTGTGTGTGTGTGTGTGTGTGTGTGTAGGGGGGGAGGGGATGTGAGGGGGAGGAGCTGTTGTTCCTATTGTTATGTGTGTGTGTGCGTATGCGTGCGCATGTGCGTGTATTGTATTTGATGGTCCTGTTCTTGTTCTTGATCCTAAGTCATCTTCTGAACATTCACGCAAGCAGTCACTACACACACACACACATGCACGCACACACGCACGCACATGCGCACGCACGTGCATGCACACACACGCACACACATGTGCATGCACGCACGCGCAAACACACACACACACACAAACGTGCGCATGTACATTCGCTGGCTCCTACGCACAAATTACACACACAGAGACACACACATTATGCACACGCA
This sequence comes from Conus canariensis, assembly GCA_033310375.1. Taxonomy (NCBI): domain Eukaryota; kingdom Metazoa; phylum Mollusca; class Gastropoda; order Neogastropoda; family Conidae; genus Conus; species Conus canariensis. Next base: position 73,326,856 of record CM065716.1, on the reverse strand, counting down.
CTTCTGCACACATACACAAACGCGCACATACATGCAGGCACACACACACATGTGCACATCCACACAATAGGTCCATGCCCACACAGGGTACACACATGTGTACATTCACTACACACATAAAAAAATGCAATGTTGTTAGGTAGGTACTCAAGGTCTTAGGTAGACACTCAAGGTCTGACCAGCACATTGGGCTAATATGTAGGTCAGACATCTGCTAAGTCGTAGCCACGAGACCCTCTTCTTCAATTCTCTCATCTTAGTTGTTAATTCATTTATCTATTGGCTCAAAATCATATCGTAGTGTGGTCTCAAAACTTAGCGGATGTGGTGTAGTGTATATGGACTAGTCCGCATGCAGTGATGCCTCATTGATGAAACTGAAGTGAAACTGAAACTTCCTGCTGTCTGTCTCCTGTTGCAACTTTTGGTCTCGGGAACACCTAAACTGTTTTGCGCACACACACCAGTTTCAGTACATTTCAACTTGTCTTTTAAGGGCAAAATTTAATCCCTTAAAAGTTCATAACTTGCTTCTCAATGTCAGATTATCTGGGCGAGCTGCAATACCAAAAGTGAGATTAAAACATTCCAACACTCAAAGCAAGATGAATAAGAGGGGACTTGATTCAAACATATATTTAATGGTATTGATGTTGATAAAGCATGCTTTTTTTTGTACTCCACAGACAAATACTACATGGAACAGTGAAGATGTGATATTTAAACAATATTCCAGAACTAATTTGAGAAAATTTACAATTACTTACAGAGTAACCAAAATTTGGAATAAATTATCAACTAACATCAAACGTGCACCTTGTATTAATGTATTTAAGAACCTCATAGATAAACATGAATTAATAACTAAAATAAAATATGGAATTTGATGGATAAATTAGATTGAGCTAGTCAACAACTGGACCAACAGACATATATATATATATATACAGAAGGGGCGTAAAAAGCCTAAATTGGCTAAGTTGTTTTGATACAATGCCACAAATCCTGATCCTGATGATAGTATGAAGCACCCGAGCAGTTTTCTTTCTGTCACTGTGGGACAAATGTCTTCTTCTTCTTCTTCTTCCATTAGGCGGCCAACATCATTATGTAGTAGTAGTAGTAAGGGGACAGGCTGATATACGTAGCCTAGGCCTCGCGGCCTTTCTTGAATCCCATCCATGAATTGTTTAGATTCTGAATTGGTTTGTTGTGTATGCGCATATTGGTTTGTTAATCAAATTCAAATAACAATTTAGTGAATTTATGATCTGCATCAAGGAGATTTATAAATGAGTTAGTAGATTGTGCAAACTTGATGTTAGTTGGTAGATCATTCCAAAGATGTGTTATTCTTTTTCCAAAAACCATTTTACGTTTATTAGACTGACAGTGTTCAATGAAGACTTTCCCATCTGACTTCCTTGTAATACTATCAGTATATAATTTGAAGAAATCCTCTATTTGTACATCCACCATATCGTTAAATATTTTATAGACTTCGATCAGATCACCGCGGATACGTCTACCTTTTAAGGAGTGTAAGTTTAAGTATCTTAGCCGTTGTTCATAATTCATATTTCTGCATTCCCGCAGTAGCTCTGTAGTTTGTAGCCCTTCTTTGTACTTTCTCTACTGCCTTTGACTGCCTTTTGAGTAAGGGATACCATATGATATTTCCATATTCTAAGTGCGGCTGTACTAGACTTTTGTACAATTTCAATAATATATATCTTTATTCAAGTATGTGAAAGTTCTCTTTATTAGTCCTATCATTTGGTTTGCTTTACTGATGATTTTATTGATATGTACATCGAAAGAAAGTAGTGGGTCAAAAATGACACCAAGATTTTTTTCTTCCTCACACTCATTTATTTCATTTTCTTGTCCATTTACCTTCATATAATATTTATGATTTGGGTTTGTTTTTTACCATAGTGCATAACACTACATTGGATACGCTGAAATGTAAGTTCCATTCATTAGACCATTCTTGTAATGAGTAATCATCCCTTTGTATTTCTGTATGATTGGTAGAATTTCCATACAGTTTCGTGTCATCAGCAAAAATCTTACAATTGTTTGGACAGATTCTGGAAGATCGTTTATGAATATAGTGAAAAGTATGGGTCCTAGGATACTGCCTTGAGGTATACCACTTAGTACATCTGATCTAAAGTTGTGAAGTGGCGTCATTTACCCTTACTTTTTGTGTTTGTCCAGACAAAAAAGCCTGGATCCAATTCAGTACATTTCCTGTAATCCCATAACCTTTCAACTTCTCCAGAAGCCTACAATGCGGTACAGTGTCGAAAGCTTTTCTGAAGTCTAAGTAGACAACATCAAATGATGCTTTTTGCTCAATATATTCTGTAAAATCTTCCATTGTTAAAAGAAGCTGTGTCATACAAGACCTTTTTTTTCTTAACCCGTGTTGACAATCTGAATACAGATCATTGTCCTGAAAATGATTGACAATACAGTCTCTTATTATAGTTTCTAGAACTTTACACACTACACATGTCAGACTAACAGGTCTATAATTTCCAGGCTCATTTTTTGATCCCTTTTTAAAAATAGCTGTAACTTCTGCAGTTTTCCAGTCTTCTGGTAAGACTCCTTCTTCTAAAGTTTTATTAAATAAGTGACAAAGTGGTTTTGATATTTCTTTACATATTTCCTTTAAGACCCTGGGGGGAATGCCATCGGGTCCTTGAGCCTTATTTGGGTTCAGTCCTTTGAGTAAGTTCTCTACAGCTAATGGAGTTATCACAATGTCAGCAACAGCAGCTCCCCTAGATTTTGAACATTCATCTATATTGGGTACAGAGGATGTGTCCTCTCTGGTAAAGACACTGGAAAAGAATGTGTTTAAGGTATTAGCCTTAAGTTCATCTGTATTTGACAATGACCCATCAGTATTCTTTAGAACTTGTACACCTGTATTCATTTTAGTTTGTTCTTGAACATACTTCCAAAAGCTTTTGGGGTTTTTCTTGGCTCCATTTGCTACATTTTTTTTCATGTTTTTTACGAGCCCTTTTAATTTCTTTATTACATTTATTCCTGGCTTTAATATAGTTTTTGTATGATTGACTAGTTTTTCTCTCTAAATACTGTTTAAAATACTTATATTTGCTTTTTATTTTCCTAAGTATTTTAGGTGTCATCCAAATTGGTTTAGTTCTCTTGTTTTGTTTTTGTGTTATTGTGGGAATACAGTTATCCATAGCATTCAGTACTTTCTCCTTAATGAAGGACCATTCATCATTTATATGATTATTTTCCACCTTTTCCCACTCAACATCATTGATCGTCTCTCTCTGCCTGTTATAGTTCCCTTTATTCTGATTGAATCTATACTTACTGTTTTCTCGTTGTTTTTTGTTATTACTGTAGAGTTGAAATAAAAGTATATCATGATCGCTTTTCCCAAGTGAGGCAACGTGTTCAATCTCTGAGATCCATTGGCTGTCATTTACCAGTATCAGATCTAGTATATTGGGAGTTTCTCCTTGTCTGTGTCTAGTTGGATTTTTTACCTTCTGAATCAGGAATGAATCTCGGATACATTCTACAAATTCATCGTTTTCCTCACCTTCCCACCGGCCGTCCCACCTGATAGAAGGAAAGCTGAAGTCCCCTACAATGCACACCTTGTCAAAACCATTCAAGTTCTTTAGATTTCAGAATTCGATGTTATGTCGATGATTATGTCGCACTAAGGGAATTTTTGTCGAGAGATTATGTCACAATCTTCAATCAATTTAGTTGCTCTGTAACAGTCCTAAATGTCACTATGTATCATTTGTCACAGTCTCCAATCAATTTTGTGACAAACAATGTGACGATGTAACACTCACCCAGAGTGCGAGTTACGCCGCCAGTCAGTCACCAACACCGACACAAACTGCCAATGCCACACATTCCTAGAATAGCTTATCCACCATCACTCACCAACTACCATGGTTTCATCAGGTATCTCCTCAATGAAGCATTTTTGATCTGTTTCTCCAATGTGAAAATATAAAGCAGACGTTGAGAGCAACGTGGAGAAGAAAACGAACACCAATAACATAGCCATGTTTCCTCCAGCACCGGAAGTATTTTGGCAGAATCTGGTTGCCATGTCATTGATTGACCAAAAGATCACCACTTGTTTGATTTGTGTATAATACAACACTTTCAAAGTTAAATTTAAAAAACGCTTAGAACGCATACAGTTTGAATTATAGCTATTTTAACCAATACAAATAGAGAAGTTCTGGTGTGGTAAATGCAATTTACACCAATGATTCTTTTAATCTTGCACTCACTTCGGACTAGCTACCTTGAGTCGGTTGGCCTTGGCAACGACTGGCTGTAGTTTGTATTCTCGACGCTGTATATGCGGTAAACTTTGTCATCAAAATGAGCCGACAAGTTCTTCAAGGTAAATATTTCAAAATATCTTGGACACGATTTTATCTAAAGTGTATGCCATCATGGGTTGATTTGTTTGTTAGTTGAGGTGGTTCAAAATGTTTAATCAATGACTGAACTTCTTGCAAGAAAGTCACAGGTATCTAATCTATGTATGTCGTTTGGTTAAGACTCCAATGGTCGTAGCCCCCCAGATAAATTCATTTAACTCATGTTGATAATTCATTTTTTTCTCGTTTACCATATACGGTTGAAAAATGCTTGTGACGTAATCATTGCTGTGACATTTACCAACATAATGCACGTTTTCTTTAAATAAACTGTTTTATTAACATACATATTTAAATGTTACTTTGTATGGTAGTTTTGATGTTAGGAGCCCAGTATTAAAACCCAAAAGGTAAAAATCTGCATCCATTTTCATGAAGTAAATATTAACAGTAGGATTTTCGTAAAACACAAACCAGTTTGTGTATTTGTCTAGCATTTCCAGAACATTAAGATTTTTCTGTCTTTGATAGAAACAAAAAGATGGGTGATGTTCAAGAACAAGGAGACCAAGAATTCCAGTGTTATGGCTATGCTATTCAGCTAATGGGCCCACTTTGCTCATCAGCAAAATGATTTTGGTCGTACAAAGGAAGAAGAGAAGAAGAAGAAGAAGAAGAGGACTGGCCTGATCTGTATTCTGTTAACTAAATAAAGATACATTTCTTTTTGTTTGTTTGTTTGTCTTTCTTTCTGTTCATGTGTAACATTGATGCTTATGAGTGTAGCAGTAAAACTGTCAACCCCATAATTGTAGTGTGCTCTTCAGAAGAAGAAGGAGAAGAAGACAAAGAAGAGCCAACACTGGAAATGTTGCCTGCAGCATGCACACACACACACACACACACACACACACACACACCCCACATACACATGCACACACTCCCCTCCTCTTTGCATTGATCATTGATCAGCTATTATAAAGACTAATTTAAGGGGGAAAAATTGAAACAACAAATCAGAGAAACCTGTTTGAGCTTGACTTCACAAATCATATTGCAGCACTAGGTGACAACTCCATGACCCTTCAGCCTTGTGCCACTGACATCAGTGAGGTTTGAGACAGCATTAATCACAATGCCATCAGTACACGAAAAGGCCAAGAACATGGTGTGTGGAACATATTTAATGATGTGTGTTAAGCAACAGAGGGAGATCACAGCAATGGAGGACTTGACTGACATCAGCAGCTGCATCAACAACAATGGAGATATGGACAGAAAATCTTAACTACCAGATCGGAAAAAAAAGCCTTTCCAATCAGCTCCTGACAATCTGAAAGAGTGAGAAACTATAGCTGGCAATCAACTTGAAATTCACAACTCCGAAGCCCTCTCCATCCATTTTTATGAATGAGGGACCTGGGTTTTGATGCTATGGCTTCAGCAGGTAATGAGCTGTGCTGTAACCTGCACTATAGCTGCACTGTGGCTGCATGATAAAAAAGGATGACATCTGTTAACAGTATTCATCATCACTCACTGCCAGTACTGCTCATGGTGTGGCCACCTGTAAAGTAATCCTTCTCATTAGGAGCTGTCAATGCTAGCTGTCAATCATTGCTTTTGATGTGGCCAACCATCACTCAAAGCTCAAAACTGTTCTGCTGCTAATCCCTGTTGCTGCTGACAGTGGGGCTCATTATGTGTATGAAGTGTAAATGACAGCCAGCAGAAGAAACTGGATACATTTTACATTAGGGGCCACAGGAAAATAAAAAGAGTCTAACAGAATGAGTTCACCTTCAACAGTGAAATCAAGAACTAGATCATTCAAACTCTGGTATCAGCCACATTCTGCAAATGCCATCTAGGTTGACAGAGCCGTATTGTGAAAATGGGGCTTTCAAGACCTTCACAAATTCTTCAGTGCTGCATTGTTTGAGAAATAAAAATGAAGGAAGATGAGTGGGCACCAAAAGATCAATACAGACCTCCTAGCAGTTGGCAGACAAGGTTGCAAAACCCTCACCCTGGCTGCTGACAAAAAACACTGGCTTTCTTCGTCTGCCTTATGCATCACACACCACAGGAGCATCATATTGTCAGGCCATTCACAGAAGTTAAGTAGTTGCTGAGTAAAGAGTACTGACCAGTGACAACTTAGTTGTATTAAATGACAAATATTCGCTGGAACTGTCAAAATGTTGATATGTTTTTATCATTTTAAGTTAGAACAGTGTGAAAACTACGTGCTGAAAATCTCCCAAACTTGAATTTTAAAGAAAATCAACTAGTTTCATGTATTTTGCATTAAAAACTATATGTGAGACAAAGAGAACATTTAAATGAGTGGCGTTTTTTTTTTAGTTTAATAATCAGGATGCTTTTCAATTAAAAAACTTTCAGTTTAAGGGATTACTGTCTGTATGAATATTCAGATGACATAATACGTTTGTCTGTGTGTGCAAGCACAATTTATGTTGTGTTTCCGTGCATCATTTTGTATGGGTGGTATGGGTGAGTGTCAGTGTGTGAGCACATAAGTGCATATGGGTGTTTGCATGTGAGTATGCATTCATGTGCACTTGTGTGAATGTGTCATTTTATTTGCAATTGAGCATGCTTGCTGTTTGTTATGTGTATGCCAGTCTTGTACACAAGTGAGTAAATTCACTGTTGAAATTGGATGACATTGTTTGACATGCAAATAATTCATTCTTCAATGATTTCTTTTGTTCATTATTCAGTGTCCATGTGTTTCAGTGTTTGAGCAGTATCAGAAGTCTCGTACACAGTTTGTACAGACTGTCGCAGAGTTAGCATCACGGCCACAGAACATCGAGACCTTGCAAAATGCCGGGGTCATGTCTCTGTTGCGTCCTCTACTTCTGGATATCGTTCCCACAATTCAGCAGACTGCAGCTTTAGCTCTTGGACGACTGGCTAACTACAATGATGATCTTGCAGAGGCAGTTGTGCGAGGAGACATTCTTCCACAACTGGTCTATTCACTAGCTGAACAAAATGTAAGCAAATTTGATTATCTAATCATGTTTCACTTGCATTCCAGTCTTCCACAGTGTTGTTTTGTGTTGTACATATGAACAAACCACAAGCAGATTTAATTTTCTAATCATCTATCGCATTTACATTCTAGTCTTCCACAGTGTTGTGTTGTGTGTTGTGTTGTGTTGTGTTATATTGTATTGCAATGTATTGCATTGCATTGCATTGCATTATATTGCTACATCATCACAGCAGAATTCTGTATGTGAAATCTGAGCAGTTGTCCCCAGGGAGATTGCCCCACCATAGTAAGGCACACAAGTCCATCCACCAACCCCTCCAACCTACCAACTCCCGCCACCCCAACTTCTTTTTTCTCTCTGCCTGCATCTGTTTTTGTGCATCTGCTTCCTACAGAATGTTGCCACTGACAACACCCTTCTTGTTCTTTGACCTGTCCTAAATTGCATGTTGCTCACATGACCTCAGTTTTTCATCACATCTGAAAGACTAGCACTCAGACCAGTGGACAGTGAGAGAAAAAGTGCTGTGCATGAGACTTAAATGAAAAAAAGTCTGGGATTCTTTTACTTTATAAGTAAGTGTATTATCCTTTTGGCCTTTGCACATTGTGCTCCTTCATTACTCTTAACTGCCCCCAAATGCTCCATCTTCAGAATTACATGTTTCAGACAGATAATATCAAGCTTTGGGCTCTTGTTCCCTCCCCATCCCCATCCCCTCCTGATCGTAAGCCCTGTCCATTTAGAGCTGTCTTTCAATGTTCATGCAATATTCTGTTTTACATTATTTATTATTCAGATATTCCTTTGTGACTGCTCTTATTTGTTGACTGTTTCAACTCACTTTAAATTCAAACTCACATTAACCTTAAACTTTTAGAGACACATAAAATCATCAGTATAGAGCATCTTTTTGATGGATAAGGCAGACAGATCGGATGACCAGGTACTACTGTCAGTCTTTTTCATTTTTACTTGGGACAGGATAAGTTGACTGTATATTTTCAATACAGTTTAACCATTGAAGGGTTAATAGTCCCACATGGGGCAATTTCAGTGTGCTAAGGATCTCCTTGAAATAAACAGTTTCACACACACACACACACACACACACACACACACACACACACACACACACACACACACACACACACAAGCGAGTACACATTCATCAACAACAGCTCCCATGAGCTTGCTTGCCTCATAATAACATGACAAAAACTCACCAAGAGCTTTGGCATGGTGAAATAATTGAAAGAGGGTACACACATCATGAACAAATACAGAACTGTGAAGATAGTAAAACTCTATCATCACTGATCATTTAAAACAGAATGTCTCAGATTCTTGTAGTGACCTCAGTTTCTATTTTGTCTCTTTGTCTATGCTTGTGAAGAGTGCATCAAAGTTCATGGGACTGTCTTTGGATCGATGGTGGGACTGCCCTCTCAGGCTGGCTCCATGTTGTCAGTAGGAGGCTTATTAGGTGATATTCTGCATATGCTGGATCAGAACAAACACCACTGGACACCACCAAAGTGACTTGGCATCAGTGCAGTGTCTCTGCTGGGAGGTTGCCATATGACAACATGATGTTGATTACTTTCTGTGGACTGAGGCTAGAGCTGCAATGGTACAAACCTATGTGTATTTGTGTAAAGGGGGCATGGAATTACTGGCATGGGAGCCACAGTGCCGCTTTGGAGCACAGAGGATGAGACTGTATAAAGGAATAAAAAGTAATGATAATATTTCCAAGTGACAGTCAGGCTGAAGAGATGCAGATACCTGCCAAGTTGTTTGGAAATTAGAGCAATGCTAATAGAGATATGTATCTTATGTGGGCAAAACTCATTTGCGTGATTCCAGTCTTCTCATGTGAGCCTATAGCACGCTCAACAATTCTTGAGTTATTTGACTTGGACCAAAAAAAATTACATGTGCTTGTCTCTGATAGGAATCAAACCCACAACCATTTACTTTTAGCAAACAATTTACCACAGCATCACAGCATCATTTGGTTCAGATTTTTTTTTACTTTGTACATGTAGAGAGTCTTTCCTTTCAGCAATGGTTTTGGATAAAGTATTTCAACAACCAAAAAATCACTTTTATTCTATGTCATGGACAAGCATCAGTAAGTGAAACTTAACCCGTCTGAAATTTGTGCAGCGATTCTACAAGAAGGCAGCTGCATTTGTCCTGAGGGCTGTGGCCAAACATTCACCTCAGCTAGCCCAGTCAGTGGTTGATTGTGGTGCTTTGGATGCTCTGGTCATCTGTCTGGAAGAGTTTGACCCAGGGGTTAAAGAATCTGCTGCATGGGCTCTGGGATATATTGCACGTCATAATGCAGGTAATTGAATGAGGCCTTGGGGGCAAAAAAGTGTGGAGTTAAAGCTGTAAATTCATATAGAGAAAAATAAGAGGATTGTCTGCTTGTGTGTGAGAGAATTGGATGGAAAGGTGTAGTTCAAAATCCTGGGAGTAAACCTTGACTCTTTGTCACTTTGGGGCGTCCTGTTTTAACCCTTTCTGCCCTGACATAGCAACTATGCAGATGGGAGTTAAGTGTGAAGAAACTGCATGAATTGGTTGAGTGTGAAGAGACTGCATGAATTGTTTCCTATTGCAAACATTACATATTTGTGGTTTAGTCTCTGTGTGTGCCTTTATACTTATGATATTTAAAGAGCAGTTTTCATGTAAATGTTGAAATCTTCATATGAGTGTTAACTGTCTTCCCCTCTCTACACCAGAGTTTATATATCACTGCACAATTTATGAAGCCTTGTAACCCACTACACGCATTATATTCAGATTAATAGCTCTATGCGAGGAAGACACCTCCTGCCAAAGTCAGTATTTTCTTGTCAGTTTGGCACCACAAACTTGTGGACAAGTTTGATCACAGTGGTTGATAAAATGAGGGAACAGGAAGAATTGCTTCTATTAAAACAAAGTTTCACATTTATTCGTGACCAGAGATTTTTCCTTTTTTTTCACGTCATCAAACTTTGGAGTATGATTCTTGCTTGGGTGAGTAGTTGTTTTCTAAATATGATTAACTTTTTAACTTCACCACACATAGTAGAATTAAAATTAATAGCCTTCAATAAAGCTTAGCACTAAACACTGTTATGCTGATGTTTCATCACCAAGATCTAACATCAAATAAGGTAGCATTTGTTTCAGTTCTCACCTTGCTTGCACAATACCAAACACTGGGTTAGTTACAAATATATCAGAGAAATATGTTCCCATGCATGTGGAGAAATGTCAGCAATTTAGACATTTGATATGCTGTTCTCCAACAGAATTGGCACAGGCAGTGGTTGATGCAGGAGCAGTGCCATTGTTGGTGCTGTGCATTCAGGAACCAGAACTGTCTCTGAAACGCATTGCTGCTTCTGCTCTCAGTGACATCTGCAAGCATTCCCCAGAGCTTGCCCAGACTGTGGTAGATGCTGGCGCCATTGCCCATTTGGCCCAGATGATCCTCAATCCTGATGCCAAGCTGAAGGTGAGATGAAAAGTAAAATTTGTAAAAGGGACTGTGAATCAATTGAAATTAATTTCCCTTCAAAAGTAGCAGCAAAGAAAAAACAAGGCCAAACGTTTTAGCATAGGGATAAATGTAATCTCTTGTCTTTTTGCTGTAACTCTACTCCTTTATTTTTAACATAATTGCATTAATAGGGAAAAAACTGATAAATGCAACACTCTGAAATGCTTTTTGAATAGAGATAGTTGTAAAGAACAACATATCTGTCGCAGTCAATCACAAGAACTATCCTGCAACCTTTCATAACGGATATCTTTGATACATACATTCACCTGTGTTTATGCAACCTCTCAAATGGGTTTTCTTTCTCCAAATCAGAAATCATCAAATGGAAATGGCGATGTACTCAGTCTGTTCACCTATTTGTCTGTCTGTCTCAGTTTCTCATGTCTGTGTCTGTCTGTCTGTCGTGTCTGTCTGTCTGTCTGTCTGTCTCTCTCTCTCTCTCTCTCTCTCTCTCTCTCTCTCTCTCTCTCTCTCTCTCTCCACACACACACACACACACACACACACACACACACACACACACACACACACATGCACACAAACACACACACACACACTTGCTCACTCACATGCATGTACACATGCATGCATGCACTTACACTCACTCACTCACTCACTTTTTACTGGCCTCTTTCAAACTTCCTTTTCCTCTCTCTTTGTAGGCAAACTTTGATGATGAAAACTTAGCAGCTTTGTCTCTCTTTACAGCGTCAAGTGTTCTCAGCTCTGAGTCAGATTGCCAAGCACTCTGTGGACCTGTCCGAAATGGTGGTGGAAGCTGAAATCTTCCCAGCCATTCTCACCTGTCTGAAGGATCCTGATGAATACGTCAAGAAGAATGTTGCCACGCTCATCAGGGAGATTGCGAAACATACTCCAGAGGTATGCCTTTCAACTGCTGATAGTAAAATTGTCATGCATTTAGTTTTGAGTATTGCGAGTATTTAGAAAGGTATATGTAAAGATTGTGAATTATTTTTCCTCTAGGTATCATTGTGGGAGAGATGAACAGGGGAATGATGATTGCTTTAAAGCAAAACATTCTCTGCAAGACATTTTCAGTCAAACTCGTTTTGTTCCAGTTGGCTCAGTTGATTGTGAATGCTGGCGGGGTAGCTGCAGTGGTGGACTATGTTGGAGAATGTAAAGGCAATGTACGACTACCAGGAATCATGATGTTGGGCTACGTCGCAGCACATTCTGAGAACCTCGCAATGGCTGTCATTGTCTCCAAGGTAACTAGTGACTCAGCATCGCCCTTTGAAAAATCAAATTTGCATGCTAAAAGTGTTGATCTGGGAGTTTAAAGCAACCCATCACACTTCATAAATCAGTTGGGATTTTACTCCATCACCAACTTCCCTCAATATCATTTTGATTATTTTTACTCTTCAAAGATGCTCTGCATAAACATAATTTAAGCACAGCACACTCACATGCGCACACGCACGCACACACACACACACACACACACACACACACACACACACACACACACACACACACACACACACATGCTCACTCACACACACACACGCATGCATGCACGCACATGCTCGCATGCGTTCCAAGGGACATGCACATGCACACATGCATGTACATGCTCGCATGCTCGCGTGCGCTCCAAAAGAATCTCCAGTCAGAAAATTCTATCATGATCAAGAGTTCCTTCTAGTAGACCATACTAAACCTTTCAAGACTGTGATAACCAACTGATACAAGTTATTTAATGAAAATAATTGTGGGGGTTATAAATGCATATAAATAACCTTAAATGAATGACCGTTTTCATAGTCATTATGATTTTTTTCTTATCTCTCCATCCCTTAGGTGTTAGGGGAACTCACACCTACCCCTTCCCCAATCCCCTTGATTTCCCACTCTCTCTGGATCATGTGATACTCTCCGAAATCTTTACTGTTACAAAAAACAAGAGGGAGTTTAACTCATTACGGACGAGTCTGAGATAACCTCTCACAGCAGAGCATCACACAGCATAACAGCGTGCTCTAAGTTCAAAACTTGTCCAAATGAATCGAAACCTTGTTTGACAAGTTACCTTACTTTTAACAGTCTTCCATTCTTTGTTTAGTTTGCATTTGGCAGTCTTTGTTCAAACTTAAATGCCAACAGCCAAAGGTGCAGGTACCTAGGCTTCACATCCAATGAGGTGGGTGTGTCATAAGTCTGCCAGTTTATTTAATGACTGTTGTCTTTTGCTCACTAACAGCTTCTGTTTTCTTGTGTGTGTGTGTGTGTGTGTGTGTGTGTGTGTGTGTGTGTGTGTGTGTGTGTGTGTGGGGTGTGTGGTGAGAACCAAATGCATATAGTTTGGTGTTTAACTGTATCTTATTTACTGTGAAAAAGATGTGCATGAATGCTACTTGATTACTATGGCAACATAAAGTTTCATTACACTGAAGCTTAATCAATCTGATATCATTATCCAAGTTTTAGGTCAGCCTGTCTCTAAAGAAAACCACAGTGCTGCTTTTTGTCCCACCACCTGTTTTCTAACCAATGTTTCTCGATAGCCTCATTTCAGGAGTGCTGCAGGCCAGAGGCAGCAGTGTTCTCCAGAGGTTATTAATAGGCTGGAACCAAACTTGAAGTCAGTTCTTTCGTATTGAATAGTTTTCCACTAATCTCTCCTGAGCCAAATTTAACAGAGTATTATTTTATGCTGTATACAAAATCCAGTAGTCCACCCTCTTTTTTGTCCTCAAAGAAGTCAATGAATACCTTTGTAGAAAGAAGTGAAAAACTGAAATCTAATTGATCAGTTTGAAGCAAATACATATCTATTCAACTTCAGCTTTGTGACTGTAAAGAATAGAAATCCTCAAAAGGATCTTTAAGAAAGAAGTAAAATTTTGCAAATGAATGAACAGAAATTGAATATGAAATGACAGTATTAATACAATTACCGCTTTCTGTGTGGTTCAGCTGATGAAATGATGTTATTAATTCAATCACCACTTTTTGTGTGGGAAAAGGGTGTGGTTCAGCTGGCCATTGCACTGTCTGAAGAGCCAGAGGATCACATTCAGGCAGCAGCAGCCTGGGCCCTGGGTCAGGTGGGACGACATACACCAGAACATGCAAAGGCTGTGGCAGTGGGCAATGTCCTGCCTAAACTCCTACAGTGTTACCTTCGGGCAGATGCTTCAGAAGATCTGCAAACAAAGGTATACTATTGTAATATTGTAGTTTGAATATGTTTTCATGTGTTTGTTGAGGTAATGGTCATGACATGTAGGGGTGGAAGGTGTGGTCCTCTACGGTAAGGACTCAAGAGCGTTTTCTCTATAAATAGGGTCAGTTTTATAGCAAATTTTGCCTCCAGCCTCTCTCTTGCCCGTGGTGGAAGGAGCATTTTTCAGATACTAGTTGGCAAAAAAAGGTGCAGTTTTCTTGAGACTGTTGAAAATACTCAAGAATGACTCAGGAGTAATTCACTAAGGCTCGTGCTTTTAAAAGTGCTTGTGATCTGAGTGACAGTTTTAGACATAGGTTCAAACATGAAATGATGTATGACAACAAATAGCCTTACTCAAGTTAGGGGCAATTTCACACACTAAATTTTTCTTTTGTTTACCTTGATATAGGGTCACTCTGGCCTTGCTTGGGCTGGTCTGTCCTCACCTTATCTTATCCTGAAAGAGGGACTGATCTGTTAATCTGAATTGGAGTCTAGTGGGTACTTAGCTTTAAAGGTGGAGAGGTGTGCAGATCTCTCTCTGGATTTTGTAGACCAGCTAGCTGGTTAGTCAGTTGTCCACATGGCTACCTCATAGCCTGGATTCTTGATCCTGCACTGGGACAGCTTTAGAGACATTACATCCCAGGGTCTGCAGAGATGACAGGACCTGGTTCGGAGTTGAGTGGGTAGAAGTCTGGCTTGACAAATCCTCACACTTGTCCTCTGACTTTCAAGAAAGTGTGAGGTCTCAGCTGGAAAAGGTAAGACTGACATAAATGTATGAGCCTTAATTTTCAGTCTCAACGTTACTTCTTTGCTCAGGTTTTGAGTGGATTTTAATAAGTGTTACAAAAAGTAATATCAAAGTGTTAAATTATCAAAGGGAGATAAGCTAAGTCTTCAAAGTTGTCAAAGACTTAGGTGGTGTAATTACCTTTTTGCATACAATTAAGGCAAACAGAAGTATTAATTAGTCACCAACTACAAAGCATTAAGACAATCAACATTATTCATAAATCATCTTAAACAGATTTTACCAAGTACTGGCGTGGAGTTATCCTGCCAAAATATAAGGCATAAATACAACTGATGCATAATCTAATGACTTGGAAACTAATTCCAGCTTACATTTCTTCTGGGACGATCTGCCAAACTTGACACAGGATTTCAGAGTAGGAGAGATGAATATTCCCCCTTCTTGCATGCACCAGTGTTGAGTTTTACACATTGAAAATTGACTGTGGTCTGCCTTATGACCTAAAGTGGATAACTGAAGTTGGGAAGCTTGCTCTCCCTTTTTAGAGGTTTAACCTGTCCATCATGTTTCTGATGTCTTCTGATTGACAACTTGTCAAATTTTACTTTGGAAAAAAGGGAGGGAAGGAAGTGTTAGTAGTCTGAAAGGAGATGGTCATTCCTTGACACATGCAGTTTGACACAAGCCAGTTTTGATCAGAGATGACAGTCTCTCAGATCCTGGTGATTTTCATCTTTTGCTGACAAAATCCACCACCAGCATGACACATGCATGGTGATGAAACATACAACCAGTTCACGGGATTCACAGAGCTATCATATAACAAGGGGATAGGAAAGAGGAGTGGTGACAACCCACCCTATTCTTACATCAAATGTTTCTATGACCTCGATGTCAGTTTCATATTGTATCATCATGTAGGATTGCAGCAAAGTCAGGCCAGGCAAACATAGGAAGGGATTGAGAGGAGAAAGGATAGAGAGGGTGAAGGTGGGTGTCATAACATGATGTGAACTGATGAACCTAAGGGCAGTTTGTGCCGCTGTGTGTGAGAGAGACAGAGGGAGAGGGTGCTAATAGGGAGGGGGGAGATGGATGGTAGTAGGGGGAAATGTGAATGGTGGTGGCTGTCAGTGTCATGTAAAAATGGTATAATGGTAGAGGTCTCTCAAGATGTATGATACCCATATATAACACAGTGGGGTTCTGCAAGGGTTGCATTGTTTTAAGCAAATGAAAATGGGTCAGTTGCTTTTAAACCTCACTTTTAACTACTTTGTAGGTTGTTTTGGAGCAGATGGATACTACCACATGAAATTTTGGGGTGTAAGGAGCACATTTCTGCAAGAAGTCAAAATGCTCTGGTAGGCCCCCACCAACTATTTTCAGCTGTAGCGGTGAAATAGGCATGCGAGTTAAGACTGGTTTCCTTGTGGAGGGTCACACACACACACAGACACACACACACACACACACACACATATATATATATATATATACATATATATATTATATATATGTATATATAAACAACACACACACACACACCACATACACAAACATGCGCTGATACACACTCATACACATAAGCATGCACATAAGCGTATGTGTACTCACACACAGAAATAAACATAAACCATAAACACACAGAGACAACTCTTTGAGTACTGAATATAGGCTGTCATTACTTCCCATGGTTCCTGAGTTCTTACTACATTACTGTTCCTTTCATTCCTTGGTTTCTGGGGGAAATTTCAGTATAAAAGAGGTACTTATTTGAACCCAGCTTTGGTTTTTCTTACATCTAAAAAAGATTCATTATAATATACCGTTATATGCAGAATTGAACACAAATTTTCATGAGAGTCAAAGATTGAACTTTAGTCCATGCTGCGACAGACAGACGATGACAAACATGACATTTAGAGTATCACATGTAAACAAAACCAATAAACACACACAAACAAACAAATACACCAGACAGACGCATGCACATGTGTGTAAACTTGCATTCTGGAGTTCCCCTGATCTCTGACACTTGCAAAGGACAAGGTCTCCATTCAATACTGTCACATTGTCTTTTGTGTCACAGTAATTGTCACATTAGTAGTAATCACACATTTGGCACTAATTGCACAATGGCGTTCATGTTTGCTAATAATTACATCTGCACCAGTGTATCTAAAAACATAAAAAACAACCTATACTACTCTACTTCTACGTGTCATGAACTACTGCACACTGTCAACACATCAGTGAGTGTGTCTTCTTGTCACTTTGTCATATGTCACACGTTGGTCTACATCATCTTCTGCCATCTTGTTCAGACCAGTGCAAGAGAAAGTGAGAAGAAGCAAAACTACCACCCAAACTTAAAAAATATAAAACCAGGAAACTCAGAAACTTTCTCATGGGAAGGGGAAGCGAGCACTAGCTTTATCTAAACATGTCCGGCAGTACTGCTAGGAGTAATTACCAGCAGGTGGACAGGTTTATAAACAACCCTCATAAGGTCCGCTAACCGCCCGCAGAACTGTAGGAAGGGATAGAGCTTGCAGGTTTTGCTCCCTGTCATATTCAAGGGTACTTTTTAGCTTCGCCGATACGGCGTGTCGTATTCAAAGGGTTTTGATATAGTCCTCTCTCTCTCTCTCTCTCTCTCTCTCTCTCTCTCTCTCTCTCTCTCTCAGGCACACACACACACACACACACACACACACACACACACACACCACACACACACACACACACACACACACACACAGAAATAAAGAGAGCTTCACATTAACATAATCCTTGTTTAAAACAAGTACAGATTTTTTGTCTGCATGAGTAAGAGAGTGTGTGTATGTGTGTGTGTGTGTGTGTGTGTGTGTGTGTGTGTGTGTGTGTGTGTGTGTGTGTGTTAAAAAGTACAGATTCTTAATCTGTGAAAGGGTGTTAGTCACACAGGAGTTGCTCACAATCATCTAAGCAGTGTATTTGTGTATTGTCCCCTCAGAGCAAAAAGGCGCTG
This sequence comes from Conus canariensis, assembly GCA_033310375.1. NCBI lineage: Eukaryota > Metazoa > Mollusca > Gastropoda > Neogastropoda > Conidae > Conus > Conus canariensis. The sequence continues at coordinate 73,308,869 of CM065716.1, read as the reverse complement.
AAGAACATCCTCCAGAAATGTGTGCACCTGCTGGCCCTTGAACCTCTCCTCCATGATGCACCTCCCAACATCCTCAAACATGTCGTGGGACAATTCAGCAAGGTGCTGCCTCATGATTCCAAAGCACGACGCCTCTTTGTCACAAGTGGTGGCCTCAAGAAAATCCAAGAAATAAAAGCAGAGCCAGGTTCTGCTTTGGCTGAGTATGTCAACACCATCAACAACTGCTACCCAGAAGAAATTGTCAAGTGAGTGCCGTTCTGATTCCACAGTTAAGTTGTTGTGTCAGCATGAAAACTTCAGACCATTGGTTTATGTTTCCAAACAAAATTTTTTTTCAATAATTTGTTTTTAACCTTTAGCACCCTGTAGGTGTATTGTGTCGCCGAACCGAATATTTCCCTTGCATCTGCAGGCGCACTGTGTCGCCAAGCGAAGCGTGTTCAAAATTCGCAGCTCGTGAACACTATTTCCATTACTAATAATGGAAATGCGGTCAATTCCGATTCAAAACAAGGCTAAACTTAGCTCTTCCATTCGCCATTTACATTTCCTTTGATTCGACATGTGACAGGGAATTTTTGAAAAGTTAACATCAATTTGGGGGATTTTCACAACACCAAAATGGCGGAGACTGACTTAGAAAGATTACTACACGAAGTTTTGAATGATTCTGACTCAGAAAATGAGTTTGAAGGCTTCACACAAGCTGAAATCAATGGCGAAGTAGTGGCTAGTGATGCTAAAGAAGATTTGATAGTCTTTCAAGTGACATGACGACGATGTTCCGAGTAGGTATCAACATCCGTGGCACACTGATTTCACCGAAACTTCTGGTCCCAAGGAGATGCCTGATGGTATTTCTGAGGGACAACTGTTTCGTTTGTTTATGCCAGATGAAATTATCACATTGTTAGTGACTGAAACAAATCAATATGCCAGTCAAGTGAAGGAAAAGAGAGGGGAAAACGTTGACCACTCGTACGTCAACAATAGGAAAGATGTCAACTTTGAAGAAATGATGAATATGTTTGTTTTTGTGTTTTTTTTAATGTCAAAACATGCGTGCAGAACAAAATGCATTACATGAAAACATTCCTCAGCTATCCCTTTATTAATACATAAAAAATCAAGTCTCTACATACAATACTAGCAAAGTTATAACAAATTAAAACAAGCAGGTGCTAAAATTTTTTGCTCATTGAAAAAGAATGCAGGGACAAGGAAAAGAACTCCCGAAAAAATGTAGTATGCTAAAGGTTAAGCAAGGAGTTCAGAAGGAAGAAGATACAGAAAACATCTCTTTGACAGCCCTTCAGTTATTGTCTGGTTTTGTGACCATGGTCATTCTGCATGACACAGACAATAAGCCACATTAGAACTTTCCTGAACAAGATGGTTATTCCGTAGTACTGTTTTTGGATGTCAAGTCACAAGTTCTAGTGTTTGGCTTAAACATTTTCGGCTATGAACACCTTAAACAGGCACAGATATACATAAAGATAAATTTTCATTTCAGAACGACTGTTAGCAAAAGTAAATAATGAGAAAAGCAGAAACAAACATGTCCTCTTCCTTATTCTGTGCACTAGGTGCCCCCCACCACCTCCCACCATCACCACCCCACCACCTCCCCACCCTTCCCCTACCCCAGACCCCAAAGGACAAATTGTCAAGATTAGATGTTCTAATCATTACTGACTGATAGGGCAAGTTTAGAGTCTGCATGCTTTGTTCATTGCAAAAATTGATTTTGTTTTGTTTTTATTGCTTGTTGTTGTTTTTCTTTAAAGACTTTATTTTGACACCTATGGCCTTGACCCAGGCTAAAGATTTTGACTTTTACATAATGTAAGTTACAAGCTGATTACTGTATTGATGAATAATGAAAACAGGTTTAAATGATAATGTTCTTTTGAAATTGATAGAACTTCCCTTTCTGCATTGAATTATGTATTAACCTTGACCTTGATGCCTCCAGTTTCCAGAAGAAAGTAGAATAAACATTTAATGTTTCGAAAGACAGACTTGCGCTTAAGGTGCAGGAGATGGTTTTATTCTCCAGCGTATTCTGTGAGTCAGTTGGTATTCCAAGGGGAAAATCAGCAAACCAGAAGGCGATTAGTTTGCTGTGTGATGATTTCTGAGGTATGTTACTGGCACTTTGGACCTCCCTTGACAGAAATGCTTCCACACAAAAAGAGAGTGCTATTCCCCGTATTTGGGTAAGATGTCTTTTACTCAAATAATGGGCTCCTTAACAAATTGAAGAGTAGGAATATTGAATGAAAATAACAGACTGAAATTCTTCTTAGAGTCAGTTTTTTTTTATTTTGTTTTCTGTTGATTCAGTGTTTGACAGGTTTTAATTTTATGTGCAGGTATTATTCCCCAGGCTATTCCGAGGCTTTGCTGGAGAGAGTTGAACAGTTCCATCCCAAAGCCTGAGCCACTTACTGCCCCAAACCAGATGTCTTCACTTGACTATAGACACTAATAAACAGCTAAAAAAGAATACTGTTCATGCAGAATTTTGAATGTGTTGGTGCCACATTAAACAGAGTGCCCAGACAGAATCCCTCAGTCCTATTAGTATGTGGTGTTTTTCTGTGCAGCTTTACAGGTAATGCACATGTGTGCATCATGTGTATTCAGTAACATATATTTCACACAACAGGCTCTTTTTTTTCCTAATCTTAATCTCTTTGGCTTATGTATGTGAGTGTCTTTTTCATGAATACAATCAGTATGAAAAAAAAACAGCAGAATCCCATTCAGCTCTGATGAACAATTACTTCGTACTTGTCTACTGAAAAATTGATGCATTGATGTAGAGCATGGTAGATTTAGAATCAGCTTGAAGTTGTCAAAGTCCACCACAGGGAGCTCATTATTGAAGAATCAGCAGTTGCTCTGTTAATGCTCTTGAATGCTTGTGGATTTATTTGAATCTGTTGCTTCATTTACACTAAACTCCATTAATCTTGACACCTAATCTAGCAGTCACAAAAATGCCTATGGAAAACAGATGCAGATGTCAGTGAGGCAAAGAATGTGAATACAAACTTCAGTCATCTGCTTTCATAGAATGAAAAAGAGCCTTGAGATTCATAATGAATGTTACGTATTGAGCCAAGCATTCTTGTTCACCTGATTCTGGGAATTCAGGTTTTCAGGCTTCACAACCTTAAAGACAATGAACTAAATCAGTGAGACAGTACCTGAATATGAAATTTCTGGTGAAAAATCTCTTCAGTTCCCTTGCTGTACCTGTATATAATATCATATTATTTGTTTCACTCTGTCATGGTCTGACTTTTAGTTTCCTTTAAATTTTTTTTGTTTGTCTTTGCATTGATAACCCCTACACTACCCCGTTCTGGAGCTTTTTTTCTGAAACTTGATAAAGCATCTGGGGATGTGTCTTACAATGTTAAGTCCAAACAGACCAGAAATTATACTAGTTCTTTTGAATGTAATGTGGGCACATTTTCTCAGTTTAAATGTTATTCTTCAGTTATCAGAACATCATGTACAGTACAAGAGAATATTACGAGAATTAAATAAGCTTGAAATTTTGCTATGGAAAACACCATGCAATCTATCAAGGAAAAAGAAAGGAAAGAGGTATGAGGATATTGACAGATCACCAAACAAACCAGAAGTAACAGTCTGTATACATGAGTGGATGTACTATATCAAAAGTCTGCATAAAAACTTTGATTCCCCAGGAATATATGACTGGTCTGCATGTTCTTTTTTTGTTTTGCTTGTTTCAGTCTTGTGCATGCTTGCGTTGCACTCACAATTTGTTTTTGCATTGTTGTTGTAATTATCATTCATAATGTGGAGATATTTATTAGAGTAATGATGCTTCTAAGTATTCTTGCACTCTCTCTCTCTCTTCTCTCTCTCTCTCTCACACACACACACACACACACACACACACACACACACACACACCATCCTCACCATCATACATTTATTTTCAAATTAACTTGAAGGTCATACTGACACATTTAAAACACACACACACACACACACACACACACACACACACACACACACACGCACACACACACACACAACACACACACACACACACACACACACACACACACACACACACACACAAATCGGTTATCATAAACACAAAGAAATATGAATATGGTGGGGGAAAAAAATCTTTGAAATAGGTTTGATGAAATATGTGGTGCTTTAATGAAATGTGATG
>CM065716.1:73279635-73302135 GCA_033310375.1 Conus canariensis | reverse complement strand
AATCTCGTCCTCGGAGAGGTCTTGGCCGTCCACGCGGAGGTCGAGGTCAATGGATGTCTTGTCCGCCTGGGATGGAAGTCTGGACAGCATGTCTGCGAGGGTCATGGATTTCCCGCTGCAGTACTCCACCTCGTAGTCGTTCCCCTGGATCTTTTGTAGCATGCGCCGGAGATGCGGTGGGGCTTTGAGGAGAGGCTTCTGCACAATCATCTCAAGTGGTTTGTGATCCGTGATCACCTTGAACGGCCTCCCGTAGAGGTATGTGTGGAACCGTGTAATTCCAAAGACTATCACCAACATCTCACGGTCGATGTTTGGGTAGTTGCTCTGTGTGGAGTCAAGTGACTTGGATGCGAAGGCAACTGGGTATCCATCCTGAATGATGGCTGCGCCCAGTCCCTTCATGGAACTGTCAACCTCCAGCACTGTCAGTTTCTTTGGGTCAAAGAACTTGAGGCATGTGGTTGATGACACCAGCTTCTTGAGGTTGTTGAGCAGCGGATGAGGTCTTCTGACATGATGAATAGGACGTCTTTTTTCAACAGCTCCCTCGGCGGTTGCGACTCCTTGCTGAAGTTTGGGATGAACGTCGACAGATATGTCATCATGCCAAGGAATCTCTGTAGATCTTTTTTGTTCTCAGGCATTGGCATGCTCTGGATGCCTTGGATTTTGGCTGGATCCGGGCGAATCCCGTCCTTGGAGTATATATTCCCAAAGAAGATCTCGTCCTTGCATATGTCGCACTTTGCTGAATTGAAGACGAGCCCACACTGCTTGGCTCTTTCCATCAGGCGCCTGAGGTTGTCGTCGTGCTCCTGCACATCCTTGCCGTGCATGCATACATCATCTGTGATGCCGGCCACGCCTGGGAGGTCTTCCAGTATCTCATCCATTCTTGCCTGGAAGATGTCTTGAGATATGCGCAGTCTGAAGGGGAGTCGTTTCCAGCAATAACGACCGACGGGCGTATGGAACGTGGTCAGCAGTTGGCTGTGCTTGTCGAGGTGGACTGACCAATATCCTGCCTTGGCGTCCATCTTGCTGAATACTGACGATCCAGCAGACTCGGGGTTGATCTCCTCCAGTGTAGGAATTTTGTGGGGACATCGCTTCAAGGCTGCGTTGAGCTTCTGGGGATCAGTACTGATGCTGAGAGAGCCATCTTTTTTCACTGAGTAGGCTAGACTTGAGCACCAATCTGTGTTTTCTTTGACCTTACGGATGACTCCCTGCTCAACCATTTTCTCCAGCTCTGCTTTTAGCTGTTCTTCAAGGCGCACAGAGCATTTTCTTGGGGGATCGATGGAGGGTTCTGCTCACGGTTTGGTGTATAGCTAGGCTGGATCCTGGAAGTCACCAAGGATGTCAAACTGGCCTAGGTTAGCCTGCTTTAGGCTTTCCACTGATGAAACGTCTGTTGTGCTGATTTCGCTGCAGTTGATAGTCACCAACTTCAACTCACACAGGTGGGCAGACCGTGGATGCATGGGCCTTCTACGTCAACCACGTAGAACTTGGCCTTGGTGAGCTTGCCCTTGTGACTGAGCTCAAGCTCGAGGCTACCGTGGCAGGGAATCTTCTGCCCATTGAACGCCGTCAGCTTTGTGTTCTTGACAGGTGTGATAACTTTGGACGGATCACGCTTTCCGTATAGATTCCTGTATGTCTGTAGAGTGAGGGTGTTGCCAGACGATCCGGTGTCAATTTTCAGCTCAAGCGGTGTCTTGCCTGTCTTTCCCAGGGCCACAACATCCATCGTTGTGAACGCCTCACTGAGGACGCTGGAAATGTTGATTGTGTCATGCTTGATGTCGTCGTCGTCACTCGTGTCCTCACTCTCTGACGCCATGTCGTGAATTTTCTTTCTCCCTTTTGTTTTCCTTTTGTTTCCCCTGCTTGGTGTACGAGCCAGGTCTTCTCTCTTTCTCTGTCTGCATGTCCTTCGCCAATGTCCTTTCTTTTCACAATGGTGACAGATGCTGTCAAATGCTGGGCATTTACGTGGCTCATGGGAAGTGTTGCAATTCCCACATGACCTGGCTTTCCGAGCCTTCTTGTCACTAAACAGGTCGGGCTTGTGTTCCCCTGTGCTAGGGTTGAGTTGCTGAAGCTTGCTGCGACCGGCAGCTATGGCGTGGTATCGTCTGCCGGAACTCTTTTCAGCTGCCTCTTCCATAAGCGTTCAGATCTTCTTACCTGAATTCGCCAGGTATTTTATTAGATCCTAGGCTAGTGACTCCCCCCCCCCCCCTCCCCCCCACCCCCGCCCCCCCTTGCTTCAGCCTCAATGGCCAGCACACTTTGGTTGGAAACCCGATTCCTTTAAGTTGCAGCTATGGCGTGGTATCGTCTGCCGGAACTCTTTTCAGCTGCCTCTTCCATAAGCGTTCAGATCTTCTTACCTGAATTCGCCAGGTATTTTATTAGATCCTAGGCTAGTGACTCCCCCCCCCCCCCCCGCCCCCCCTTGCTTCAGCCTCAATGGCCAGCGCACTTTGCTTGGAAACCCGATTCCTTTAAGTTGCTGGCTAGAATGACAAATGTCTCAGTCATGTTGATGTGAACTTGTTTCTTTCTACTTTTCTATGGCACAGTGAGTTTACTCAGAATCAATTGTTTTGATGAACCTAAAAGGAATACAATATCTCATTGCCATTCTTTCTGATGATATGTTTTTCACATTCTGGAAGGTCTGCTGTGCACTCCCAGTCATCCCATCCATCCAGTAAACCTCGCTTTCCTGCTATTAGTGTCACTGATCTGTGGCATTCTGCCGTGTAGAACGCCGATGCTGGGGTCTCTGGTGGCGTAGTGTTTCCTTTGTCAGTGCTAGCCCGATGTGTAATCTCTTTAAGCACTTGATTATGTCTTAATGTGAACTTCCCCTTTTGCAAGAACTCTGATAAATTCCACTGTTCGTTTACCCTGGCAGAGCAGACATGTAGGGTCACGTGATTTCCCCCATTTCACCGGCCTGAATTTTAGGCTAGGAGGTCATGAAACTGGGATAAAGCTGATCCCGAGAGGTACCGTGTGCCATATGTTATTCTATCTGAGATTTCCATGGAGTGTATTTACCCACGCAGTCTACTGCTCCATTTGCCTTCTTGGACTGCCTTCTGCATTCTCTTGGCATCCTGTTCTTTTTTCAGCTTCTGAATTACCATGTCTTTCTTTGCCCTCTCTTTTGCCTTTGACCATCTCTTCATTTCTGTTGACCCTAGCGCTCTGTCTGTTGGTTTGCGAGTGCCCTGTTATTTCCCTGATCTTAAAGGTTTTCATTGGCCACGTCAGCTGCCCCCTGGATGTACCATTCTCTGCCAGTCTTTAGCTTGTGCTGGATTGATTTCACAATGCTGTGTTGAGTCCTCAAGCATGGTCGGTAACCTTGCTTTGCCCACTTTGTACTCATCCAGGATGATTTAAAGTGTATCTTCAACTTAACGTGGCGGCAGTAGAGAGCAATATAAGTCGAATCAGGTGGGACACCAAGCCATTTCCATGTACACTTGCTGGTTTGGGCTTCCATTGATTCCACTGATTTCGCGCTGATAACGCATATTAGTAGAGGCCAGAGAAGCTTCGGGATCAGCATGAACTATTGACATCAGATCTCATATTTGCCAGGGACGTCACAGTGGTCTTTCATCTGTAGGTTTCTTCTGCCATTTGTTTGGTTTTCTTTCTCATCTTTGTGTCTTTCGAGGATCAGACTTAATGAGACTCTTCGTCGCCTTCATTTTCACTGGAGGTGTCAGTAATTGAGTTCCAGCGCAAGAGTGTTTTAGATGCGTGCCATTGTTTGATATACTTCTTCCTTTGTTCTTATTGATCCTCCGTCTGTCTACTAGTTTGTTCTGTCTCACCGTCCTTAATTCACGAGTTTCTTTAATGAGACTTCTTTCATACGACTTTTCTTGGTCTTTCTTGTAGCCCTACCCAACCACCCCCTTCGTTGCATCCTCTCTTTGGTTTTTAGTGGAAATTAGGACTGGAAGGATTGGGAGATGATTCTGAATTCTGTTTGTTTGTTTGTTTGCTTGTTTGTTTATTAGGATGGTTAGATTGTCTCCACGGAACTTGTACTTATATGCTTTCTTTGCTTTATTTCCCATTTGTCAAGTGTTTACATGAAAGAAGAGAGGAAGGTAAGTTTTGTGCAGCCTGTACAAGGTCCGAAGGTGCGAGTGAGTCTTGGGAGACTCCAAGACTAAACGTTGCAGTGTGGGAACCTAGCGGCTAAAAATAACTAAAGTTTGCTCAGTAGCTTTAACAGACACTCATTTTAGGTCATTCTTCGCATGTCACTTTCCGGTGTCCTCAATGAAAGCAAATAATTAGTCATTCTCTAATTTGGATTTGAATGTTTCTAAAATGCCTTTGCCAATATATCCAATATTCGTAATAATGCTCGTTACAAAAACACTACCCTTACCTCTCATTATTGAATTAATCTTTCTGTATCATCTTTCATTTTTCTAATCATAAACTGTGGAATGACATACAAAAATTACATTAAACCCAAACCAGACTTATTATCATATAAGACGGTGTATCAAGGATATCAAAAGAAACTTTGAGCACTGTTCACTGGACGTATGCGTCCAAATAAGTGTGTGTGTGTGTGTGTGTGTGTGTGTGTGTGTGTGTGTGTGTGTGTGTGCGTGTGTGTGTGTGTGCGTGCGTGCGTGCGTATGTGTGTGTGCGTGTGTGTGTGTGTGTTCCTTCTTTTGCAGTGGTATTACTTAGAAAATCGAGTTCATTGATTTGGCCACACTTTTTATATATACTTTCGTTTTATCTGATTACTTTGCAAGACACTTTTCAATACTATTTCCTGCGTTTTTTTAATTAGAGGAAATAGCAGGTCTGTCTGGTTTTATTAAGATGTTCATGTATGACTTTATCTATCATGAGTTTAAAAAAAAACAGAAGAGAAAGTCAGATAGAAGAAACGAAAAGAATATGGGAGGAGGAATAAGGCAAGCTTACTAAAAATAAAAAAACAAAAACAAAAAACCTGTGTGTGTGTGTGTGTGTGTGTGTGTGTGTGTGTGTGTGTGTGTGTGTGTGTGCAAAATGAAAGACAGAACAATATCCACCCATGGTCTGTGCTTAACTGGCATGTCCACCCGCACGTGCGTTCCCCCACCCCCTCCCCCTCTTCTCTGCACAAGCCCACTTCCCCCGGCGACCCCTGACTCTGCATTCGGCCTACCTCCCCCACCAACACACGCACCGGCCCTTCCTCCACCTTCTTGGCTTTCCTTACCCCTCCCACCCTCATATTTTTTTCTTTTTTTTTTTAAGATAGGAATTTACTTCTATTCCACGGTTGTTATTATGTATAGCTTGCAGGCTTTCTTCCTGCTTGGGAAAATTAGTAAAAAAAAATCTTAGAGAAAACCATAAAAAACATAAAAAAAGAAAACACTGAACTCAATCTCTGGAAAAACACATATGAAGTAATACAATGGTTCAAAAAACTCAATAAACAAGAAAATACAGTTTTTATAACATTTGACATAGTAGATTTCTATCCATCTATAGATGAAAAGCTACTAACCAAAGCTATAAAATTTGCCAACAAGTACACAGAAATATCAGGGTCAGAAATGGAAATCATTTTCCATACAAAGAAAACTTTACTGCACAGTAAAAATGAAACCTGGATTAAGAACACAAGCAGGAATTCAACTTTTGATGTCACAATGGGATCATATGATGGGGCCGAAACTTGTGAACTTGTCGGACTATTCATGTTATCCAATATTTAAAAAAAAAAACTGGGAAAACAAACTGGACTGTACAGGGATGACGGCCTTGCCGCTCTGAATGACAACCCTAGGAATATTGAAAATAAGAAAAAAGAATTGTGTAAAATTTTCCACAACCAAAACTTAAAAATCACCATAGAAGCAAACAAAAGGATAGTGAACTATTTAGACATAACGTTAGACCTCAACCAACACACATATAAACCATACAAGAAACCAAATGATACGCCTGTTTATGTAAACATCAAAAGTAATCACCCACTCTCCATACTGAAAACAATACCCAAAAGCATAAATAAAAGATTATCCAATTTGTCATGTAACGAAACAGTATTCAACAATGCTACAGCTGAATACCAAGAGGCATTACATAAAAGTGGCTACAATTACGAACTACGATACGATCCAGACAATGATACAAAAAGATGCAGAAAGAACAGGAAAAGGAATACCATATGGTACAATCCCCCATATGATGCAAGAGTTAAAACAAATGTAGGGAAAGAATTCTTTAAAATCTTGACATCATCTTTCCCAAAAGACCATAAATTATTTAAGATATTCAACAGAAACAACATTAAATTATCATATTCATGTATGCCGAATCTTAAAAATGCCATCGATTCAGCAAATAAAATGAAAAACAGCACAGAGAAAAAAGAGGGTAACGAAAGGAAATCTTGTAACTGTACCAAAAAAGAACAGTGTCCCCTAAGCAACAAATGCCTTTACAACAACATTGTGTATCAAGCCACTGTAACATCAGAGAACGCAAAAGAAACATATGTAGGTATCACTAAAAACCAATTCAAAACTAGATATGCAAACCATAAACAATCATTCAACAAAGAAAGATATAAAAACCAAACAGAATTGAGTAAATACATTTGGAAACTTAAAGATAAAAACATAGACTACAACATATCTTGGAAAATCTTAAAAAGAGCAGCACCATACAATAACATTTCAAAAAGATGTAATCTATGCCTTACAGAGAAATACATTATACTATGTAAACCACAGTTGGCAACTTTAAATGTTAGAACAGAAATGGTTAACAATTGCAGACACAGATGGAAGTTCCTATCAGTGAATAAAATCAATAACACCTGAGAAACACATGTAGCACGGGAAAAAACAACAGCAAGCTTGCTATAATATATATATATATATATATATATATATATATATATATATATATATATATATATATATATATATATTCAATTATACACAAAGCTTGCTCTTATGTCTTGGATTGAAGAAATAGGGGGAGATAAGCATTCATATCTGCAGTGGTAGATGATTCTGCCTAACTAACAGTATGATATAGTCTATAATTGAATATTTCTAGCAGTCATTGCAACACCAAACTGCTCTGTAAGTTGCTGGAATGGTGCTCGGTACTTATCCTTGGAATTTATTAGTTTATTGTAATTTAGTCCCTTGTGGATTCATTCCAAGAACTGGCCCTCAGCACTTGTGTCTTAAGAGGTTATCTTTTTATATTTTCTACTTTTCACAAGAAAATGTAGCTTGTTTTGTTCTTTCGTGATTTTCTTTTGCTTCTTATGTGGCACCTTGGTTGGTTTTTTGAAAACTCAACAAACATACTACGGTATTGCACACCAGCCTTTTTCTGGGATAGCATTCTTCTTAAAACCGAAAAGGCAGAGGAGTCAAATTACCACTTTCCGCGGTCACTGAGGAGAAACAATCAGATTTCGAAATATCGGTATCTGACCAGTGTTAGTGAGTTTCCTCCCCGTTGGAGATTGTCTCCCCCTTGGAGACTATAAGCTTGCTGAAGGCTCATTTTGAGAAGCATTTATTTGATTTTTCCCCATTCACCCTCTCAAGCACATACTGTTAGTTAGGCAGAATCATCTACCACTGCAGATATGAATGCTTATCTCCCCCTATTTCTTCAATCTAAGACATAAGAGCAAGCTTTGTTTATAATTGAATATTTCTTGCAGTCATTGCAAAACAAAACTGCTCGGTAAGGTGCTGGAATGGTGCTCCGTACTTATCCTTGGAATTTATTAGTTTATTGTATATATATATATATATATATATATATAGCACTGGCAATACAAGCTCATCACATCCTGACGACCGCACAGCGCAAAACAAGCTTGTAGATGTTTTAAGCTTGATTTTAACTTGTTTTTAATATATATATATATAATATATATATATGTGTGTGTGTGTGTGTGTGTGTGTCTTTGCATACGTATCTGTATGATGAGAGAGAGAGAGAGAGAGAGAGAGAGAGAGAGAGAGATGGCCTTCATAAATAATGTATCGTGTTCCTGATCAAGGGAATATTGACATATTCAACACAAGCGCTCGTGTAATGGACGAACGCCATGCCCCAGGGTTTTTCGCGTCCACGTGGTTATTTTTCTCCTGTTCACGGAAATCAGTGCATTTCATCTGCTTTATTAAAACTGAATGACCCAACGCTAGACATAGATAATACACTATCCCATAATCTTCTCCTCCTCCCGTTATGTTTGATCCTTTACAGAGATAAACAGACAATTTTGATTTGTGTACAGATGTAGCCAGGTGCTAAGATGTGCACATATTTCTTGGTGACCTTTAGCAGATGAACGTCGAGAGTTACCTTCTCCCTTTCCTTCCTTGATTGATGAATATTAATCATTTCGTGTGAAGTCTTTAAAATGTGAATGCCTCAGAACCTATATGATTATACATGTCACCGAAGTCACAAAAATTAATGTACTTTTATTTGTTACAACTGCATTGGACTGAAAAGCCCATATTTTATCTAAAATGGTATTTTGCACAATTAATTGTTGGCACCATTTTAATCCTCCACTGGCTAAACCTTGAATATTTCTTGATTTCACAAAAGTATTAGAAAAACTGTAGAATCCAAACATGTACATTAAAAGTAAAGCCCGTAAGCTCTCATTTCGTATTTCACATGCCTAGGGTATTCTCCACACAAGCTTGCATCTATACAAAATGACTGACGATGGCGACCTCTCTTGAATAGTCGCCTTCTTCGTTCCACTTTTTGTCATTGTTGAAATTAAATGCTCATTTGTCATTCTACGAAATTCAGACTTCCCGATCGAAATTTTGATTATGACCCCATAAATTATGACAAATACAACTGAAAATGTATTCAAAAAAGTTGTTTTCTGGTAGTCCGTTTTTCGACATAGGCCTAGTTTTTTTCAATCGAAAATTGTATCAAAAGCTCATATCGACAGCCAGGCGAAGAAAGCCGGTTTGTTTTAACTAATTTTTAAAGACAAAGTTCTCTGCTCATACAGTCTTCGATAATCAAATTATGTTTGAAAAGAGTGAAATGCTTGCTAATCATTCATTATAAAACTATTCCATGCTGTTTGGTACTTACTGTCACATTAGAGAAAAATATGACACAAACTCGTTAAAAGTTCATTCTCTGCCTTTAATTACCAATGATTTATACAGCAACAAAATTATCAAATGGGATATGCTTCATTTTATTCCTTGGGTTCTGCGGTTTTCATCAATAGTAAATGATTATGTTTGAATTCTTTGAACGGACGGCGAACCAGACAACACGCAAGCTGCCGCAGATAGCACAAATTTTTATCTGTTCCTGCCTCGCGAGGCCCGTTTTGTCTGAGTTTTACTTCGTTTACAGCAATGGGACAGATTTTTCTTGTTTACACGTCACAGCATAGACCTACCTTCTATTTAGTCCCAAGATAGTTTTACTTTGTTTACAGTCATGGGACAGTTTATTTTGTTTACTATCCTAGGACACTTTTACTTTGTTAGCAGCCATAGAATGGTTTCATCTTGTTAACAGTCATTGGAAAATTCTATCTAGTTTACAATCATGGGATAGTTTTGTATTATTTACAGTCACTGGAATGTTTTACTTGAAATAAAAAGACACACCTGAAGGTGCCAATGGATCCAGAGAAGTACTGTCCTGTAATACCGAACCATCCAGCCGGGAGGAATTCTGTGCCACCCTTGGAAGCCTGCGCTCTATTCACAAAGGGTGCAGGCACGGACAGGACCTTCCATCAAGACTTCGAGTGATATACGCGCTCTCTGGCAGATATTGTGTGATGGCCACTGGACGCGACACAACAGAACCTCCGTGGAAGCGTCCCTATCGGTGTACCAACCCGTATTTCATGATTGCAGAGCCCACCAACAAAAGACTCCGCCACCAAGGAAACTGCTGCGTGCATCCTGCTGCCCCACTCGTTGCTGTTTCGCTGACATGCAAAACCAGTCTTACTTCCAACAGTAAAGCTTTCGCCACTCGGTCTTAGGTGTAAAGAGGATCCCGGGTTGCAGTCGTTCCCGCTGTCAACAGAACTATCCCTGTGGTCAGTGGGTCTTTCTTCACCCTCACCGGCCTTCTTCAGAGTCGACCAAAAGGCAGCCAAGAAAAAGATAACTCGAAGATGCAGTGGGTCCCACTGAAGTACTGTCGGCCAGCCGACAAAAATCCTGCACCACTCTTGGAAGCCTGTGCTGTGTTGACACAGGGTGCAGGCGCGCACAGGGCATTCCATTAAGACGCCAAGGGACATAAATGCTCCCTGCCAGATGCCATGGTGGACATAAGTGCTCCCTGCCAGATGCCACTGGACGTGCCACGACAGAATCTCCATTGAGGCGTCCCCATCGGTGTACCAGCCCGTGCTGCATGACTTCAGAGCCCACCAGTAAAAAACTCCACCGGAATGTGCTGCTTTGTTTAGAGTCATCGGACGGCTCGTCTACTTTACAGTCAAAGGACAGTTTCATACTGTTTACAGCCAAAGGACACTTTTGTCCTGTTTACAGTCACAGAACAGATTAATGTGTTAACAAACATACAACAATTATACGAATTGTTTAAATTCATAGCACAGGTTATACTGTTTACACCCCAGGGGATATTTTATTTTGTACACTGTCAACCAACATTTCCTATTGTTCTTTGTCATTGTGTATTCTTTCTGTTGATAATTACTGGACAATGCTTTAAGAGGATGATTTTATCCTGTTTACAGTCATGAGATATTTATCTCATTTACAGTCGTAGGACAGTCTTATCTTGTTTATAATCAAAAGAGTTTAATTTTGTTTACAGTCATAGAACAGTTTTATAGTGATTAAAGTATTTGTACACTTTTTTCTCTTGTTTGCAGGCAGTGGACAGTTTTATCGTGTTTACAGCCATAGGACAGGGTTTTTTTTTAATCATGATATCGTTTTTCTTTGTTTGCAGTCATAAGACAGCTTTATCTTGTCTACAGTCGTGGAAAAGTTATCTCGTTTACAGTCATAAGATAATATTATGTTAATTTCAGTCTAGGACAGTTTTGTTTTGTTTACAGTTATAGGGCAGTTTTATCTTGTTTATGTTTAAAGAACGGTTTATGTTGTGTACAGTCATAAGACCGTTAATCTTGTATTTTGCTTTTCTTGTTTACAGTCATAGGACAGATTTATCGTTTTTACACTCTGGGGACTGTTTTGTCTTGTTTACAGTCAAAGGGTAGTTTATTATTTTTAGCAATCATATGGGAGCTTTATCCTGTTTGCACTCGTAGGAACTTTCGTCTTGTTTACAGTTCTATGACAATTTTATCTTGTGTATAGGCATAGGACAGTTTTATCTTGCTTACAGCCGAATAGTTATTTTGTTTACAGCCAGTTTTGTTTTGCTTGCAAGGATAGGACAGTGTTGCTTTTTTTTTTTTACAATTATAAGGCAGTTTGTTTTCTTTGCAACCATTGGGCAGTTTTGTTTCGATCAATTCATAGGACAATTTTGTTTGGTTTGCAGTCATAGAACAGTTTTGTTTGGTTTGCAGTCAGTGGACAGTTTTGTTTTGTTTGCAATCATTGGACATATTTGTTTTGTTTGCAGTCAAAGAACAGTTTTGTTTTCAGTTATAGGTCAGTTTTATTTGGTTTGCAGCCATAGGACAGTTTTGTTTTGTTTGCAGCCATAGGACAGTTTTGTTTTATTTTCATTTATTGGTCAGTTTTGTTTTGTTTGCAGTCATAGGACAGTTTTGTTTTGTTTGCAGCCATAGGACAGTTTTGTTTTGTTTGCAGCCATAGGACAGTTTTGTTTTGTTTGCAGTCATAGGACAGTTTTGTTTTATTTTCATTTATTGGTCAGTTTTGTTTTGTTTGCAGTCATAGGACAGATTTGTTTTGTTTACAGCCATAGAGTAGATTTCTTTTGTTTGTAGTCATAGGACAGTTTTGTTGTGTTTGCAGTCACAGAACAGTTTTGTGTTTTTCACATTCATAGGACAGCTTTGTTTCGCTTGCAGACATAGGACGGTTTTTGTTTGCAGTCATAGAAAGTTTTGTTTTTTTTATATCCACAGGACAGTTTTGTTTGCAGCCATAAAATAGATTTGTTTTGTTTGCAGCCAAAGGACAGTTTTGTTTTGTTTACAGCCATAGGACAAATTCGTTTTGTTTGCAATCAAAAGACAGTTTGCTTTGTTCACAACATAGGACAGATTTGTTTTGTTTGCAATCAAAGAGCAGTTTTGTTTCGTTCACAGTCATAGGACAGATTTGTTTTGTTCACAGCCATAGGATAGATTTGTTTTGTTTGCAATCAAAGGGCAGTTTTGATTTGTTCACAATCCTAGAAGAGATCTGTTTTGTTCACAGCCACAGGATAGATTAGTTTCTGTTTGCAATCAAAGGGCAGTTTTGTTTTGTTCAGTCATAGGGCAGATTTGTCTTGTTTGCAATCACAGGACAGTTTTGTTTTGTTCACAGTCATATGACAGATGTATTTTGTTCACAGCCATAGGGCAGTTTTGTTTTGTTCACAGTCATAGGACAGATGTGTTTTGTTTAGCCAAAGTAAAGAATATTTTGTTCACAGCCATAGAACAATTTTGTTTTGTTCACAGCCATAGAACAATTTTGTTTTGTTCACAGCCATAGAACAATTTTGTTTTGTTCACAGTGATAGACAAGTTTTTTTTCGTTCACAGCCATTAGGACAGATTTGCATTGTTGCAGTCAAGGACAGTTTTGTTTGCAGTCAAAGGACAGTTTTTGTTTGCAATCAAAGGACAGTTTTGTTTGTAATCAAAGGACAATTTTGTTTGCTTGCAATCAAAGAACATTTTGTTTTGTTTGTCAATCAAAGGACAGTTTTGTTTTGTTTGCAATCAAAGGACAGTTTTGTTTTTTCACACCATACGACATACTTGTTTTGTTTGCATAAAGTCAAAGGAACGAGTTTTTTGTTTGTTTGCAGTCATAGGACAGAGTCGTTTTATTTGCAGTCATATGGCAGTTTTGTTTTGTATGCAGTCATAGGACAGATTTGTTTTGTTTGCAATTAAAGGGCAGTTTTCTTTTGTTTGCAGTCAAAGGACAGTTTTTGCTGTGTTTTTTGTGTGCAAAGAACAGTTTTGTTTTGTTTTGTTCTGCAGTCATAGGACACTTTTGTTTTGTTTTGCAATAAAAGGATGGTTTTGTTTAATTTGCAATCAAAGGATAGTTTTGTTTGCAAACAAAGGATGGTTTTGTTTCTTGCAATCAAAGGACAGTTTTGTTTTGCTTGCAATCAAAGAACAGTTTTGTTTTGTTTGTAATCAAAGGACAATTTTGTTTTGTTTGCAATCAAAGGATAGTTTTGTTTTGTTTGCAATCAAAGGACAGTTTTGTTTTGTTCCCAGCCATAGGACATATTTGTTTTGCTTGCAGTGATAGGACAATGTGTTTGTTTGCAGTAATAGGACAATTTGTTTTGTTTGCAGTCATAGGACAGTTTTGTTTTTTTGCAGTCAAAGGACAGATCTGTTTTGTTTGCAGTTATAGGACAGATTTGTTTTGTTTGCAGTCATAGGACAGATTTGTTTTGTTTGCAGTCAAAGGACAGATTTGTTTTGTTTGCGGTAATAGGACAGATTTGTTTTGTTTGCAGTCATAGGACAGTTTTGTTTTGTTTGCAGTCAAAGGACAGTTTTGTTTTGTTTGCAGTCATAGAACAGATTTGTTTTGTTTAGGAAAGTTTCGTTTTGTTTGCAGGCATAGGACATCTTTATTTTGTTCATATTCATAGGACAGTTTTATCTCGCTCACAGTCACAGGATATTCTTATTTGATTTACAATAATAGGACATATTTATTGTCTTTAGAGTCATAGGACAATCTGTCCTGTCCTGTTTATAGTCAAAAGACAGTTTTATCTTGTTACAATCATAGGACCGTTTTTGCCTCGTTTTGCAGTCATGACATGTTTATCGTGTTTATAGGACAGTTTTATTTTGTTTTACAGTAATTAGACAGTTGTCCTCTTGTTTTGCTGTAATAAACCAGGTTTATCCTGTTTACAATCATATGACAATTTTATCTTCTTGACAACCACAGGATGTGTTACTTTGTTCGCACACATAACGCAGCTTTATTCTGTTTACATTCATAGTAAGATTTTATCGTGTTCACTGTCATACAATAATTTTACCTTGTTTACAGTCATTACGACAAGTTTATCTTGTTTTATAGTCACAAGAGCATTTTTTTCTCGTTTTAAAGTCATGACAGGTTGACTATTGTATGACA
Source organism: Conus canariensis (assembly GCA_033310375.1). Classification (NCBI taxonomy): domain Eukaryota; kingdom Metazoa; phylum Mollusca; class Gastropoda; order Neogastropoda; family Conidae; genus Conus; species Conus canariensis. Next base: position 73,287,769 of record CM065716.1, on the reverse strand, counting down.
GTTTTATCTTATTTTACAGTAATAGACCAGTTTTATCTTGGTTAATGCCATAAAACAGGTTTATCCTGTTCATAATGATGGGACAATATTATCTTGTTGACAAGCACAGGACATTTTACCTTGTTTTTGGTCATAGGACAGTTTTATTCTGCTTACACTCATAGTACAGTTTTATGGTGTTCACGGCGAGAAAGTGGTTGCGTGGTTGAACCATTATTTGACTCACGCTCACGCAACGGCGATAAACAACCAGTAAGACAAAACAGAGTTCCCCCTTTTTAATCAATCTTTACATTGTTGACATAAAATTCTTTCCACTATGACCTAATACAATCACACATACATATCTTCAATTTTACACACTAACAAGTCCTCGTGAACTCAAAAATACCTTCTCTCTTTAACAGTAGCATCAACAGTGCCACACAAAATATTCGTTTTTACAAACGGTCCCTGGTCCACACAAACATACGACAGTTTTCAGCAACAAACTCGTTTCAAACACCGCATCCGCTTGTTTTCAGACACACACACACACACACACACACACACACACACACACACACACACACGCACGCACGCACGTACGCACGCACGCACGCACGCGCACGCACGCACGCACGCACGCGCACACACACACACACACACACACACACACACACACACACACACACACACACACACACAAAACGTACGCCTGTGCCCCTCTCAACAAAAAGTAGACAACTCGCCTCTACTCTGTCTCGGGAAAAGCTCCTGTAAAAGAAAAAAGAAAAAAACCAAGCGAACAAATTAACATTTTTTTTATAAATCATTTTTTTAAAACTATATTTACCTAAGAATATGACCCTTCTATATTTTCATTAATTTTCATCACATTTTACCTGACGGTGTGCTGAGCCTAACAGGCCAGTCGTGGCCTTACATTGACTTTCGATACCTCCAGTGTAATTAAAAACGCCGTGAGGCATGCACCCTCGCCAGCGCCTCTCCATACGACGCGTTCGACGAGCTTGTCTTTTGATTCAACTTGCCCATCGTATAGATGATAAACCAACCACCCAGTGTTGTCTATTACTACACGTGCGGCATGCATGTTGCACGGTTCCTATGACCAGATGGGCCAAGGCACAAGGCATAAAAAAAATCTTCTTTTTTTTTTTTTTTTTTTTTTTTTTTAGGATTGCACAAGCGGTCTATGTTTTCCGTCGACAAACATTTTTCACAAATAAACACACCTGAAACCACCTGGACCTTGAGCACAGTTCCTGACAAACTGTAGGCCATTGCCCCTCCTGATGGGGAGTAATTGAACAATCATTTCACACAATTTTTTTTTAATATACAAATAAAGATAACGATTACGACATAGCAACTTGACGCAGCTGAAACGCTTTATACAAGAAAATTGATAGATTTCTTATGGTTCTTTCATGTTTTACATCCCACAAGTAAACCTAGTCAAAATAGGTTTGGAAATTTATGAAATTTTGCAGGAATGTACTGTTGTCTTAAGCTACTTAGTGCTGGGCAACATAAAACAAAATGGACCTCATCCTCTTTATTGTTTTTACACAATGGGCAGATTAAATCATTGTCATTATGGGATCAACATTGGTAGCAATGCCCAGCGATTTCTGACACACCAAATCTGAACCTTGTCAACTTCTTTTTCAAATGTCTATCTAAATTGAGAAAAGAGAGAGAGAGAGAGAGAGAGAGAGAGAGAGAGAGAGAGAGAGAGAGAGAGAGAGAGAGAGAGAGATCAGATCTGTTTGCACATGGAACTTGCAGCAGCCCCCTGTCAGCCCCAGAATAAATGCAGCAGAAAGCAGAAAGACAACGTTATCTTGTTTACAATCAATATACAGTCTTATTTTGTTTACAAAGAACATTTTCGTGTTGTTTACAATTGAACGGCAATTTAATTCTTTTCTAAAACCTTTGCAAAAAAATAATACCCATGCTCTCTCTGTCCGTGTGTACTTCACATAATATCTGTCTGTCTGTCCGGCCGTCAGTCTCTCTATCTGTCTATGTATCCATCTATCTATCTATCTAATGTGTAGGTCAGACATCTGCTAAGTCGTAGCCACGAGCCCCTCATCTTAAATTCTCTCATCCTAGTCATTAATTCATTTATCCATCAGATTTAAATCATGAGCAGTGTGGTCTCAAAACTTGGCGGATGTGGTGTAGCATATATGGACTAGTCCGCACGCAGTGACGCCTCCTTGATGACACTGAAACTGATCTATCTATCTATCTATCTATCTATCTATCTATCGATTTATCTGTCAGTCTGTGTGTCTGCCTGTCTATCTGTCTGTCCATCTGTCCCTCTCTCTCTCTCCATCCGTCCACCCACCCAATCTGTCTGTCTGTCTATGAAAAACGGTAAAAGTTTGCACAAATAGAAAATTGTGTTCGGACTACTATACTCCAGTAGGTTGGAGTTTTCAAATCAAACAAAAGGGACAGGAACTCAGGCATTGTATGGAACAGCACATACACTTGATACACACGCACACGCACACACAGACACACAAGCGCACACTCACGCACGCACGCATGCATGCACGCACACACACACACACACACACACACACACACACACACACACACACACACACGCACATGTACACACCACACACACACACACACACACACACACACACACACACACACATGTACACACACACACACACATACAGAGAGAGAGAGAGAGAGAGAGAGAGAGAGAGAGAGAGAGAGAGAAACGAGCGGATGCGCTCATGCACACAGATTTGTTAAAAGCAAATTACTGCGACTGGATGCAAACCAGCTAACATGAAATATTTATGATGTGATGCTTTCGTTGCTGTTTACTTCACGTTGATAGTAAAAATCGCTTTGCAAAAATGATCGAAATAGCCCACTTCATTCTTCTCCCATCATAGGTCTACTTCCTCCTCCCCCCCCCCCCCCCTTTTCTCTCCCTCTCTCTCTCTCTTGCATGCCTCCCTCCGCCCCCGCCCCCAGCCGATTCGCAGCCCCATCTCCCTCCCCACAAACACACACACACACAAGTACGTGTGCACATTTTAATTGCTTGGCAGATACTTTCAAACATTATGATCACTCGGTCACATACAATTTGCTGCACTGATATGCGTTGTAAACTAGAAAATAAATGGAGGAGGAGGAGGAGGAGGAGGACGAGGACGAGGACGAGCAATAAGAAAACCAGGAAAATGATATTTTGCCCGTGAAGAAAGGCATATGAAGCTTGCTTAAAACAAACGAGAAAAACAAAAACAGGGGGAAAAACCCATCGCCCCCCCCCCCCCCCCCCCTGCTCTTTCTCAATATTAACATTTCTATCCATACATTGCCACCTGGTTATGATCAAATGAAGAAGCAGTGTTGATACGATTGTGTGAAGGTCAGCAGACGCTTTTCTGTGCAAGCATTTGATTTGGACGAAATGGCAGGCCTGATAAGGCCCCTCGTGGTAGCCTGAGCTATAATCGACATGACTCGGAACTCATCTGTCAATTTTGTTCTTTTCTTCCGTACCTTAAAAGGGGTCTCAACATGGAGTCCATACCATCCAGGTTATCTGTCGTCCATTCTAGTTTTTGCTTCAGTCTATCCGTGATGTAATGATCCACTAGACTGTACGTCCACATACAGATGCGCGTCTGCACGTATACGCCTGAACATGCACATACATATACGCACGAACGCATCAATACAAATACCAAGACAACACACCCAAACACACGAACGAATGCGTACACGCACACACAAACACAAACAGCACGCGTACGTATGAGTACACATGTGCGCACTCACGCTCACCCATGCATACAGAAAGAGAGAGAGTGAAAGGGAGGAGGGGAGCGGAGAGGGATGGAGTCTAGGGGATGAAATGGGGAGGAAGAAAGGGAGGGGGGATCCTTTACTAACCAACTTCCAGCTCTGGAGAACAATGGCTTATCGACCCAGCCAGCCCCACGTCACGCCAGCCCCTGTCAGCAGCAACAACAGCACACAGACGGGCATTTCAACTAATGGTTCAATCCAACACCAAGCTCTGGGCAGAGCACAGAACATCAAAAGAACCCTTGTACCGTGACCAATCCAAACCCGTCACGGTATCCGAGTCATAAAAGAAACATTTTAACCACACCCTTTACTTCCTCCCCTACCCATCCTTCCCCCTGCTCAACCTCATTTCTCCCACGTTTCAGTTTTCTCCCTCTCCCTTCACTTACACCCCCTCCAATTTTCCTCCTCCAGTAACTCTTCAACATGGCCCCTAACTCAGCTCGTGCTCCTCTCCTTTCTTTTTGATTTAATAATCACAGCAGCAGCAGTAGCAGCAGTAGCAGCAGCAGCAGCAGCAGCAGCAGTAGTAATAGCAGTAGTAGTAACAGGGATGGTATTAGTGGTATCAATAGCAGTAAACTCCGTCCCTGATTATGACTAATTGAAACTAGTTTATTACCATATCAATCTTGGGTTGTATTGATATCTGATGAAATGAAGATTAATTTTCAAATAATGTTTTAGACTTTAAAAATTCAATTCCAAATTTTGGAGAAAAAAAGTGATTTTTGCACTCATGAAAATCAAAGTATATATAAGCTTTGGGATTCCACTTTCTCCTGACAATTGTGGTATCAATACGTCCTCTCTCTCTCTCTCTCACTCTCTCTCTCTCTCTCTCTCTCTCTCTCTCTCTCTCTCTCTCTCTCTCTCTCTCTCCCCCCTCTCTCTCTCTCTCTCTCTGTTCGAACACTGCTTTCATCAAAATAACCTGAGCTGTGATTAATGAGTTCGACAGGAGAAATGGAAAGCCTTCTGACAAGTCCCCAATCATTAGGAGATGATGGATTGTGTATTGAAACACGAAATAATCATCCGTGACATACAGCCAAATCACGCAACGTTTTTACATCGTTTCCATTAAAACGACATATTCATACGTGTCGTGGACCATATTTAGACTGGTGACAAATCTGCCATCTGCCCAAACGCTCTAACATACGGATTAGGACATTTGTGGAGTCACCACCACGTTCCGTGGCAAACAGGGAGAACGAAAACAGGTGCAGACACTACAGGTGTCTTGACTGAACTGTCATTCTACACTTCTACACATTTCGATGAATTTTGTTCTGTTTTGTCGTGTTCATATTGACTGTGATGTGCAAAAGACGTGCCAATCAGTTTTAGATAGTTCCCAATTAACTTGACGTCGGATTTGTGCAGTGTGCCCATTATTTACGATAGTTTCTGTCAGCGAGACCACAGACACTCTTAACCTGATCTTTAATGACTATGTATGGTTGCGGCCGCACGTGTGAAATGATTGAGAAGAGGCCTACTAGGACCAATCTCACACGATCTAATCTAATCACGCGCTGAAGACTATGTTGCACATCAATAGTTGCCCCATACTGTGTCCTCTAGGTCCACTGGGTCTCAGAGTGATCAGCTGATGCTCGATTGGAACAGATTGTTTGGGCTTCTGAGCGTGGGACTTGTCCTGAAAATGCTGTGAAATCAGTTTTGGCAACCGCTCCTCCACACAGTAGATCTACGAAAAATTCTGGTGAGTACTCTTGAATCGCCGGTAAATTGTTTAGGATGTACTATACAATCAATCTTTAGCTTCTGCTTCGCTCTGTAGGCTTACGTCTTCGAAAGGTTCCGGTGTTACGGAGAATATTGACTCCGTAGAAATTTGACTCCCCGGTTCTTTTTTCTCCGGAGAAAAATGAACCGTTCAGTTTTCTACAGGTTTTGGAGTCAATATTCTACGGAGAATATTGACTCCTTCTGTAGAATATTGACTCCCATGGTTACGTAGAATATTGACTCCCGTAGAAAAATGACTCCTGTGTCAATTTTAGTTGCTACTATGTTTGATTTGTAAGTATATATAGGTATCTTGATAATCATTCATCCATCCCAATATTCTTCTTATAAAGCACACTGGTTAATTAATTTGTAGATTGTTTCAGTCGATGAATTTCAAAATTATCTATTATTATTATCATTAGTAGTAGTAGTATGTCATTATAATTGTCTGTTAGTGTGAATGCACATGTTGACGTGAGCGTGCGTGTTGGGTTAGTACACGGCGCTTTGGGCTAAATTCAGTTGGAACTGTGCCTGTCAACATCATCATCATCATCATCATCATCATCACTTTTGTTGTTTTTGGTGGATTTTTGTTTGTTTGTTTTATTGCTGACGCTGCTGCTTTTTCTACAACAATCACTGTTTTAATGCAGATTGTTATTATCATATTAAGTAGAAACGAATAGATAATGACCACTATTGCGGTAAGTCCTGTCATTGCGGCAAGTTGAAAGGAGCACAGCTTCGTTTGTCGGCTAAACGACGACACGGCCAAGGCATTAGCTGAGTCAGTCTATGCTCAAGCCAAAAAGTTCAACAACCGAGCTCTGAAAACAAGGAATCAAAGAATTTTTATGTAGTAATCAATAAGATTTTTCAGACTATGTTTTACACGAAATGATAGTTCATCTTTTTTTTCTTTCTTTTTTTTTTTTTTTACACGAAATGATAGTTCCTTAAATGTTACAAGGGTGTGCTTTTGAGGAAAAGTTATCAGACTTGGCAGTAAACTTTCATTATTGGAACCTTGCATGTGTTTTGAAAATATGCCTATCTGAAATAAACTAGCAAAACTATCTGGCTCTGGTAGCATGCAGGATGGGTACAGTCATGTTGGTTGATCTCCGCATTAACAGGTCTCCCGTATAATTATTTTGACAGTTTCGCAGCGTGCAGGATGATGCAGGTCGATAGATCTCCACTATAAAATATGCTTGAAAGGATCCTGGGCCGATGATTGACTATGGTTGAACTTCTGTCCAATTTTTGAGAACCATATCAGCATCCCTACTCACACACAGAGACATACAAGCATACATACCCTAAATACATAAGAACAAGCAAGCCAAAACATGAAATAAATGAAGTTTAAAAAGTAAAAATCAATCAAACCAGACAAACCCTGCAGAAACTGTGCATTTACAAACTCAGTAATAAAGTAAGTTTATACATAGATCTATCGACGTGGAGACCTATATTGCTGTGCAGATCTACTAATGCGCGGATCTACCAAACAATCCAGTCAGTGTGCTGCGCAAATGCACCGAGGGGTTCATTATAATCTGGCTTGAGTATAAACTGAACAGTTCGAATGATGAATTATTGGCAGAATAAATTTCCGACAATGTTTTCTCGGGGTTCACTTTGAAATTGGTCTCTGAACGACATGGATGCTGCCAAGATAGATGAACTGAAGAAGTACATCGGAGAAAAGATCATACCAGACAGAATTAAAAAGAGTTCTGACACAACAAAAAGAAATTTTCGAAGAGACAGCAAGAAGTTCTTTCTTTCTGAGAGCAACGATCTGTTTTACAAGCATCGACAAGGCGACAGTCTGCAAGTTCTTTCCACAGAAGACAGGGACAAAGCGCTACTCAGTGTCCACGCCCATCAACACGGCGGCCACCTGGGTGTGAACAAGACATAAGTACAGTGATCATCCATTTCTATTTTATAGGCGTGTTGATGTCTTTGCTATCTATTTCCTCCTCCCTGCCCCCCCCCCCCCCCCCTTTTTTTTTTTTTTTCACCAATAGTACTTTACAAGTAGACCCTGCATAATAATACTAGTACTACTCTGCTAAACAACGCAGCCCTTACCAAAGGCAAAAAAAAATTGTTTGTTTCTGGTAACATGGCTGAAAAAATAGGGTAGGTCGGATTTTTTTTTTTTTTTTTTTTTTTTTAGATTTTTTTTTTTCAGCACAGAAACGACAAAATCTTTCTTCTGCTGGAAGAAAACGGTTTGTCTCAAGAAGGAGAAAGACGACTCGAGCTGTGTTTGCAATCCTGGCGTACACTTGCAGCTAAAATAAAAGTATGTCACTGCCAATTTACTGTAGTTTCCAAAAGCAGGGTCTTCCACAAAATCGACTTTCGATATAAGCTTGATTGCTTTGTGTGTGTGTGTGTGTGTGTGTGTGTGTGTGTGTGTGTGTGTGTGTGTGGTGTTAGGAGAATAAAAGAAAAAGTCTAGGGTCGGCAGGGAAAATTAGGT
>CM065716.1:73272135-73274635 GCA_033310375.1 Conus canariensis | reverse complement strand
CCCCCCCCCCCCCCTTTTTTTTTTTTTCACCAATAGTACTTTACAAGTAGACCCTGCATAATAATACTAGTACTACTCTGCTAAACAACGCAGCCCTTACCAAAGGCAAAAAAAAATTGTTTGTTTCTGGTAACATGGCTGAAAAAATAGGGTAGGTCGGATTTTTTTTTTTTTTTTTTTTTTTTTTAGATTTTTTTTTTTCAGCACAGAAACGACAAAATCTTTCTTCTGCTGGAAGAAAACGGTTTGTCTCAAGAAGGAGAAAGACGACTCGAGCTGTGTTTGCAATCCTGGCGTACACTTGCAGCTAAAATAAAAGTATGTCACTGCCAATTTACTGTAGTTTCCAAAAGCAGGGTCTTCCACAAAATCGACTTTCGATATAAGCTTGATTGCTTTGTGTGTGTGTGTGTGTGTGTGTGTGTGTGTGTGTGTGTGTGTGTGTGTGTGGTGTGTGTGTTAGGAGAATAAAAGAAAAAGTCTAGGGTCGGCAGGGAAAATTAGGTACGGTCGTGTGACCAGAGACAACTTTTTTCTTTGGACAAAGCTCTTTGCTCTGTCTGACACGCGTTTTTGCGTTAGCTTACATGTGTTGTAAGTTAAACTGTTGAAAAACCACAAAGTCTATAAACAGCAAAACTGGCACAGATTTCAAACACCATAATTCTCAGAAGTTTCGAGCCACACCATCTTCGTTTGCTACTTACAAACAACGTCACGAAAGTAAAGTGAAGTAAATTATTGTGTCATGAAGGCCCAGACAGTTCACCAACTGCGTGCGGCACTTGTTCTTTGCACCGCCACACTGAAAAGACACTAAAATCTGTTCGTCGTGACCTTGTGACCATTACCACGGCTAGAGTTGCTTTAATGAGTTAATCCTAATATTTTACACACACACACACACACACACACACACACACACACACACACACACACACACACACACACACATTAAAAACATTTTTTTGTATGAAAGGCAAAATAAAGCCAGGAAACTTTCTCACCTGCTTTTTATTAGACAGTGAATGTAGTCTTGAAGTCCAAACCAAATTGAAAATCCACAGCAACCTCTGTCTCTTTAGCTAGTTGTCTGTCTTTCTCTCTGTACGAATTTTGGATGTAGGAATCGGCCAAGACAAAGATGAATCTTGTACGAGACCAACAACACAAACCACTGTTATTACTGCTGCTGGTGCTGCTACGCAGACCCGCACGCACGCACATGCAATGTGCACGCCTGCACACACGCACACGTACGCGTACAGACACACACGGCTGCAAATTCATGTTTCGCGCGCGCGCACACACACACACACACACACACACACACACACACACACACACACACACACACACACACCGTATTATAAAACACAAAAGTTAATGTACGTCGACGCGACCACATCAACCAGGCTGCGGCACACATACATTACACTGTCACAATACATTCTAGCCAACGAGATCCCAATTCACAGATACACAACCATTCCATCTTTGTCAATAGCAATATTATTTCCAACAACAAGTCAGACGAATGAAACATTAGAGAACGACACTGATTAAACATGACCAAATAAATACGTTAGACTTCTAGCCAAAGTCACAAAAATCTACCATTGGCTACATTTTACACTTGGCGTCAAAACTACGCCAGATAATAATTAATCAATCAATAATTAAATAATGAAATAATTCCCTAAAAATGAAGCTCTGAGTCCGATTGGGTGTTTTTACTGGGTCCAGGTTATCTTAGGCATATGTACTGCTCTAGGAACAGCCTGCTTGATATGTGATTTAAAGCAACAGCATTATCACTTGGAAGGAAACCATCTAAAAGAGCTGTTCAGCTGCATGACTATCTTCACACACACACACACACACACACACACACACACACACACACACACACACACACACATACACACACACACACACACACACACACACACACACACACACACACACACACACACACACACACAATTGCAATTATAAAAGCCGCTTTACACGCCAGCACATGCCCATGCGCACAATTTAACATGGCCAGAGTGATCTGACCTTTCACTCACAGACTTTATTTTCTTGTGAGGTTTATGGTTGTGAAATACAACGAACCAGCCAAGTTTCCTTTAGATCCGTTTTATAAATCCCAAGAAACAGCTGTGAAGAAAAATTAACGTGGCCATTGCTACCTTGATCTTTGAGTCACAAACCCTTTTTTTTCTTTTTGTAAGGTGATAATTGTGGATAGCAACTAACCCACCAACTTTCGTTGAGATCTGTCCAATAGTTCCCGAAAAATCCCCGGGAAACAGCTACGAAGGAAAATTAACGTGACCAGTGACTTTCACCTTTGACCCATAGACCTGATCTTTCTTGTGAGAGTGATGAATGTGAAACATGTACAAGCAATCCATCAAGTTAATTCAAGATCCATCCAGCAGTTTATGAAAAACAGCTTTTTTTTTCTTTTTCTTTTTTTTTTTTCTTTTTTTTT
>CM065716.1:73247135-73264635 GCA_033310375.1 Conus canariensis | reverse complement strand
ACTTCCTCTACACAAACAACTTCAAATGCCACAACACTCACAGCAAAGCACATAATCACTTCAACTCATATGAACATTATTAATTATAGAGAACCCATCAAGTTGAGATTGTTATACAGTATTAATGTCAACCCATCAAGTTGAGATTATTATACAGTATTAATGTCATTACGTCTGTTCAGACTTAAACCTGTTCTATCAAATGTATGTGGTATGCCTTCCTGAATGACGATAAGGTTGGCTGGTGCCTAATGTGGTCATGCATTTCATTCCATAATTCCCAGCATGTTGATGGATGATCAATATCTGGCTCGATGTAAGCATGAAAAAATAGCTTCCGGGTATGCTGATCAAGAAAAATTTTTATTCTATTGAACTGGAGCGTTTTCTTGGAAAGATTTTTTTTTACAAAGCACAGAAATGTGTTTGAACCAGGGTAAGTCATTATATATAGTAAGACCTAGCAATTTGTAGAAATTTACTTCTTCTAATGTTTTATCATAAGTAGAAAGAAACTCGTGGAGAGCGTGGCAGCAGAGAGTCCTCAGAAGAGAAGCCCCCTTAAAGCAAGTGTTTCGGCCCTTATCTCCTGACACTCTAGGGGGGTTGGGCTACACCCGGTTCATGACTCCGGATGTCCCTCTGCTGCCCCTTTTTTCCCATCTTGGGACGAGCCATGGCTGGGATTCGAACCCATGACCCTCTGGACATGCTCATTTTCCACTTAATGACTCGCACTCTAACCACTGAGCCACAGGGATACCTGATATTTGTAGGAAATTTAAGCCTTATGAAGTTCACTTTTGTTCCTCCTTGACCAGATCCAGCTTGAACACCTCTCTGCCGCTTCTGCCATTGCTTTCAGGGCTCTGGTTTTTTTCCCTCCCTGCAACTGAGAGCTGTTTCATGAGGCTGTATGCAGACGTTCCTACAACCCCCCCCCCCCCCCCCCCCCCCCCAGCTCCAATTTCTGCAGTGAGGACTTTGACCTGATAGCCTTCTCTCCTCAGGCTGTTTGCCAGATCAGCATACTTTTCAGTCTTGTAGATTTGAGCTGCCTCCATTCTGTCCTCATATGGCACCGTGAGCTCGATCATGATCAGCTGCTTGGTTGACTGAGAGTGGACTACTATGTCTGGTCTCATGCCACTCTTGCTGATGATCTCTGGGTGACGTTTCCATTCTGGGAGGTCTGCAGTGCACTCCCAGTCATCTGCCCCGTCCAGCAGACTCTGCCTGCATGTTCTGAGTGGCACTGTTGTTCTTGGCCATGATTTGCCGCCTCCTGCCATGAAGAATGTTGCGGGTGCTTTTGGAGTCCTGATTTTCCCTTTTGTGGTGTTGGTACTAGCCCAGACTACTTGTACAATCCCTTTGAGCACTTGGTTGTGCCTCCATGTGTACCTTCCTTGAGCCAGGGCTACTTTACATGAGCTTAGGACATGCTCCACTGTTTGTTTTTCACGGCAGAGGGGGCATGCAGGATCGTCTGTTTTTCCCCCACTTCACCAGGTTTGCATTTGAGGGCAGAAGGTCATATGCAGATCTGAGAATGAAGCTGATCCTGAGAGGGGCCATGTGCCAAATGTCATTCCAAGTGAGACTTCTTTGGAGTGCATTCTCCCACGTTGTCCATTGCCCTTGCTGGCTCTGCTGGACTGCTTTTTGGAGTCTTTTTTGGTCTTCTTCTTTTCTCATTTCCTGAATCATCATGTCTCTTTTGACTTTTCCTTTGGCCTTTGACCACCATTCAGTTTTGGTCACCCCCAGTCCTTGTCTGTTGGTCTGTGTGTGTCCTGTTATTTCTCTGATCTTGAGACTTTCTTTTGCAGAATCCATCGCCTCTTGAACTTTCCATTTTCTGCCTGTCTTCAGCTGGGGCTTGATTGCTTCTACCACCTTCTCTCCTGAGTCCTCCAGCATGCTTTGAAGTCTGATCTTTCCTGCTTTGAATTCTTCCAGGATGGATTTCAGTGGTAGTTTCAGCTTTGCTTGGCGACAGTACAGCGCTATGTCAGTCAGACAGGGTGGGACACCAAGCCATTTCCTTGTGAACTTGTTGATTTTGGCTTCCATTGCCTCCACTATGCTGGTGCAGATGTCGTATATCATCAGAGGCCATAGGAGCTTTGGTATCAGCATGAACTGCAGAGACCAGACCCTGTATTTGCCAGGGAGCCCACACTGGTCAATGGTCTCCAAGCCTTCTTCCGTCATCTGTTTGGTTTCTTTTGCTCTTTGTGTGTCTTTCAGCGTATCATCATACCATCTTCCAAGGCTCTTGACTGGCTCTTCTGTGACTGTTGGAATGGCCTGGTTGGCAACACTGAAGACTACAGATTCGGCCACTTTTCCTTTCCTCAGTGAGAGACTCCGTGATTTCTTTGGCTTGAACTTCATTCTGGATGAGGCAACTATGTCGTCCAGCCTTTCCAGCACATGACGTGTCTCGTCTTCTCTGGATGAAATCACTGTAGTGTCATCCATGAAGGCCTTGAGAGGGGGCATCTTGTATCCATCGCCAAGGTCTGTTTGTCTTGCGTTGCTTGTTGCTGCTTTCAAGATGACTTCCATTGCCAACACGAACAGTATTGGGGAAATTGCACAGCCCATTGCAATGCCCACTTCCAAGTTGATCCAATCTGTTGTGTACTCCTTGGTAGAGAACCGCATTGAGAAGCCATTGAAGTACTTCTTGAGCATGTCGCAGATGTTCTTTGGCACATGTTACATCTCAAGAGCCAACTGTATCATCTCATGGGGTACAGATCCATATGCGTTTGCCAGATCAAGCCACACTACGTCCAAGTCTCTCTTTTCTGTTTTTGCTCTTTGGATTGCGTCCCAGATCATTGTGGCGTGTTCTACACAGCCAGCCACGCCTGGGATGCCACCTTTCTGGACTGACACATCCAAGTACTTGTTTTCCATGAGGTACTTGGTCAGCCTTGCTGCCATGACAGAGAAGAAGATTTTCCCTTCGATGGTCAGTAGTCATATTGGCCTGAACTGGCTGATGTCACTTGAGTTTTGCTCCTTGGGGATGTACACACCATCTGCCGTCATCCATTGGCCGCTGATCTTCTGGTTTCTCCAAGCTGGTCGCAGCAGCCTGTGGAGCCACTCCAGCACCTTGGGACATTTCTTGTACAGCTGGTAAGGTATTCCGTTTGGCCCTGGTGATGATTTGGCTCTGGCTTTGTCGACCACCTTCTTGATTTCCGCCAACGTTGGAGGCTTGTCATTGAACTGTTCCTCAGGGTTGGTTGGCCACACCAGACCTTGAATGTCGAATGGTGCTTTGCTCTGTGAGTCAGAGTATATTTTCCTCAGATGCTGCTCAAGAACTCCTTTGTCCACACTTAGGGTCCCAGATTTTGGCTGCTCAAACAGTGTTCTGGCAAACTGGAAGGGGTCTCTGAAGAAGCGCTCTTGTGTCTTCTTCTTTTTGCTCTTCCTCTTCCTCGCAGATTTCGCTTTGCTGAGGGCGCTGTGTTTTTCTTTCAGGTCTTTCCACAGTTTTTCCAAGCCTTGTTTTTCAGCTGGCAGTGCAGTCTTCATTTGCTTCTTGAGGTTTTTCTTTTGGACCCTGATCTTGTCCATCTCTTCTTGGCGTCTGGATTTCTTTGGAGGTGTTTTCTCTTTGGGTAGTTTTGTTCCATAGGCGTCTCTACATGTGGCATACACAATGTCCCCATATGTGGCTAGTTTGTGTTCCAGGGTGCTTTTCCCTATCAGTGTATCGAGTCTTTGGGCGATTTTTGCATCCAGTTTCTCCCAATCTTCAGTTTCGTTTGCTCGTGGCAGGTTGAGTTTCAGGCGCCTGGCATCGAGGGCCTGTGCAAATTCCTCATCCGAACCAACAGCGTGGATGTCCTTGGCACTGTGGTTTAAATCCTGGCCTTGGTCTTCCGACGTCTTATCTGCTGATGCAGTGCGCTGCTGCTCATTCAGATGAGTCTTCACACATCCCATCTTTGTTCTGTGGATCTTCATGCCACGGGTGGTAGCGAAACGCTTTCCACTCCGAAACTTTTAACTCCGATAAATTATTCCTGATGTTTTGTTGTGTCCGTCTAGTTGTAACCAGCCTGAATTTGGATTTATGGGGGTGTTTTGCCATGTGATTTTCTTCAATCCAGGAAACAAGCCTATATCATTCTGTAGGGAAGTGCACACCACATCAGAGTTTTTATCTTCAGTGTAGATGAAGTGTGAGGTCATTAAGATAGATTGAAAATAATATATGACCCAAAACCAATTCCTGGGGAACTCCATATTTGATCGATGCAATAGAAGATCAGATAGAATCGTGAGACTGCTATTCTTCTGTTATGAAGAAAAGACAATATGAGTTTAACAGAGTCATCGTTTAAACCGTACAATGTTTTCTTGAGAGTACACTGTGATCAAAAGTGTCAAAAGCTTTCGCAAAATCATCAAAAATTGCACCAATATATGAATTATTGTTTATGTTTAAATGCCATTTCTCGATAAGAGTTGTCAACATGGTACGACATGAATGATTCCTTCTTAACCCACTCTGATTTGGGTGAAATAAGTCTTATTTCATGAAATGGGATTAAAGATAGTGTTTGATATGTGGACAGTGCAGATAGTATAGAAATGGGTCTATAGTTAGAGGGTCAGATATGTCGCCAGACTTAAAAATAGAGAAAACTTTGGCATCTTTGAAGGTTTGTGAATAATAACACTTTTCAATGTATAAGTTACAGATAATATGTGCAATGCATTCAGAGATGATGGGCGCAGGCATCTTCAAAATTTTGCTGTCCAACCCATCCAAACCACGGGACTTTGACAATTTTCATATGATAAACAACAAACAGTAGGGTAACTCTTGCTCCCGCAAGAAAACAAATACATGCCCATAACTCCAAAGGAATGCTGCCCACGACACCGAATCGCCCAGCAGATTTGGCGGCACAGGACACACAGAACAAACGAGGAAAAAATCCCCCCTTGCGGGATTTTTCCTTGTTTGTTTTGTGTGCTCTGTTTTGGGGGTGTTTCCTTGTTTGTTTGCTCTGTGCCGCCATATCTGCTGGGCGATTCGGTGCCGTGGGCAGCATTCCTTTGGAGTTATGGGCGTGTATTTGTTTTCTTGCGGGAGCAAGAGTTACCCTACTTGTTTGTTGCTAATTGTTTGCCGTTCCCTGCCTCTTTTCATGTTTGCTTAAATTTTCATATACTTAACTCCTGATACACTTTATGAACACTCATATATGGAAAATGGAGTTTACTGACTATTCGTTTTGACTCGCAAAAACATTTCAGTAGATTTAAATTATTCGCTTCTGTGTTGTTTACTTTTATTGTTCTGTCTGCTACCGTAGTTAATTGTCTGTTCAGATATTCAACAAATTGGTATATGAGAAGCAGATGGTGGTAGCTTTTTCCGGACAACTGATTTATAGCCTTCTTTATACATTTTGAATCTTCTTTTATTGGAATTAAATCACTAAAATAACTCTTTGGTGTAGTCCCTTTCAATTCAATATCTTTATTCCATTGTTGTCTAAATTGTTTTGTCTTTCCTTGTTGTTAGCAATAGGTTGTCGTGAATTCTAATTTCAGCTTCTGTCTACTTTGTTAACCACGGTACTTTCTGAGTTAACTTAATACGTTTAGTCCAAAGCAAGACATGTTTATAAAAAAAAAATATTTAAAAAAAAAAGAAAAAAAAAAGCAGGAACAAAAATCTTGTATCATACTACGAGTGCATCATTCGGATGATTATATTGATAAATACAAGAAAAATCTGCCATAAACAGATCAGCCAGAAATTCTTCAGTGTGAAAGTTTTGCAGCTGCAAAATGGTATAAATTTGTGAGTACACCTGCGGATTTTACCTCCTTTCTTTGACCAAGTTAAACGTAGACGAAAGTGATCACAAAGGCCGTAGATAGGAACCACGGTTTCTGCTACGTTACTGGATTGGTTGTATAAATTAACGTTTTTGACTATAATGTTATCCTTGTAGGTGAATTTATTAACTGATTAAATTGCACATTACGTAAGTTTGTTTCCATTTCTTGTGTTATTTTAATAAATCTAGTTTAAAATCTCCAAGCAAGATTATTTCCATAGAATAATTTAATACGTCTTCGAGCATAAGTTCAAAACAATCAAACCACTCGACTCGTTGATCTGGGTTTTGTGTGTGTGTGTGTGTGTGTGTGTGTGTGTGTGTGTGTGTGTGTGTGTGTGTGTGTGTGTAAGCAACCAATTAGGATTGGTTTTGTTCCTTTCAAGTAAATCTCTAGCCATACGCATTCAATTTTATATTTATCAAACAAATTTAGTCATTTATAATTTACTGACTGGTGAATATAAGCTACCATACCCGTTTCTAGTTTTGCTGTGACATCTCGTCTAAGAAGGTTGTATCCTGGAATCGATATTACAATGTCAGAAGTTGCACTAGATAATCGTGATTAAAAAGAAAAACAAAGACATGAAAACAGTCATTGGAATTGGATGGGATGAAAGGCACATCTGATGGTTTGTTCATTAAATGACATACATTGAGAGAACTTTTTTTGAACCTACCTTTACTCAGCCACTTCGATGCGCTACTATTATCGTATAATACAATTAAGGATAATAATAAAAAGGAAATTGACACATACAACACTAGTATAACACTCAGTACAAAATATATGTAAAGATTAATGCGGGAAAATACCTGAAACAAAATAAGAGTACAAATTCAACACAACAGTTGAGGCAAATGTCAAAATTGAAAGACTGTCAAGAAATCACAAACCAGTTTGCGAAAGTTTTTTGTGCAAAAACAATCGCCAGCTTCCCGAATCCAAGTGAACAATGGCCAACATAATTCACATGAAACCAGCATCAAAGCAATATAGTTACCAAGCGGAAGAAACTTTTTGTGGCTGGAAGAAAATGATATAACTAATTGTATTGAATGAAAATGATGACCCATCTGTCAAAATAATTGTACATACACACATGTACGTTATAGATAATTTCACATAAAAAAAACTTCTCCCACGCTTTTCCAACCTACAGCGGGTCTTTGATGATCATGCTGGGACACTAGCCTCGAAGCTAAATTCGTATCTTGGTGTGTGCACTCCCAGGCAGAACCAGGTGGTGGCCAACTACGGGGATTGGAGTTACAATCGTATGTTAAGGAATTAAAAGTTGGGGGAGCTGAACCCAACGAAAAATGTGCAGGTCGTTGTGCAAAGCCTCCAGCTTGGACTCCGCGAGAAGGATGAAGGTCTAGAACTGAAAATCTGGTATAGGAGGTGTCTGATGCCACGTAACCTGGAAAGGAAATGAAGGCGGGAAAAGGAGAATTGTTGCTGAGGAATTGACAGTAGTGCACAAATTGCCACAAACCTGTGAGGAGTGTTTTGTGCCGGACGCAGAATTTCTCCACTGGAGTCCTCTGAACGCTCTAGGAGCCTCAAAACACGGGGTATATTTTCCTGAGGATGACACCCATTACTGAAAATTGTCTGGCTATTTCGTTTGGAAGGTAATGGGGAAAGTCACTTGTCGACGACATGTGAGAAATTGTGGGTCCGTGGTGCAGATCCATGGTGTGGGTCCATGGTGCAGATCCATGGTGCAGATCCATGGTGCAGATCCATGGAGCAGATCCATGGTGTGGGTCCATGGTGCAGATCCATGGTGTGGGTTCATGGTGCAGATCCATGGTGCAGATCCATGGTGCAGATCCATGGTGTGGGTCCAAGGTGCAGTTCCATGGTGCAGATCCATGGTGTGGGTCCGTGGTGCAGATCCATGGTGTAGATCCATGGTGCAGATCCATGGTGATGATCCATGGTATGGGTCCATGGTGTGGGTCCATGGTGCAGATCCATGGTGTGGGTCCATGGTGCAGATCCATGGTGTGGGTCAATGGTGCAGATCCATGGTGTGGGTCAATGATGCAGATCCATGGTATGGGTCCATGGTGTGGGTCCATGGTGCAAATCCATGGTATGGGTCCATGGTGTGGGTCCATGGTGCAGATCCATGGTATGGGTCCATGGTGTGGTCCAGGGGGCAGATCCATGGTATGGGCCCATGGTGTGGGTCCATGGTGCAGATCCATGGTATGGGTCCATGGTGTGGGTCCATGGTGCAGATCCATGGTATGGGTCCATGGTGTGGTCCAGGGGGCAGATCCATGGTATGGGCCCATGGTGTGGGTCCATGGTGCAGATCCATGGTATGGGTCCATGGTGTGGGTCCATGGTGCAGATCCATGGTATGGGTCCATGGTGTGGTCCAGGGGGCAGATCCATGGTATGGGTCCATGGTGTGGGTCCATGGTGCAGATCCATAGTATGGGTCCATGGTGTGGGTCCATGGTGCAGATCCAAATTAAAGAGTGGATTTGCATTTATTATTATATCATATATCATTTGATTTATTTACGTAGTTATATGTTGTTGTATTCGTGTTTATTTCCACTTTATAAATATCCTCTACATACAAGTGTCGGCCTCGTGTCTCCAAAAAAGTGCTTAGTCCCCTCAGTCCTCAGTACTGAGTCTGCAGGTAAACTCCAGCTGAACACTTCAAGATCAGTGGCTGAGAACCGTGTTTCAGCTTATGCATCAAGCCTTTGCGACACGAACACGGGCATGTAAAAATGACAAACGACAGAAAAGGACAGCACTATACCGTTCTAGTCTAAAAGAGAAAGCATATGAGCAAACAAGGAAAGGAGAAGTTAAAAGGAAAAAGGAAGAAAGAAAGAAAAAGAAAAAAGAAAACAAGGAAGTGGACGGAAAGAAACAAGCAAACGAACAGGGAAGGAAGAAAGAAGGGGATAAAAAGAAAGAAGAGAGAACAAAAGAGATAAAGAAAGAGCGAAAAAAGAGGGAAGGAAAAGAAAGAAAGAAAAGAGGGAAGGAATAAAGGATGGAGAAAAGAAAGAATGGAAAAACCAGGAAAGGAAAGAGGAAAGGAAGGAAAGAAATTAGGAAGGATGGAAGAATGGGTAAGTAAAAAAAAAAAAAAGAAGAAGAAATAAAGGAAGGAAGGAAGGCAGGAAGAAATAATAACAGAAAGAAAGAATGGAGGGACGGAAGGAAGACCAACAGAAAGGGAAGGAGACAGAAAGAAAGACCACAAGAAGAGGAACGGAAGGGAGAATTTTTAAAAGATGACAATGCAAGAAAAAGAGAGAGAAAGAAAGAAATGCATGTATGCATGCAGGCAGCGTTGCTAGTAGTTGGTGTCATCCGTCAACCGATGACAGGACTGCTGGCTGAGGCGCAGTGGCGGAAAGAGAGTGGATGGGCAGGGGCGTGGGAGGTGGGCGGGAAAAGACGAGAAGCGGATAGGAGGGAAGCGGGTAGAGGGGGGACAGAGGGGAGGGGCGGGTGGGAAGAGGAAGGGAGGGGGGGGGGAGACGGAGACAGGAGGCGGAAAAAAGAAGCGGGGCTAGGAGAAGGAGAAGAGGACAGATGGGAGAGAAAGGGCAGGGGAAAGGAAGAGTGGGAGGGACACATGGGGTGTAAGGCAAAGGGACAGGAAGGGAGCGCGCTGGAAACATAAAGTGTTGGATATGGATGCAGGACATGAACGTAAATATAGAACGGGAGTCGTGGTGGCAGTGGTCTGATCAGATGGTTAAGCTCACAGGACATAGACTGGATGCTGCCCCACCGTAATTAGGAATGTAGACCCCATAACCTAAACAATCTATGTAAGCATTTTGAGGCCTAACCTTGCTTACAATTGAAGCCGAATTATGACGTCATTCCCTCAGACACACCCCATACCAATCAGATCCTGACGTGAAAGGATCCATCATAACACTGTGAAATTGACTCTCCGCTTCCACCCATACATGTCACCTGGTCTTAATGCAATTCTCTCGCCACCGAACCCACCTTCCCTTCCACCCCACCCGTCTCCACCTCACCCCTGACAAATGAGAAAATCCATTCCATGCCAGTTTAATCTGTCGGCACCTGTATTTTGAAGTACCCCCCCCCCCCCCCCCCCCCAAAAAAAAAAAAAAAAAAAAAGGAAATCAGGGTTCAAACACAATTTTAAAGAAAAACACCCCCACACCCAAACACGCAAAGAACAAACCAATAATTGTGTTTGTCTACAGACATTCGAAATATTATTCACGTATCAATTTGTGGTGTCTTACCAGTGTGCGTATTGTGTGTGTGTGTGTGTGTGTGTGTGTGTGTGTGTGTGTGTGTGTGTGTGTGTGTGTGTGTGTGTCCCATAGCGCTCTGTGACAGAGCTCAGCTGAGCTGGGTCGGCATCAGAGATCCTGCGCGCGCGTGTGTGTGTGTGTGTTTCTGGTCAGCGATATTCGCAGTCTTTGCTCTTTCCACCGCTGTGTGTGTGTATGTGTGACAGTCGTACTGGCACAGACGTGAGTGGCTGCTGATGCTGGGTGTGGGTTTGCCTTCCTTCACATCTGTGGGTTCGGGGATTGTACCACGTTTTCCTACACGTGAGTTAATTGTCGGCGATTCTTTTTCCCTTTTGATAAGCACAAGCGACGTCAAAAAGTTGAACAAGATGTATAAAGAAATAACATGGGCGTGATTATATTGGACTTGTGTGCGCGCGCTAACCTTACAATAACCTTACAAACACACACACACACACACACACACACACACACACACACACACACACACACACACACACACACACACACACTCGCACGCACGCACGCGCGCACGCACGCACGCGCGCACGCATGCACACACATACACAGACAGGTACGCACACAAGCACACACGCACACACACACACACGCGCGCGCGCGCACACCACACACACATATCCACACCCACCCACCCACCCACCCACCCACCCACCCACATATGTATATATATATATATATATATATATACACACACACACACACACACACACACGCACACACACACGCACACGCACACACACACACATATATGTATAGAGGATATATATATATAGACGGCCTTCAGACATACATACTGAGAGAAACAAACAGACCGACAAAGATATACAAATCGTCATTGAGAGAGATTGGAAGGGTTCACAACTTCCATAGGGAATAGGGAAAGAAGATTATTGCTACAAAAATATCGACATCAGTGCTCTGGAACTCTGTGACTCTGTAGATACGTAAATCACAGACTGATATTCAAACACATGATCGATTATAAAGCACAGAACTGTATCGATGACATTTACGTAATAGTGATCAATCCCCTGGAGAAAGGGTCAGTGTAAAAAGTGCAGCTTTTCAGTCTGAAAAGAAAAGGAAACGCGCGCCAAGTTTAGCAACACGTAGCTTTATTTTTCATCTAGAAAAGTCCAAGACGTGGTTACAAAGCAAAGTCTCTTGCCACCAGTACGAATCCAGAACGTCTCTGACCAATCCATGGAAAAATTACACACACACACACACACACACACACACACACACACACACACACACACACACAGAGAGAGAGAGAGATATATATATATATATATATATATATATATATGAATATATACATATCTATGTATGTGTGCATATATATATATATATATATATATATATATTCGGTCCGCTGACAACAAAAATGCATCGCTTCTGACTTTGCTAGATCTCAGTGCCGCATTTGACACTATCGACCACAGTATTCTTTTAAAAAGACTGTCGGTGTCTTTCGGTATCACAGACACTGCATTAGAATGGTTTCGGTCATACCTGACTGGCAGAACACAATCTGTGTCTGTTGGTTGCAAGGTCTCCTCTCCCCTTCCCCTGGACTTTGGTGTGCCCCAAGGCTCCGTTTTGGGCCCCCTTCTCTTCTCTCTGTATATTCAACCTCTATCTATGGTCATTGAGGAACACGGAATTCCTCATCAGAAATTTGCCGATGACACCCAGCTGCACGACGCTGCTGAACCTGCTGCATTCCAGTTTTTGGTATCGGAATTTGAACTGTGTTTCCAATCTGTTAAATCATGGATGCTTAAAAATAAGCTTAAGCTAAATGATGAAAAAACTGAGGCTCTGTTGGCAGCACCTCGTTCTGTTTTGGATCGCATTTCTGAAAAATCTATTCAAGCTGGAACCAACAAAATTCCCTTTGAAGACAGTGTGAGGGATCTGGGTGTCCATTTGGATAGTACGCTGTCCATGAATGTCCAGATCGGTCACTTGTGTCGTTCAGCCTATTTGGCTTTGAGAAAGATCGCGTCAATTCGCTCATATCTTACACAGAAAAACTCGATTACTGTAACAGCATTCTTGCCAGTCTTCCCGCTGTCGATATAAGCCGACTTCAACGTATACAAAACAACACAGCCAGACTTGTTTTCCAAAAGTCCAAAAGAACCCACACTACACCTCTGTTAGTTAGACTACATTGGCTTCCCATTCATGCGCGCATTCAGTATAAACTCGCAACACTTGCCTTCCGACACTTTAATGAAACATTGCCTGCTTATCTTTTCCAGCACACTTGTCACTTATCAACCCTCTCGCACTCTCCGCTCTAGCAGTGACAAACTTCTCAAGCTTCCCCGCATGAAACTGAAATCCTTTGGCCAACGTTCTTTCAGTTATCAAGCCCCCCTTGTCTGGAACTCCCTCCCCTCCCAGCTCCGCTCTTCACAGACTCTCTCTGCGTTCAAATCTGGTCTCAAAACGCATCTCTTTCAGAAGTCCTTTTGTCTTTCTACATAGCGTACGAGTTAATGCGTGTTTCCCATGCATTCTCCATCCTTTTGCCTCTTGTATGTGCACGCGCGCTTCCGTGCCTGAATGCTTATGTACTTTTGCGTGTGTGCGTTCGTGTGTGTGCGTTTACGCGCGTGGTTTTTGTTGCTTCGTGTTGAGTTTGCCCTTTGTGTGTGTGTGTGTGTGTGTGTGTGGGTGCTCCCTTCTGCATGTTTTATGTTGTATCCCGTGCAGTGTTCACGAAATTGGAGGCGGGTGGGTGGGTGGGTGTGGGGGGTGGGGATGGGGGCTGGTTCTTTTCTTCTATTCCCAAATTCTTGTCGAGCGTTGTTCATATAATGTCATGTGTGTGGTGTGTGTGGGGTGGCGGTGTGGGGGGAGGTGGGGGAGGATAGAGTGGGGGGATGTGGCTTGTTCATCTGTTTTAGTGCTTGCTTTGTGACCTATTGTTTTGATGCCTTTGTCTCAGTATTGTGCAATGTTTATGGAAACTTTTATTTTTCCTGTATTGTGAAGCGCTCTGAGGATGAGTCTTCTTCTCTCATCGAAGAGCGCTATATAAGCTCGATTTATTTTATATATATATATATATATATATATATATATATATATATGTGTGTGTGTGGTGTGTGTGTGTGTGTGTGTGTGTGTGTGTGTGTGTATTATATGAATACATACATATATGATATATATATATATATGTACACACACACACACACACACACACACACACACACACACACACACACACACATCTAGATATATATATATATATATATATATATATATATATATATTATGTGTGTGTGTGTGTGTGTGTGTGTGTGTGTGTGTGTGTGTGTGGTGTGTGTGTACATATATATTCAATGCACAACATTAGCAAAGGTCTCACGGATTCACAATTATTTTTCTTTCAACAGTTGGCCTCAAACAGTGCCACACAAAAATCTGTTTAAGCAAATTAAATTCCCTGGTCCTCAGACCTACAAAAAAAAAAAAAGTTTTCTTTCTTGGGTTTGGCCTCAACAAACCACAAAACCTACACAATCTCCGCGACGTCACGTCGACTTCCAAAATGTAAACTGTGCCTCTGCCTCCGTCTGCACAAAAAAAAAAAAAAAAAAAAAAAAAAAAAAAAAAAAAAAAAAATGTAAGCTATGCGTCCCTACTCTTTGTAGTGAAAAAGTTCCTGAAAAGAAACGACAGACAAATTAACTGAACTGTTCAGATCAACTGAGAAAAGAAACGACAGACAAATTAACTGAACTGTTCAGGTCAACTGAGAAAAGAAACGACAAATTAACTTAACTGTTCAGATCAACTGAGAAAAGAAACGACAAATTAACTGAACTGTTCAGATCAACTGAGAAAAGAAACGGCAGACAAATTAACTGAACTGTTCAGATCAAC
Source organism: Conus canariensis (assembly GCA_033310375.1). NCBI lineage: Eukaryota > Metazoa > Mollusca > Gastropoda > Neogastropoda > Conidae > Conus > Conus canariensis. Next base: position 73,250,518 of record CM065716.1, on the reverse strand, counting down.
TGAGAAAAGAAACGGCAGACAAATTAACTGAACTGTTCAGGTCAACTGAGAAAAGAAACGACAGACAAATTAACTGAACTGTTCAGATCAACTGAGAAAAGAAACGACAAACAAATTAACTGAACTGTTCAGATCAACTGAGAACATATATTGTTATGTAGAAATACGAATCTGGTCATTTCTTTTCACCACATCTTACGTGGAGGTTTGCTAAGCCTTTCATATGCCAGTCGTGGCCTTCATATTTATCACTGACACCTCCCGCATCAATATAAAGATAAAAGAAAAAGAAAAAGAAAAGAAAAAGAAAGGAAAGAAAACTATGAGGCATGCGCCCTTGCCAACGCCTCCGTGTACGACGCCGTTGACCAGTCTGTCCTCCGAGACAGTTCATCATTCTCCAGGTCATAACCAAATCACCGCGTGTTATTTGTTCACTACATTCAATACATATGCAAGCTGCGATGTTTCCATTATTTGATGGGCCAGTGCATACAAGAGGGTTAACAAGACCTTAAAATACTTATCTTTTCAAAGGCTTGCATACGAGATCTTTGTTTTCCATCGACATGCTCTTTTCACAAATAAATTCATATCAAACGACCAGGTACTTGAGCACAGTTCCTGACACAATACTTATGCAGATCTTCATGTTTACACACGAGTTGTAAGGGTTGTTTGGGACGATCTCATAATTTGCATGCAGCAGGCGCAGGGCATTTGAGGCACAACACTTCACTTGATACGTTCGAACACTTGACATAGGCTGGTTGGTTAGTGGTGAGAATACAGTGGATATTGGTAAGCCTGAAGCTAGCTGTACAGAAGCGATTATTCTTCTCCATCGCAGCCTTTGTGGCGTTTCTAGTCCAGGCTGTTAGGAAAGCCGTCATATTGAGTTACGTAGTCCAATGGTTAGAGTGTTCACATGTGGAGCTGACGGTCGTAAGTTCGAAAACCACTAGTGAGGTCGAATTTTTCGGCTTAAAAACCTGTGTACACCCAGCATGAAATGGGCACCTGATTCAGTCCAGGGAAGGCAGCGGAAGGCGAGGAATGGGCTTCACCTTCCCTTTTGCCGCGCCCTTGACAGTTCACTGCCCCTACGGCCGATAAGTTATGCCAACTTTAACCTTTAATTTTAAAACAAAAATAGAATGACTGAGCTGTCAAACAAAGGGACAAACAAATGACAAAACAGATACAACAGTTTAGAGTCATAGGGTCTTCTTCAGGCAGAAGAAACAACATTCAAAACAAAGGAAACGAAGGAAGAACAAGAAGTCACTTATCTCTTCGATCTGAAACCAGCTTGGATTTAAAATCTACCTTTTTTTCAATATCGAGAGAAAATGACATTTCTTAATGTCTGTCTTTTTAATTGTTTTAGTTTTGATGTGATGTTGTACATATATAATACCACAGTGCCCAAATTTACTTACAAATGTTAGAAGGCTTTAGCGAAGTTAGATTTTATTTGTAATAATTCTAGAGATACTTTCACTTTTTTCTTCTCGTTAGTTACTTTTATTTCATCTACATAAATCAGGGCAATGTTAGAAGTTGCACGGTCACCTCTGTCTCATTTTCCACAGTTTATGCCACCATCTTGGCGTCATGTCTTGGGAAGCAAATCGACATGTAAACACATTTTCAGGATCCATGCGTGACTGTGCATGGAGTAAATACCCATCACAATCGATCTGACGGTGTGCAACAGACTCTGCCGCCAAAGAAACAGAGCCAAGCAAGAGAGAGAACCGTGACTCAGAATTTTGGTACAAAGCAGCTTCACTTGCTCAAATAAAATGACTCACTGTATCCCCCCCCCCCCCCCCCTCCCCCTGATGACAGAACTTCAAATATAGCAGCCGGGCCCTTTTTACTCCAGATGCCATCAGTTGTCTTTTCATTTCACTGGTTCAGGACAGCGTAACTGAAAACACGATAAAGTACAAATAAACACACAAAACATGGTGCAAAATAAGGCTTATTGCATACACTATACGAAACAGACTAGTGAATTGTCCACAGATAGGTCTTCTTCAGACGCCACAAATAACAGACATCCAAAGCACAAAACAGGACTACTTAGATGGCTACAAGACTTCAGCATGTAAAGGGGTGGATTTGGTTCATGACAATCCCGTCAACATACCGTCAGCTATATACTCAAGCAATACGCGACCTTTTCTTTTTAACCTTTCGATTAAATTTGCAAGCATGCGCACAGCTACCGAGTCTTCAAACAATTAGTTAAGTTCATATCGGGCTGCACTTCTGTTTTACATGGTGGCAAGGTATTATGACATCATTCTTTCAATTTAGTCATTGATTTACTTCTTTATGTTATTTCAGTTATACCTATGCATCTGTTTATTTCAGTCATCATCATCATCATCATCATCATCATCATCATCATTATTATTATTATTACTACTACTTCTACCACGACTACTACTACTACTATTACTACCACTATCATCATTATCATTATTATTTTTTTATTATTTTATGTGCGGAAATTGTTGCTGTTGGCGAAATTCTTCTTTTTAACTTTAAAGTATACATGCATTTGCCATTGTTTTATGTATTTAAACTGGAATACATTCTAAGGTTCTTCCCCTTAAGAACTGTATTATTTGAATTTTGATGTGTATTTAAATGTATGCTCCTTTCCCGTCTCACTTATCATTCACTATCATTTGTCGACTCACTACTTTTCTTGTAGACTGATTGTGTTCATGGTCACTTCCTTATGATTTACATGTATTTACACATGGATGATTTATTTGGATGAATGATATTGATGATAATAACTAGACATGACGAACGGAAAGAACCTTCATGGCACAGCCTCCTTGAAATTGTCGGTGAAAATTGTTTTGTTTACACACTACTGCATACTTTTCTTTAAAAAAAAAAAAAAAAAAAAAAAAGAAAGAAAAAAGAAAGAAAAAATTGCATTACCATCTTGCGTCGTTGATGAAAACGCATATTGAGAGTGTACATGTCTGTGTGTTGGCCGGGTAGGGTAGGGAAGTTTGGGGAGAGCCAAGTGTGTGTGTGTGTGTGTGTGTGTGTGTGCGTGTGTGTGTGTGTGTGTGTGTGTGCGCGCGCGCGCGCGCGCGCGTGTGTGTGTGTGTGTGTGTGTGTGTGTGAAAGGGTAAAGAAGAGCTGGTACAAATGTACATGCACTGAGTCCTTTGAGCAGTGGCTGATTTTATCTTTCAGGTGATGGAGTGGTGAGCTTATGGTAGGTTTTATTTCTCTTTCTTTCTTTCTTTTGATTGTCATTTCTTTGTATCTTTAAAGCATGTACGGCTTCTGAGCTTACTTTGGGAAAAGTGCTCAATTAGTTATCAACCTTCATCATCATCATC
>CM065716.1:73234635-73242135 GCA_033310375.1 Conus canariensis | reverse complement strand
ATACTAATTGTATTTGTGGTAAAGAGATAACACTGAACCACATTTTGTTCAATTGTCACAAGTTGACTACTTTCTTACCAACATCATTACGATCCAATACTTTTTCTGAAAAAAAAACTTGCAAGATTTACTTTCGAATCATTCTCTGCTGATCGAAATTGCTGAATACTTAATACATAGTCCGATTGGAGTTTTTATTTAGATAGTTTTGAGCTAACTCATTTTGTTTAAGATGGTGAAGGATTTTTGTATTCTTGCTATATGTTAGGTTTGTTTTTTTTCCCACTAATTGTTGTATTTAAGATTATTGATATGTTTATTGTTCAGTTTAGACACATATACAGATACATACACGTACACACTCACATACAAAGGCCTACATTCATGCTTACACAACACACAGGCTTATTCATTTAATCATTCAGTCAATCAGTCACTCTCTTCTTTCATTCACGTCTAATATCACTCAAAGTGAACAGACGTTAAACAGAAGTACGAACGAACGAACACACACACACACACACACACACACACACACACACACACACACACACACACACACACACACACACATACGCATGCGCGCACAGAGAGAGAGAGGAGAGAGAGAGAGGGAGAGAGAGAGAGAGAGAGAGAGAGAGCACAAAAGAACTCCGAGCTCCACACGTGTTGGTCTGCGCCCAAGTTAAACCTAGGTAGACCAGGCGTGTAGACCCTCATATGCTGCCTTTCTATCCTCTTCAACGTGTACCAACAGTGGGAAAGAAGGTGGGGGACAGAAGATGGCATGGTTTAGGTGGCTATCATTTTTGCATTGCGAACACAATTGAAAGTTCATGTTCTGGAATGAATTGCAAACGCGTTTATTTCCTCATTTGTTGTTGTTGTTGTTGTTGTTGTTTTGTTGTTGTTGTTGTTGTTGTTGTTTCTAAATCAAGTTGTTGTTTTGTTGTTGTTATTGTTGTTTCTAAATAAAGTATTCTATATGCAAATGCGTACAGTAATAACACCTTAGCCAGACCCTAAATGTCGCTTAGTTTTTCAGTATGACTCTCTCTCTCTCTCTCTCTCTCTCTCTCTCTCTCTCTCTCTCTCTCTCTCTCTCTCTCTCTCTCTCTCTCTGCCCATCCTCACCCACCCAAAGTAAGCAGTAAGCGAAAAGAAAAGCAAGATGACTCTAGGCGTACAGTTCTGAGGTAGCTGGAGACCTTTTCCTGCCTGTTTGAAACACAGATCGATTCTCTGGTGGAGGAGATCACGACGATCTTCCACCAGCGGGAAAGAGCAGTCCTCATGCTACACAGACGTCTGTTGTGAGGAGACGGCAACACAATGCAATACAGTACAGTGCAATACCACGCAACACAAGAGACAATGTCACAACACAATGCAATGCAATGTAACAAATCGACAACAGAATGCAGCGCAACATAATACATCGCAAAGCAATACAACAGGATATAATATAATGTGACATATCTGCAATATTTGTAAATGCGACGCAACATAACACGTTACAATGAAAAACACAGAACACAATGCAAAGCAATATATTTACGACAGAATGCAACGGGAAGCAGTACGTGACAATAAAAAACACAGAGTACAATGCAAAGCAATATATTTACAACAGAATGCAACGGAACACAAAACTATGCAATGCGACGCATCTACATACAAACAATGCGTTGCAATGCAGTACAACAGTATAGGATGCGATGCAACATATCTGTAATATAATACAACGTGACACGATACATTGAAATGCAATGCAACAGATTACAATGTAATGCCATGTATCTACAATGTAACACACAACAACGCAGCACAGTGCATTTCAAAGCAATATACGGAATGCAATGCAATGCGGTATATCGACAATATTATATGATACAATGCAACTCGGTACACCGCAATGCACTAGGACTACAACAATACAATACAATGCAATGTATCTACAGTACAATAGATGCAACGCAATACAATACTTTGCGTTGCCCTACAACAGAATGTATTGCCGTTCAGCACAATTCATGCCAAACAATACACCACAGCACAATGCAAGGTAGCACAATATATTGCAAGACAATGCCATCCAACACTATATAATACAACACGGTCATGCAATCCAACACTAATCAAGGAAATGGAATCCAACAAGCCCAGCACAGTGTTCTTCAAACCGACACAGTCCACGGTAATACAGGACAATCTGATCTAATGTAACACAATTTGATATCATACAAGACAGTCTGATATGATGGAATACACTCTGATATAATGCAAGACAGTCGGATATCATGCAATACACTGTGATATAATGCAACACACTCTGATATAATGCAATACAATCTGATATAATGCAAGACAGTCTGATATAATGGAATACACTGTCATATAATGCAACACACTCTGATATAATGCAAGACAGTCTGATATAATGCAACACACTGTGATATAATGCAAGACAGTCTGATATAATCGAATACACTCTGATATAATGCAAGACAGTAGGATATAATGGAATACACTGTGATATAATGCAACACACTCTGATATAATGCAAGACAGTCTGATATAATGCAACACACTGTGATATAATGCAACACACTCTGATATAATGCAAGACAGTCTGATATAATGCAAGACATTCTGATATCATAAAGACAGTCTGATATAATGCACTACACTCTGATATAACGCAAGACAGTCTGATATAATGGAATACACTGTGATATAATGCAACACACTCTGATATAATGCAACACACTGTGATATAATGCAATCACTCTGATATAATGCAAGACAGTCTGATATAATGGAATACACTGTGATATAATGCAACACACTCTGATATAATGCAACACACTCTGATATAATGCAAGACAGTCTGATATAATGCAATACACACTGATATAATGCAATACACTGTGATATAATGCGATGCACTCTGATAGAATGCAACACACTCTGATATAATGCAAGACAGTCTGATATAATGCGACACACTCTGATATAATACAAGACAGTCTGATATAATGCGACACACTCTGATATAATACAAGACAGTCTGATATAATGCAATACACTCTGATATAATGCAACACACTGTGATATAATGCAAGACAGTCTGATATAATGCAACACACTGTGATATAATGCAACACACTCTGATATAATGCAAGACAGTCTGATATTATGCAACACGCTCTGATATGATGCAAGACACTCTGATATAATCCAAGACAGTTTGATATAATGCAAGACACTCTGATATAATGCAAAACACTCTGATATAATACAACACACTCTGATATAATGCAACACACTCTGATATAATGCAAGACAGTCTGATATAATGCAACACACTGTGATATAATGCAACACACTCTGATTTCGCTGGGCCGACAGACAAAGAAGGCCATCCGGGAACTGTGTTGATCCGGGAACTGTGTTGATCCGGGAACTGTGTTGGACTCGAGAAAGAACGAATGAAAAGAGAAATAGAGGAAGCAAAAACGAACAAACAAAACAAAACAAAAAAGAACTCTCTGTCTGTCTGTCTGTCTGTCTGTCTGTCTGTCTGTCTGTCTGTCTTCTCTCTCTCTCTCTCTCTCTCTCTCTCTCTCTCTCTCTCTCTCTCTCTCTCTCTCTCTCCAGTATTACTTCAGCCTTCTTTCTTACCCATTATTTCCTTTATTTTCCTATGTAGGTCGATTTTTGCCACTTTACCAATTTTCGCAAACAGCTGCCCATTCTCAGTCGCCCATGAGGGAGAGACAGACAGACAGATAGACAGGCAGGCAGATGGATTCATATTTAGATCCAGATTCAGATTCAGATTCAGTTACTGTTTTAAATGTTTATTCTTAAAGGCCAAAATGCCTTAAATTATAGACACAGATTCACAAGCTCTTTGCTTTTTAAATGCGTTATGCATGAAAACAGCCAGAGAGAGAGAGAGAGAGAGAGAGAGAGAGAGAGAGAGAGAGAGAGAGAGAGAGAGAGAGAATGAATGATGGTTTGGTTTATTTTAAAAGGCAACGGCTTCATCTAGAAGGGGTAGAACCCATAAAGTATGAATACCTGTGTAAGAATCGAAATTGTGTTGTTGTTGCTGTAAATAAGAGAGAAGAAGAAGAAGAAGAAGAAGAAGAGAAGAAGAAGAAGAAGAAGAAGAATGAAGAAGATGAGGAGGAGGAGCTGAGCAGAGTGTGAGGAGGAGGAGGAGGAGGGGGGTAAAGAAGAAGAAGAAGAAGAAGAAGAAGAAGAAGAATGAAGAAGACAGAGGAAAGACAATGAAGTTTTTTTTAATCCTCCAACTCGAATTGTTCCACTTTTTCTTTGTTTTTTTCCCCCCTTTTTTTTCTTTTCTTTTTTTTTTTTTTAGGTAGGGCATCCATCCTCCTATTTTTCCCGACCGTCTTCTTTTTTTCCCCTTTTTCAAAGATAAACATTAACTCATGCTCACCATGCAATGTCAGTGTGTTGTTTACAGATGGATAGTCACATGTTAACTTTAATGTTTCAACGTTTGATACAAAGCGTCCGGGTTTATTAGTGTATTAATGTGTGGTGTCCTGACACTTTAAATTCTGATATGTTTACAACACAATAAATACACTAATGCACCCCCTCCTCCTAAAAAGCAAAAAACAAACAAACAACAACAAAAGCCCCAGAAAACCAACCCTGGCAAAGAAAGTGTGTGTGTGTGTGGGGGGGGGGGGGGGGGGGGTGCATGCGCCAGCGCGCATGCTGTCGTGTACACACTGTACTCATTTCAATTAAACCATTTTGAGAATGAAGTTTTAGGTAAAACGGTAGGTAGGATATCAGGGGGTTGGGGATTTCTTTCTTTTTTGAACAACGATGAGAGGGGAGGAGTGTATTCCTAGAAAGATTTTTTGCTTAGTTTGTATGGTGCGCGTGTGTGTCTCCGCATGCGTACACACGCAAGCATGGTTAGGTATGTGTGTATACAATTATGCGTTCGTTCACGCGCGCGCGCGCGCCCGTGTGTGTGTGTGTGTGTGTGTGTGTGTGTGTGTGTGTGTGTGTGTGTGTGTGGAGAGAGAGAGAGAGAGAGAGAGAGAGAGAGAGAGAGAGGTATGTAGTACAAAAGTTGGACGTGAAAAGAAAACAAAGAAAAACAGTAAAAAAAATTCTGAAAAGGGAAACACCATGGGGGACTGTAAAACCGCGCTGCAATACAGCCCATGTGTCCTGCCGGACTGCTGTAAAACCGCGCTGCAATACAGCCCATGTGTCCTGCCGGACTGCTGTAAAACCGCGCTGCAATACAGCCCATGTGTCCTGCCGGACTGCTGTAAAACCGCGCTGCAATACAGCCCATGTGTCCTGCCGGACTGGCCAGGCTGTGACCCAGGCCTGACTCGACACAAGCCAGAAAAAGCCATCAGGTCGGGAAGAGATGATGCGGGATGGGGTGGGATGGTATGGGTAGTGTAATTGGCCGCCCTTAATCGATCTCCTTCTATCGATCTTCTGGCCCTAAACACTGTGCTGTGCACTATTTCTCTGCAGATCAATGACACGGCTGCTACAACCTGTTTCTGTTGGCTTCGTCGTTGAATGGTTCCCCTGCTTGTAGCTCTTTTTTTCTTTTACAATTTCCCCGTTCTTTTCTTTTCGTTTCCGTCTTTCATTTCTTCTTCTTTTTTCTTTATCTGTTTGCCTGATTGTTGTATTTATTTTTTGTTCTTAATCTTTTCTTTTCTTCGTTGTTTCTGTTGTTTCTGTTGTTTCTGTTGTTTCTGTCCTTTTCGCTTTTTTTTTTCCTTTTGATTTCTTTCTTTTTCTTTCTTTTTTTTATTTTGTCTGTTATGATTTATTTATTGATTTCTTGTTTAATAGATATATTTTTTTACACACACAGAGAGAGAGAGAGAGAGAGGAAGAGAGGAGGAGGAGAGGAGAGAGAGAGAGGAGAGAGAGAGAGAGAGTGCATGACACATGACAGTGACACAGTTATTTAATTGCCCTTTCAGCATTAATTACGCCTTTGCAGATTCAATTACTGCATTAACAGATAGCGATATAAGATACAATTGAACAGAACTCAAATCATACAATTTAACAAATATTTCAAATCTACAATGGACATCTTCCCTCTCCCTTCCCCCCAACATACTTTACACACAACACACACACACACACACACACACAACACACACACACACACACACCACGCACGCACGCACGCACGCACGCACGCACGCACGCACGCACGCACGCACACCACACACACACACACACACACACACACACACACACACACACACACACACACACACACACACCGCGCACAAACATACTTGAACACACAAAGCGCGCGCACGCACGCACACACACACACACACACACACACACACACACACACACACACACACACACACACACACACACACACACACACACACGTCCGCGCACTACATTTATTCATTTTCTTCGATCATCAAGCCATGCAAATACAGAATAAGTGCTGGACATGGATTCTTATACTGTCATAAAATTTTTCAACAAATTGTGATATTCTTTTTCCGAAAATCTCTGGCCTCTGCAATACATATGCAAATGATGTGGTAATGTTTTCTATCCTCTTGGATAGAGTTGCGATGAGATTTTTTTTTCTATGCAGCTGGCTCACTGAAAATTTTCCATCTACATCGAATATATGCGTAAGCAGGACAATCAAAAACATCGTGTACTTCGTCCTCATCGTTGTTTCTCTCTGCACACATAAGCAGCTTTATTATTTCATGATTCGAACCATTTTTTAATTTGCAATGAGACCCACTGTTCTAGTTCGGAATTTTGCTTGCTTCGAATATTTTTTGTTTCCATGGAGGCCCAGTGTTCTAGTTCGGAATTTGGTTAAATTATATTTATGCCATTTATGTGTAAAAATCATAAATATATTCCCACTTCTAATTTACTTTTACAAGAAAGATTCCATTCGTATGCTTCCATACACTCTGGAATGCCAATTTTGCCTGTAAGAATAAATTAAACTATCTTTGAATTCAGAAATAAACTGTGCAGTATTGCCTACTCCCTGGCACAGCCAAACGATACCAGTATTTTCTTTACACAAGAAACCGAATTAAATTTTCCGGAATCATGTTTCTTTAACTGCAGAGTCTGATCGTAGGTAACTGAACTAGTCTTAACCAGTATCTTATTGCTTTGACATACATTCCTAAAGACAGAAGATATCGTCCACTTTAATCATAAACCATTTTGTTTGATGCATATAATGGTACATGCATAATACGCTGTACTGCTTAAGTGTTATTTTTTTTCTATATGGGCGTTGTCGAACAGACCCCATGTTTCTGATGCATATGTCAGAGTTGGTTGTATCTGGGTATTGAATAATTCCCAAAACAAAGCCCCGTCAACTGAATTCAATCTATTTATTGTTCTCAATATCTCAATGACTCCTCTTTTCCCCTTCCTACACATTTCCAGCCAGCA
>CM065716.1:73224635-73229635 GCA_033310375.1 Conus canariensis | reverse complement strand
TGTTCCAATCTGTTACTGTCATCTACACTGTTGCTGTTCCAATCTGGTTACTGTCATCTACATGTTTGCTGTTCCAATCTGGTTACTGTCATCTACACTGTTTGCTGTTCCAATCTGGTTACTGTCATCTACACTGTTTGCTGTTCCATCTGGTTACTGTCATCTACACTGTTTGCTGTTCCAATCTGTACTGTCATCTACACTGTTTGCTGTTCCAATCTAGCTACTGTCATCTACACTGTTTGCTGTTCCAATCTGTTACTGTCATCTACACTGTTTGCTGTTCCATCTGGTTACTGTCATCTACACTGTTGCTGTTCCAATCTGGTTTGTCTCTACACTGTTTGTGTTCCAATCTGGTTCTGTCTCTACACTGTTTCTGTTCCAATTGTACGTCATCTACACGTTGCTGTTCAATCTGTATGATTACAGTTCTGTTCCATTGTTACTGTCTACAGTTGTGTCAGTATGTCACACATGTTGCTGTTCAACTGTAGTCATTACATGTTCTTTATGTTAGTCACTACTTTTGCTGTTCCAATTCTGTCTACACTGTTTTGTTCCACGTCTTCATCTAACTGTGTGTTCCAATGGTTACTGTCTACCGTTCGTCCAATCTAGCTACTGTCATTACTGTTGCTGTTCCATTGGTTACTGTATCTACACGTTTGGTTCATTTACTGTCATCTACATTGCTGTCCACGTTACTGTCATCACTGTTTGCTGTTCCATCTAGCTATGTCTTACCTTTTTTTTGTCACTACTGTTTCTTTCCAATCGTATGTCATTACATTTGCTTCCAATCTGTTACTGTTCTACACTGTTTCTGTCACTGGTTACTCATCTACGTTGCTGTTCATCTGGTTACTGTCATCTACATGTTGCTGTTCCAATCTGTACTGTCACTACACTGTTCTGTTCCAACTAGCTACTGTATCACACGTTGCTGTTCCAATCTGTTACTGTCATCTACATGTTCTGTTCCAATCGGTTATGTCTTACATGTTGCGTTCCAATTGGTTACTGTCATCTACACTGTTTGCTGTTCCAATTGGTTATGTCTCTACACTGTTTGCTGTTCCAATCTGTTACTGTCATCTAACTGTTTGCTGTTCCAATCTAGCTCTGTCATCTACACGTTTGCTGTTCCAATCTGTACGCATCACACTGTTTGCTGTTCCAATCTGGTTACTGTCATCTACATGTTTGCTGTCAATCGGTTACTGTATCTACACTGTTTCTGTTCCAATCTGTTACTGTCATCTACACTGTTTGCTGTTCCAATCTGTACTGTCATCTACACTGTTTGCTGTTCCAATCTGGTTACTGTCATCTACACTGTTTGCTGTTCCAATCTGTTACTGTCATCTACACTGTTTGCTGTTCCAATCTGTACTGTCATCTACACTGTTTGCTGTTCCAATCTGTACTGTCATCTACACTGTTTGCTGTTCCAATCTGTTACTGTCATCTACACTGTTTGCTGTTCCAATCTGGTTACTGTCATCTACACTGTTTGCTGTTCCAATCTAGCTACTGTCATCTACACTGTTTGCTGTTCCAATCTGGTTACTGTCATCTACACTGTTTGCTGTTCCAATCTAGCTACTGTCATCTACATGTTTGCTGTTCCAATCTGTTACTGTCATCTACACTGTTTGCTGTTCCAATCTGTTACTGTCATCTACACTGTTTGCTGTTCCAATCTGGTTACTGTCATCTACACTGTTTGCTGTTCCAATCTGTACTGTCATCTACACTGTTTGCTGTTCCAATCTGTTACTGTCATCTACACTGTTTGCTGTTCCAATCTGTACTGTCATCTACACTGTTTGCTGTTCCAATCTGGTTACTGTCATCTACACTGTTTGCTGTTCCAATCTGGTTACTGTCATCTACACTGTTTGCTGTTCCAATCTGGTTACTGTCATCTCACTGTTTGCTGCCAACTGTACTGTATCACACTTTGCTGTCCACGTACTGTACAACGTTGCTGTTCCAATTGTACTGTCATCTCACTGTTGATGTTCCATTGTTACTGCATCTACACTGTTGCTGTTCCAATCTGGTTACTGTCATCTACACTGTTGCTGTTCAATCTGGTTACTGTCATCTACACTGTTTGCTGTTCCAATCTGGATTACTGTCGTTCCAATCTGGTTACTGTATCTACATGTTTGCTGTTCCAATCTGGTTACTGTCATCTACACTGTTTGCTGTTCCAATCTAGTACTGTCATCTACACTGTTTGCTGTTCCAATTGGTTACTGTCATCTACACTGTTTGCTGTTCCAATCTGTTACTGTCATCTACACTGTTTGCTGTTCCAATCTGGTTACTGTCATCTACACTGTTTGCTGTTCCAATCTGCTACTGTCATCTACACTGTTTGCTGTTCCAATCTGGTTACTGTCATCTACACTGTTTGCTGTTCCAATCTGGTTACTGTCATCTACACTGTTTGCTGTTCCAATCTGTTACTGTCATCTACACTGTTTGCTGTTCCAATCTGTTACTGTCATCTACACTGTTTGCTGTTCCAATCTGGTTACTGTCATCTACACTGTTTGCTGTTCCAATCTGGTTACTGTCATCTACATGTTATGCTGTTCCAATCTGGTTACTGTCATCTACACTGTTTGCTGTTCCATTCTGGTTACTGTCATCTACACTGTTTGCTGTTCCAATCTGGTTACTGTCATCTACACTGTTTGCTGTTCCAATCTGGTTACTGTCATCTACACTGTTTGCTGTTCCAATCTGTTACTGTCATCTACACTGTTTGCTGTTCCAATCTAGCTACTGTCATCTACACTGTTTGCTGTTCCAATCTGTTACTGTCATCTACACTGTTTGCTGTTCCAATCTGGTTACTGTCATCTACACTGTTTGCTGTTCCAATCTGGTTACTGTCATCTACACTGTTTGCTGTTCCAATCTGGTTACTGTCATCTACACTGTTTGCTGTTCCAATCTAGTTACTGTCATCTACACTGTTTGCTGTTCCAATCTGGTTACTGTCATCTACACTGTTTGCTGTTCCAATCTGGTTACTGTCATCTACACTGTTTGCTGTTCCAATCTGGTTACTGTCATCTACACTGTTTGCTGTTCCAATCTAGCTACTGTCATCTACATTGTTTGCTGTTCCAATCTGGTTACTGTCATCTACACTGTTTGCTGTTCCAATCTAGTTACTGTCATCTACACTGTTTGCTGTTCCAATCTGGTTACTGTCATCTACACTGTTTGCTGTTCCAATCTAGCTACTGTCATCTACACTGTTTGCTGTTCCAATCTGGTTACTGTCATCTACACTGTTTGCTGTTCCAATCTGGTTACTGTCATCTACACTGTTTGCTGTTCCAATCTGGTTACTGTCATCTACACTGTTTGCTGTTCCAATCTGGTTACTGTCATCTACACTGTTTGCTGTTCCAATCTGGTTACTGTCATCTTCTGTTTGTCTGCAACTGCACGTAGAGAGTAAGTCACAGCCAACACTGCCCAGAACCACAGCACAATGGAGACAACGCTCCAGCCTGACAGTGTCATACACACTTCGTCACTGTCCCGTCCTGAGTATGAATGTTGACACAGTTTGACACTTGTCACCCTGCCACCAACAATACTGATTCTGGCCCGCCACAACGACAAATCAATCATGTTCTTTTTTGTACTGAATAGCCCACTGATACACTGCACTGCGGTAGCTGGCACTGGTATGTTGTTCTGATTCAATTCACTGCACAAACGAACCAAGTAAGACGGAGCTCTCCGTGGAGACAACCTTACCGCCGCCATTGTTTTTCTCGTTCCCCAGAGAGAGAGAGAGAGAGAGAGAGAGAGAGAGAGAGAGAGAGAGGGAGGGAGTGAGAGAGGGAGAGAGAGAGAACAGACAGACAGACAGACAGACAGACAGAGGTGGGGTATATTTGTTCCTAAACTTCAGTTTTTGGTGGCTACAAATTACGATTTCGAATCTGCTAAAGAGCAGACGTGGACAGAAATACAAAATGTACATGGAGTGTAAATGGGAGCTATTGGGACCATTTTCTCCTTTCTTAACGATGTCTGAAATATACTGTATATCAAAGCAGGCTCATTCCAAGAGAGCATCCATCAAATTCACTTATGTTCAATCTTCGAAATTATTTTTGCATCCGATTGATAACACAGCTCAATTTGAATAATTTCGTAAATCTTGGAAAGTGTGTGTGATTGCACTTTGATTGGATAGGTATTATTTTACTGATGGAATACGTGTAATCTTATTACTTTACTTGTTCCTATACTTGCTGTTTGCTTGTGTGTGTGTGTGGGGGGGGAGGTTCGTGTGTGTGTGTGTGTGTGTGTGTGTGTGTGTGTGTGTGTGTGTGTGTGTGTGTGTGTGTGTGTGTGAAGGGTTTTTTTACTTTAGATAGCTAGCACTGAAGCAGTGAACGAACAGCTGTGTACACTCCTGTTTCCTGTGTTCTTCAACCAAAGCTGTAATAGAGTTAGATGGTTTGTATTGTTTGTATGTGTACGTCGTCTAGTGTTTGTATGTGTACGCCGTCTAGTGTTTGTATGTGTACGTCGTCTGGTGTTTGTATGTGTACGTCGTCTAGTGTTTGTATGTGTACGTCGTCTAGTGTTTGTATGTGTACGTCGTCTAGTGTTTGTATGTGTACGTCGTCTAGTGTTTGTATGTGTACGTCGTCTAGTGTTTGTATGTGTACGTCGTCTAGTGTTTGTATGTGTACGTCGTCTAGTGTTTTCTTCTGCCTGTGGGGACCATTCTCCTGCTCCTGTCTTTGTTTTGGAAATTCTTTTCCTCTTGTTTCTTGACGTACATTTATTAGGTGTGTCATTTGTCGTTTTTTATGATATGGTTAAAGGTACTGGAAATTGTGCACACTGTGTCCAGCTGCCCAGTCTGCATTGTGCATTCGTCCATACGCTCTCTCTCTCTCTCCTCTCTCTCTCTCTCTCTCTCTCTCTCTCTCTCTCTCTCTCTC
>CM065716.1:73217135-73219635 GCA_033310375.1 Conus canariensis | reverse complement strand
ATCAGTAATCACACATCAGTAGTCGCCATGGAAACTACACGACTATGGCTTCCAGGTCATCGGTCAGCCCCTGACTCCCCTGACTTGGCACCATCGGACATCCATGTTTGGCACCATCTGACTTCCATCTTTTTCCACACCTTATAATGGCCCTGGCTGGAAGGCTTTTCTGGACGAACAATGACGTCATGACTGCTGAAGGGGAGAGAGAGAGAGAGAGAGAGAGAGAGAGGAGAGAGACGAGAGAGCAGAGCAATTTCAAGGCCACGGATACCCGCTTTCTCCCCGAAGGCTTCGAATCACTGCACCATCGTATGAATGAGTGTGTGGAGTTGGAGAATAACTATGCTGAGGAATGAAATGAAAAAATATCCTTCCTCCAAAGGTTAGTGGTGAACGTATTAACGTTTCGTCCATTCTGCGCACACACAGTCTGTCAGTTAAAGAACATCGAGTCCAAACATAAACATGCAACAAAAGGGAAAGAACTACAACTCCACATTGTGAATCATTATCTTCCTTTATATGGAGAAAACGTTATATATGTACTCAAAAAGGAAGAAAATATAAAGAAAGAAACACAATGCATTCACGCTATTCTCCCAAGTCCAGCCAGGCGAAACTGAGGGCTAGCTGCTTTGTTAGTGAAATAAAATCAGGGTGTAAGAATCAGAAGTAAAATAGCTGACCCACAGCCACCCACCCCCACCCCCACCCCCACCCCTGTTGTCAAGGGTGAGGTCGAACCTGAGACTAAACACGAAACGTGTGATCGGTCGGGAGTGAAAATACGCGATGACCACGCTGCCGCCACCTATGTCTGGATGAATGACAAAGTCACGGTCCACACCGAGACACAAGTCCAACACCCAACACAGTTTCACATGTTTCAATCTTCAGAACTCTAAAATCTGCGAACAGTGTAAATTACGGTTACATTAACCGCCGTGATTGTGCGGTTAATGCCACACCCTTGCGGGGTTTTGAAGGTGTTGGTTTGATCCCCAGCAGAGGCATTTACTTGTGGGATGTTTCGGCCCAGGCCGGTTTGCACCCAGAGTTCTATGCCATGGGCTGAAATGGGAAGACTGACACCACACAGTTGCGTTTCAACCACTTGATGGATGCGTCTTTGAGAGCGTCGTTCAAATTCACTAAACAACATTGCACGGATCTGTATATGTTTGGCCTGGACGATGACGGAATACATAATGAAAGTAAGCGCAGACTGCAGCCCTGATACGTAATTTCAAACCAGAATGGAGTTCTATATCATTATCTTCATCATCCTAATCATCATTGAATCATCATTTAAACGGATGTCCGATACCGTGGCCTGTAATGCCCTGGTGACCTTAGTTCCCGTTTCTCTCCAGGTCTGTACCCGTGGTGAGGACGTGTCAAAGTCGTGGGTATTGGTCAGTTCTCGGGCTACGTCGCTGGACGCGCGGTGGTGGCGCCTTTTGAAGGGTCACGCTCACTCCCATTGGCTCCACGACAAGGCAGCTAGTGTCGTATTAAAGAGTCTAATCAGATGGTGTCCTTTGTGTGTCGGATGAGAACAAACATCACTGAAATTACCGAATAAGCCGGCAGCCCTGCTGGGTGGTGGGTTGCCTCCACAAAAGTGGAGAGCTAGAACAGGCGCCTGACATGGCGGCAACTTATGTACTGCGTGGGCTTGTTTATTCCTGCTGGCTGGGAGCCATGTTTTCCACGTCACGGAGCCAACTCGTCTGGTGGACAGCACTGTTGACTGTACACGACCCTACAGATAACACGTGTTGTCCGCGCTGTTTACGTGTCACGGAAACACTGTGTACTTTCGCATCTTGATATCCTATATGTTTAAGTGCACCGCCTTATCCACTAATCCAAGCCAGGATCAAGAGAGAGAGAGAGAGATTCAGATTCAGATTCAGATGTTTTATTCTTACAGGTCTTGACCCCTCAGAAGGGGGATATACATGAAACATAACAAAGTCGCATTACCAAACTAATAATAATGATTACAATGCACAGGTATTGTTCTTAAATGCAAAAAAGGCCTATCTGCCTTGAAAGCAATGGCAGCTAAAGGCATTGAACAGCGCCATCTCCGCTGACTGAATCACGCACTTGTACTCAGTGTGATTGATTATGAATTAGGGCTTACAACACTGTCCAACAGCAACCTTCTCAAATGGGAAAGAATTTAAAATGAAGCAATGAGACTGATCCTGGGAACCACGAAGGACACACAAGTTGAAACTATGCGATACCTGTTCGACCTTCCTTCAATGCAGACAAGACACAAGCTACAACAGGTGAAGGCATATTTCAGAGCACTTGAAAATCCCCAAAACCCACTTCATGCGGTAGTCAAGGAAACAAAAGGCACCCGGCTAGGACATAGAAAATCATGGATGGGACAGTCAGAAGACAGTATACATCTTGTGTGCCAGTGAGCAAAACTCAAAGAAACTAAGGAATGGGAGAAGTATCCAGACCACTTGAAACA
>CM065716.1:73139635-73214635 GCA_033310375.1 Conus canariensis | reverse complement strand
AACTGGCCTTCTCTTCCGAAAGTTGGTGATGGGATTTTACGTGTGTGCAAGATGTTGTGCGTGCGTTCACACACGGAACCTCGGTTTATAGTCTCATTCGAAAGACTGAATGGAGAATGGAGTCAGAACCAATGTTAGTTCCGAGAGAAAAATCTCCCCTGTACCGAAATTCGAACCCGCAACCACAGGATCACGAGTCCGGCGCTCTACCAACTGAGCTATTCTGGCCCCGAACTTTTCTCTTATATCTTGTAACTCTGGACAAGTTAATGCAAAACGCACTTCATCTTCTCTTCACTGTCGACATAATGGACACAGCAGATCAGAGGCATTTACTTGTGAATAACGGCAATGATGAACAAGAATATCAGAAACACCAACTCTAAATTTTGTCATCACAAACTTCAAGTGCCTGTCCATGGTTATTGACATATACGTTGGCAGAGAATGCATATCAATGAATGTTCTACAGAAACTAAGCCTGTCATTATTTTGAACATGAAAATTCCAGTATTGCCACCTACAGTCAATTAGTCTTTCTTTAAAGGTACGAACAAAACTTTTCATATCTCCGACATCATGGTTAAGCCATACGTGCCCGAAATCATATTCATATAATTTCGCTTTAACATGTGACACCCAGTTCATTTTGCCTCTATTATCTAGTTCTAGCAGCATTTTATAAGCTTTATGTTCAGCCATCTGAGTTAATCTGAGCCAGTACTTGATACATTTAACAGTGAAGTGCAAAGATATGGGATATCTGTTAGTCTCTCCATACACAAGATCATTTGGGGTTTGTGACGATACACCCAAGAACTTTTTTAAAGCAAATAAATGAACCTTTTCGCATTTTGCAGCGGCAGCATGAAGACCCCACAGCTCAGCCCCATATTGTAGCACGCCTGTGCAGTTGTAGCAGTTGAGCATCAATTTCAAAAACAAAGCAAGAGATTCATTATTCAGCTTCGACAACTTAGCAATGCATTTTTGGCTCCGCAAGCAATATCTTTACATGCGAAAGTGAAACTTAATCGCGTAGAGAAATAGATACCTAATACACATTTACAACAGGCATATTTGCCCCATCATATGTCCATTTTTCTCAAGAGGAAAGGTAACCCATTTTTCTGAAAACGATTCTATTACTTTTGCTCAAATTTACTTTCAGCTGGAGTGAATCAGCTGCCTTTTGCAAACTTTGTAATTGAGTTTGGAGGCCTATTACTGTCTCAGACATTAATGCAACGTCGTCGGCAAGAAGCAGAATAAA
The DNA here is from genome assembly GCA_033310375.1 of Conus canariensis. Taxonomy (NCBI): domain Eukaryota; kingdom Metazoa; phylum Mollusca; class Gastropoda; order Neogastropoda; family Conidae; genus Conus; species Conus canariensis. The sequence continues at coordinate 73,213,362 of CM065716.1, read as the reverse complement.
TATTTTCGTAACATCATTTACAAAATGGGCACCATGTCTTCCAGAGTTTATCACCTCCAAAGTCAGCTCATGTACAATTAATATAATCAGTTAAAGCAGCACCACATCGTACCTTTGCCTTTACACAGTCATACATACTCATAATGCATTTATACATATTTCCAAGAATACCGGGTTTTTTTTAACAAAATAGGCCCTTTTGTATGGCTCTTTTAATAGAGTCAAACGCCTTCTCAAAATCGATGAAAGCAACATACAACTTACGGTTCAGACAAAATTGTTTTTGAATGAAAACCAATAATGTGAACATATGGTCTATGGTGGAACGATTTTGTTTCAACCCAGGTTGAAACTTACCTGTAATGTTATTGTCCTCAACCCACACTTGAAGGCTTTTATTAATAATTGCACTGTACAGTTTGCTGCAAACATTGCACAACGAGATTCCTCTGTAGTTGTTTGGATTGGAAACATTGCCTTTCTATATAGTGGCACAACAATTGACTCACACCAACTTTCAGGATATATGCCTCTGTCAAACAGAGAAATGAAAATTTTACCAAAAATTCCAAATCTGATTTGCAGGCATTTTTAATAAATTCCCCTATGATTTTATCCGGACCGGCAGCCTTGCGACTTTTCAGTGTTTTTAGCGCAAACAAAAATTTCTTCTACTGAGATAGGTTGATTTAAATTATTTTTGCCGTCACCATCGTTATTTTCTTCATCATCATCATCAGTCATCATCATCATCATCATCATTTCATCATCATCTATCATTAACATAAACATCATCTTTTTTTACAGCATCATAAGCACTTTGGTTACTATTATTTTCTCCCTAAATCAGAACATTAGCAAACTTGTCTTTTCTTTCTAGCAATTATTTAAAGTGTGCATACCAATCGTTTATGCTAATATCATTCGAAATCTGCTTTCTTGTTGTAGATATTTCACGCACAGATTCCCAGAATTCTTTTTGATTATTTACAGATCGTAATGTCAGTTAATAGAGTGTCATTGAATTGCTTCTCTTTTCTCTTTAACAATTTGATGTTTATATTCACGTCTTGCTATACATAAAGCAGTGCGATCAGGTGGGGATAAAGTACGCTTACATTTCGTCAACAAATTGCGTACAGTTTTCTTTGCTTACATTTCTTCAACAAATTGCGTAGTTTTCTTTGCAGCACGACATTCTTTATCATACCAGTCGTCATCTTTCACGGACTTACCAATGCGCATTTGTTTCTTCATAAAGTCTGCTGCATCTTTTATATAATGATCGAAAACCTCAAGTGCTTCGTTGATATTTATACCTATTAAACTGATCGCCATTTTAAACTGACTTTGCATGTTGTTTGAACAGATGTTGTCTCTGAACACATTGCTATGGGTTTCGTCTCATATAAACTTTTCGAAAATATGAACATCATCCTTTACACAAATCTCATTATTGATAGGGAGGTGAATATATAATTCCAAAAACAAATGGTCAGATTCAATTCTATCAGACACATTCATTCTGATGCTATCAGAAACTCTTGAATACAGATCATACGACAGTAAAAAATAATCATCTACACTGTTACCATTATCAGCTATGTACGTATATACCTTGAAGGTCATCCTGACACATAGCATTCAAGATACACAGGTCTAAAACAGTGCACATGCTAAGTAACACTTTGCCATAATTATTGAGCACACGGTCTTCAGAATTTCTGTTCCAGTTCAAAGGACCACTCAAATGTTGACTAACAAAATCACACACGTTGGATTCTAAGTCACAAGAAATATTTGAAGTTCTTCTATTTAAATCTCCATTAATTACTATGTACATATCATGTTCTTTATTATAAAGCAAACAGTCACATAAAAAAAATCTTCCAATGAAGAAACACCATTTTCACAATCAAAATGCACATAATATGGTGATTTCTCTGTTGGTATACAAGCACAAACATACATAATGTGTCTTTCAATGCCGAAAAGGCATTTATCCAACACAGAAGCGTAAAAAAGATGAGTTTCCACACATATAGGTTTGACAAAAGAACGTTGCTCTCTCTCTCTCTCTCTCTCTCTCTCTCTCTCTCTCACACACACACACACACACACACACACACACACACACACACACAAAGTTGTTTAAAGTGATGGTCACTTGCTTCTGCAGCTGCCGCTAACACACACACACACACACACACACACACACACACACACACACACACACACACACACTCATTATACCAATACTGCAATGTGTCATTTTCGAGATATATAAAGATGCTTCTTAATTTTGTTCACTTGCCACCTTTTATTGGCCCGGAAACAGAAAAGATGCACGACGATTAAGTGGACAAACAGAGGACTGCTCTAGATAAAAATCTCATGCAGCGAGCGACCAGCTTTTCTGGCGTTGGCTCCATCGCGCTCGAGGCGGAGGGTGAAGGATATGCGGAAGGCGCGTAATCTACGTTTCCTCCCATATCTCTGGTTGTCTCATGACCACTTGAGAACAGTTACTAGCCCTTGACCACTGGAGAACAGGTGCTAGCCCTTGACTCCTGGAGAACAGGTGCTAGCCCTGTACCGTCCACGGGACAAAGCTGGGTCTGCTGTGTACAGGGATACGGAATAAGCAGCATAGGAGCAATGCCAGGGTGGGGGAGAGTAGGGAGTGGTGCACAGAACATGAGACAACTAAAAAAATGACCCAAAGTTTACTGACTGGCGACAGAAGGCTAAGCATGAAAAGGGAATAACAGTTGTGTTATTAGACAGCAAAACGAGTCATTAGACAGCAAAACGAGTCATTAGACAGCAAAACGAGTCATTAGACAGCAAAACGAGTCAAACGAGTACATGACAATAAAGAGGTAAAATGGAACAACTGACAATCCAGAAGAAAAATGGAACAAAAACAAAAATGCGGTCGCAAAGTAGAACGGGAAATAACAAATACCAAACCGAAATGGAACAGAAAAATAACAACACAGACGCAAAATGGAGGAGACAGATGAAAATACGGAAACAAAATGGAACAAGAACAAACTGCACCACAGAGATAAAATGAAACAAAAAGACGACAAAAAGAAGTAAAGTTAAACGAACACAAAGTTAAATCAAACTGACAAATGATAATGCAGAGGTGAAACGGACTGAGCAAACAACATTATAGAGGTACAATAACAGAACAAATGACTAATCAGAGGTGAAATTGACCAAGCAAATGACAATGCAGAAGTAAAATGTGTCATGACAGTGCATAAACACGGCTCATGTGTTGGTCTTCGGGCACGAACACAACACCGGAGGTAAACAGTGTTTGAATCCCTAACTTTGATTGGACGTTGAGTCACGTGACTGGTGAGAGAAACTCACTGTTTAATAAGACGGCTGCGTTCCCGATTGCAGGACAGTCCAGTAGTTGCTAAACGGGAGAAAAGGGCGTTTGGCTTGGGCCGAGTCGTTAGCTTATTTTTCAACCTTAGGGGGGTTGTCAAAGGAAAACCTAGTTTTCCTTGAGGCCAGGGAGTGGCCAATTTTGATGTAGCGCAGACAGAAGTCTGCTAGAGATTCCTTGGTTAGAATATTGATTCCTTATGGTTGCCAGTTGGGAAATGATAGATACATAAAGAGAAAAGAAAAAAAGTATTGATAAATAAATGTAAACAGTTGATGTGATTAATGAAAAAAAACCGACCCCGTGTATAATAAGAAGCATTTTGTGAGAACGCGTACTTGGTTTTAAAAATAATAGCTTTTTTTTTTTAGATTAATACTTTTGTTAAGATTTCACTTTGTATCCCCAACTATTGGCAGGATGTGTTTTGAATCCAATTCTCAACGAAGGAGTGAGTATCTTTTGTTTTATGTTTTGTATGTAATGTCTTTTTTTTTCAAATTACATATAATCTGGCTAACGTTGGGACTTTGAGGTATCTTTTCAGAAAACCTCAGCGTCCAGTCCTGGGACTCATGTTCTTTCCTCCTAGAAACTTAATCCCCGCTGGAGAATTTTTTAAAGAACTAAATATTTAAGCGTCAACTTAAATGATTAAGAAAAAAGAATCAACTTGAAATGTATTAACTATATGCTGCTTTTTGTGGGGAAAAAATGAGCTGCATCTATGGTGCATGCAGCTACATTTGTGAATTTTCTGAGTTTGTGAAATTGTCTTTTTTTTTTCTTGTTGTATTAACAAATTTGGTAAATGGAGCTCAAAAAGGCTAATTCTGTTTCCCCAGTGTCTCGTTTGGATGAATGGAGTAGATGCGTGCGTATGGAGTAAACATGCCGTGTGTGTGACTGAGTGTTGCAAATGCGGGGTGTGACAAAGTGGAACGGACAAATTCCCATGCAGAAGCAATGGAAAGCAAACAAATGGGCAAATGACAATGAAGAAGCAAAATAGAATTAACAAGGACAATACAGAAGCGAATTAAAACGGAAAAATAACATACCGAAGAAAAGTGGGACAGACAAAATAAAGAATTGCACAAAAGCAAAATGCAATAGACAAATAACATGAAGCAAAGTTAGACAAATAACATGAAGCAAAGTTAGACAATTAACATGAAGCAAAGTTAGACAAATAACATGAAGCAAAGTATAACAAAAAATGTCAGCACAAAATGGAACAGACCAATAAATGGGACAGCAGAAGAACACAGAAGCAAAATAGAATGGACAGATGACAAACAGACAAATGAGAATACATTCCTTCAGATGATTCTCTGGATAAGGAGGTCGTGGCAAAAGTCTGCCGTCAGTCAAATTCTCAATTGATTCGCGTTCGTGTGTTGATTGGCAAGATTGCGAATTTCAGTCTCAAAATAGGCAGCCTGTTGATTGTGGAGACTCAATGGAAGAAGAAGAAGAAGAAAAATAGAAGGGACAAATGACAAACAGACATATGAGAATATAGAAGCAAAGTGGAACGGACATGTGACCTGTAGAAATTGAATGAAACGGAACATTGACATACCGAAGAAAGAAGACCTACGGACAAAATATGTAACTTTAATACTCTGATTTAATGCTCCATTCACTTGGTGAAATGTTTTTATCATGCGTAATGTGAATGAATAAAGGGGAAAACAAACATGTACTAGAACGTTATACAACTGGTCAAAACCTTCTTTGCTGAAAATGACAGCCCGGAAAATGTCTACAACGATAAAAGGGGAAAGGGGTGGGAGGGGGAGGGGGGGGGGAGATAAGGGAAAGGGACAGAAAAAATAAACGGAGAAAAGGAGAAGGGCAAAAACGGAAGCGATAAGATAACAGACAATGACCCAACAAGCAGCGCCTTACAACATGTCCTCGGCGTTCACCACGTTTATTTGCAGCGCACACTTCTGAGGGCCAAGATTCGAACTCAGAACCTGTCTAGAATGGTCTTCAGGACTGGCAACTTGAAACTTAAATGAGACTTACGAATGCTGGTCCCCTGAATGAATGAATAAGGCTGAGAATATTTTGTTTCAGAAATAATCACCTTGGAGACGCTAATTCGTGTAGTATTCTGTGTTTGACTTGTTTTGTCAAATTATATTCGCTGTTTGGTGATGTGCATGATAACTGATAAGTCTACTTTTGCGAACAGAATTTTGAATGTTTGTTTTGCTGTAGTTGTTGATGGTGATGATGATATTATGCTTGCCCCTCGTGAGCCAGTCGGCAGGTTTTGATGAATTAAAGAGATGTCAGTCATACTGGTGCCTCGGGTAAATGTTTCATTGTGAGAGGATCTTTCGCTGCTGAGTGTGTGATGGGCTGTACCCACACCACTTTATAAGAGAAGCCAAAACACAAAACAAAACAAAATACTAAACAACATACACTGGAAAAGCAACTTACAAGCATTTTGTTCCGACAACTACGCCCTCATGAGCACTCAGAGCTCTACCTCCACCTTATCTTCCACAAAGTCGTCCAAGTGTCTCCACGTTTTGCGCTCATCATTAGTCTCAATCAAACATACCTCCACCTTATCTTCCACAAAGTTATCCAAGTGTCTCTCCATTTTGCGTTCTTCATACGTCTCAACCAGACATACCTCCACCTTACCTCCCACAAAGTCATCCAAGTGTCTCTACATTTTACGTTTTTCATACGTCTCAGCTAGACATATCTCCACCTTATCTTCCACAACCTCATCCAAGTGTCTCCACATTTTGCGCTCATCATTGGTCTCAACCGAACAGAGGTCCTCTACCAGACTACCCCAGGCTCGTTAACTCGTCCCAGTATCGGAAGCGATGCCACTCAGCTGAATACGGTGGACAGATTCCTATACCTGGGGAGTATCATTCCTTCAGATGATTCTCTGGATAAGGAGATCGTGGCAAAAGTCTGCCGTCAGTCAAATTCTCAATTGATCCGCGTTCGTGTGTTGATTGGCAAGATTGCGACAATGCCACCCGAGATCCAAGGATACAGGGCAATCGCTCTCACAAGCTTCCTTAACGGCTGTGAGTCTTGGACACTATATTGGACGCACTTCGGTTAGCTGTAGCGTTTTCCTATAAGAGTACAATAAATAAGATTGTGTGCTTAAAGGTACTCAGAGTGCAGTCCAGTGTTTGATCCCCCTTTGAGATGTGGAAGTGCGGTAATGAGAATCAGGAGAGGCTTCAAGGAAGGGGAAGGGAGGAACAGAGAGACAAGAAAGAGACAGGGAAGGGGAGAAAGGGTGGTGAGAGGCTTCAAGGAAGGGGAAGGGAGGAACAGAGAGACAAAAAGAGACAGGGAAGGGGAGAAAGGGTGGTGAGAGGCTTCAAGGAAGGGGAAGGGAGGGAAACAGAGAGCGGGGACAAGAAAGAGAACAGAGGAAGGGGGAGAAAGGGTGGTGAGAGGCTTCAAGGAAGGGGAAGGGAGGAACAGAGAGACAAAAAGAGACAGGGAAGGGGAGAAAGGGTGGTGAGAGGCTTCAAGGAAGGGGAAGGGAGGAACAGAGAGACAAAAAGAGACAGGGAAGGGGAGAAAGGGTGGTGAGAGGCTTCAAGGAAGGGGAAGGGAGGAACAGAGAGACAAGAAAGAGACAGGGAAGGGGAGAAAGGGTGGTGAGAGGCTTCAAGGAAGGGGAAGGGAGGAACAGAGAGACAAAAAAGAGACAGGGAAGGGGAGAAAGGGTGGGAAAGAAAGCAGGGGAGTGGAAAAAAGAACCAGGTGACTGAAGATTATTTTCCGTGCTACTTGCTCTAGGACATGGAGGCTTATTCACTGGGTTGCTTTGTCAGAGTCCCTCACCAATCAAACAGATGATGGAGCGCTAGTTTTATTAGCTGCCAGCAGAAGGGGACTATTTTCTTTTCTTTGTTTTTTGTTTGTTTGTTTGTTCTTTCGCTTCTCCCTGAACCCCATTGGGAGCCAGTCACTGGAACGCCACACAGAAGAACAATTCATCAGACTCCTACAGCTCTGTCCACTGTGTGCTACTTTGACCTTACTGCGTCGGCTGCACCCACGTAAAACATTAACAACACTTGATTTCATCAGGTGTAAAAGAAAAAGGAGTGAGAAGACATTTTATTCACAAAAACCGGAAAAAGCCGCCTTTCATTTGCGGCACCGAAAAGAAGATTCACTTGGCCTTATTTAATTCTAATTGCTAATTAAATCCAATATTGCATATAAGGTAACCGGGAAAAGATTAATTAAACTTTGTTTTGTTACCTGCAATTCACTTCAACTCGAAAAAAAGTGCATGTCAAACCTTATTTATAAGCTGTGACCAGAAGAAAAAACCCACTTAATTTCACCAGCTGCGACGCAGAAAAGGATAAGTTAGAAAGCTACGTTATTGCTGTACGCAAAAAGATTAATCAGGCATAATTCTACCACCCGCATCCACAAAGGAATTGACAGGACTGTATATTATTACTTACAACTAGAAACTGATTGATCAGACCTTTTTTCCTTTTTTGTATTAACAACAAAAAATTATAATGACATTTAATTATGCAGGCAGAAAGTAAACTATTATAGGCTGCAATCAGGAAAATACGCATTAGGCCTGAGAAATTTAGCTGTAGCCGAAAACAAATTAGACTGAAATTTATTAGCTGTGACCAGAAAAAATTACAGCGACCTAACCTGATCAGTTTTGAAGATATGAGGATTACATAGATCTTATTTATTAGTGACACCCCCTACTCCCTATCCCCCCATCCCCTTTGCCCTTAACTCCACTCCCTCCCCTCCCTCTCCTCTCTCTCTCTCTCTCTCCTCTCTCTCTCTCTCTCTCCCCCCCCCCCTCTCCCGAGCCAGCATGCATAATTTCATTCAAATTCACAATGGTCTACTTTTGTTTGTTGGAACCATAAATCACTAGTTGGGTAACGAATTACACACTGTGTACTGGTACAATGAGCTTCGTTGTCAGGGTCAGTCGTCTGGAGTTACCGTTACTTGCAATCAACAACACTGCATATTGATTGAGACTGATCATTTAGTATCCACTCTATGCGCTCTCTGGGCCTTTGCCAATGGTTTTGTATCAGATTCGTCTCTCTCTTATCATCATCATTATCATCATTCTCTCTCTCTCTCCTCCCTCCCTCCCTCTTCTCTCTCTCTCTCTCTCTCTCTCTCTCTCTCTCTCTCTCTCTCTCTCTCTCTCTCTCTCTCTCTCTGACGCATGTGTGCTTAAGTATGTATGTGTATGGCTGCGTGTGTGGTTGCTCATGTTTCTATAAGTGTGTGCGCATCTCCGTATGTACATGCATGCTTGACTGTGAGTGTGTCAAACTCAAAATCTCATTTTCATACGGAACATTAAAAAGCACTTGATACGCTTTTTTTTTTTTTTTTTATCAAGCCGTCTATACAAAAAAGAAAGAAGGAAAGAAAGAAAAACATGTTGACAACGAAGTAACTAAACTGAATGGGGGTGGGGGAGGGTGACAGGGGACGGGGTGGGTGTAAAAGAAATAACATTAAGAGCGAAAAGAAACAAAAGAGTGAAAGAAGACGGAAGAACAGAAAGAAAAATAAAGGCACACACACACACACACACACACACACACACACACACACACACACACACACACATACACACACAGAGATTCAGATTCAGATAATTTTATTCGTAATAGGCCATGGCCCCTAACGAAGTGGTGTGTGAACATACACAGCACAATAAGTATAAACAATTATAATACGTAATGAAACAAAAATCAAATCGTTGTCACATGTTCAAGAAGAAACACTTTCTCTCAATTTAAAGGCTTTGTACAGAAACAATGAAAATTGTTTAGCAACTTCAGCAGAAGTGGAAGACAGAAGTAGGTTTAATTTAAACAAAGATGGCTGTCTATAATATTTAGGCTTGATGTACTTTTCTCTGATGTTTCTGAGAGCTGGACAGCATAGAACAAAATGTATTTCTGTTTCCTGTGACTCTCTACATAAAGGACACATCAAATCCCAAACATTATGCGTTCGATATCTAAGATAATGACAAGCTAATTCTGATATTCCTATTCTAAATTTTACTGTTACATGCTTTAAATGTCTATCTATATCTATGTTCAAATAAGTTTTCAAGTTATGAGTATATGAAAAATTCCTGTAAAAATCAAACCTATCACCATAATGAATATGGTCAGACCATTTCTGCTATCTGCAGTCCACTAGTCGCTGGCGAAAAAGTTGTAAAAAGCCTTTTATATTCTCGACTCCTTGGTTCAACCGGACGAATCCAAATCCATATTCAAACAAACAGAGTCGCACTTTCGTCACCCAGTTACTTTTACCTTTAGTATCTAAGTCATACAACAAATTATACGCTTTACGGGGTATTCTGGTAACATCCATGTAAAGTAATTTCAGCCAGTATCGGATACATTTAACGGCAGAGACAATGTAAATAGGATATCGATCAGTTTCGCCATAAATAAGATCATTTGGAGTACGTCTATCAACTCCTAGAAACTTCTTCAATGCGAAAACATGGACCGATTCACAGAAAGTAGCCGCTTTATCTAATCCCCATAACTCGGAGCCATATTGTACGATTGGCTGAACTGGGTATCAAAAAGTTTGATAAATAATGTAAAAGATGAATTATTAAGAACATGTAACTTTTTCATGATACAAATCAAAACATTTTAGCCTTACTTGACAGGTCTTTGCATGCACCAACAAAACTCAAACGAGTTGAGAACAAAATACCCAAATATCTATAGGCATTGACAATTGGCATAAGATTACCGTCATACAACCATCTTTCTCGAGCACTTAAATATCCACCTTTACGGAATACTATAATATTGCTTTTATCCATATTCACTGTTAACTGCAGATATCTAGCAGCACGGTGTAAACTATTAAGTTGTGTTTGTAAACCTATAACAGTTTCTGACATCAAAATAACATCATCAGCCAACAAAAGGATAAACAATTCAATGCATCAAGCGAAAGTGAAGCACCATGTTTACCATTATTAATTACTTCAATTGCTAACTCCTTAATAAACAAAGAAAACAAAATGGGACTGCATGCATCGCCCTGTTTTACTCCTTTTGAACAGTTGATATAATCTGTAAGTTTCGATCCACAGCGGACCCTGGTTTTTACTCTATCATACATACTTCTAATACACTCTATTAAAGGTAGAGAGAGAGAGAGAGAGAGAGAGAGAGAGAGAATGAAGTTATGCACAACATTATAATTTATTTTAGAAGTAGTAGTTGTAGTAGCAGCTACAGTAGCGGTAAAATATCAGTAATAATGATAATTATTATTATTATTAAGAAATTCATTTTCATTTTTTATAGTTTATCATGAACTTCATTCCTTTTGCATTTTCTAAACTGTCATGTTTTTATTTATTTCTTAGATTCACTATCCCTGCCATTCTCGTTATCGTTATAGTTGTTATCATTATTCTTATTATCAGTATCCTCATTATTGCTATCTTTAGTAGTAGTAGTTAGTAGTAGTCACAGATTTCTTAGATGTTAGGACAATGAAAACTAAGAACGACAACCACTTATCTTCTCATATTCTTTGTCGATGAGAGGTATTCGTGATTTCATTTACAAACACATATTCTTGAAAAAGGAAAATGATAACTCCCATGTGTTTGTGTATATTTATTTGCCACGCCACAGCGCTGTCAGTTCAGCTCTTCTGATCACTGCATCGAACACACTGGCGTCAGTATGTTGGGCCTTCGCTCGGCTGTGGTCAATCGAGTTGTGATGCACGTGCGAATGTCCCGGTTTACATGTGTCAGTGTGTATTCATTCACTGCTGGGCAAGATTCAGTCATATGACCTGTCTTAAGAGAAATCTTTCTGGAACATCGATGTGGAAATTATACGTAATACGCAAGACAAATTTTAGCTATGTATAACAAACTGTCTCTCTCGATTGGTGTCTGTATGTAGGATAATACAATTTGCTGAGCAAGGAGAGAGAATACAAAAAGAAATCTTGCTAAGTACCGCCTACTCAACAGGCAGCAAAACACAGCGAAAATTTGACGGCGCAAATTCCACATATAATGTAAATCAACAAACTTTTCAATTGCTTAACGACTACCGGATTTAGACAATTGCTCACATTCACACATGTCAAACAGGTGAACAATCTGGAAAAAGGCCGCCACCTGAAGGACTCGGGAGTCTAAACACCCAGACTGTGTTACAGTGGATTTAAATTCAAAGGGAACCATAATCGGAAATGCTTCCCAAAAATCTATATACAACTTTGGGAGACCACGCCCAGCGCGAAGGAGCTCTCTATTGCTCTCCTCAAATTAGATTTCTTTTATAATAATACACTCACGTCTCTACCCAAAACGAAGGGACTTACACCACAACTAGACATTCAAGCAACCCCCCCCCCCCCTCCCCCGAAGAGCCAACTAAAAGAAAAGTCCCTGTTCTCTCTCAGCAGACAATTGGATAGGTGTAGGCACCTCGACAGTGGACAAAAATGTCTACCAATACGTATTTGACTTACACAACTGCATACTTGACAGTTGTGAGTTCGCACAACGGACTACTGACCACAACACTGACAAATACAAAGAGTTCGCTGACAGAAAATGCAAATCCCGTTCATTTGTTGTCGGTGATAAAGTTTTAGTCTTATTAACTGATGACCACAACAACCTAAAAGTTTTGTGGAAAGGTCCTTTTGCAATCCAGGTGAAATGTTCCCCTATCAATTACAAAGTCAATATGGATGGCGAGGCTTAAGTGACTTCTGTGTCGTCCACTGTTGGTTCCTCGCCCGGTGCTTTTGCTTCTGTGGGGGTTGTTAATGAGGCTTTGGATGATGGAGTTCAGCTTCCCACTCTTTCTGTGAAAGGAGAGTCCTGCAAAGATGTGCAAGTGAACCCTGACTTGTCTGTTTCGCAGAAGCAGCAATTGACAGATTTGTTCTTGGAGTTCACGGATATATTGACCGGTAGGCCCGGCAATGTTGTTTATGTTCATCCTGGATATATTGACCGGTAGGCCCGGCAATGTTGTTTATGTTCATCCTCATGTCTTTAACCTGGCTACTGACACTCCTGTTCGTGTCAAGTTCTATCCCCACCCTTTTGCCAAACGTCAGGTTATTTATTGAAAGAGAACTTCAGGTTACGTTGGATTTGGGTGTTATTGAACCTTCCTCCTCGCCTTACATTGGTCCTGTTGTCTTGATGAACAGACCTGATGGTTTTGTTCCATTCTGTGCAGACTATCGTGCTTTGAATGAAGTCACCGTCTTTGACTCGGAACCCATTCCTGGTGCTGAGGATCTTTTTTGTCAATTGTCTCAGGGTCGGTACTTTGTCAAAATTGATTTGACTAAGGGCTATTGGTAAATCCCCATGGCGCCACAGGATAAATATAAAACAGTGTTTCAGACTCCGTTTGGTTTGTACCAATGGACATGGATACCCATTGGTCTCCAAAATATTCCTGCGACTTTTGCCAGGATGATGCGTAAGTTGTAACTACATGAGTTGTCTGCCATCAGTTTCTTTGACGACATTTTGTTGGCTGTTGTTCGTTGGGATCTCGTCCTTCATTTCTTGCGCTTGTTGTTCTTACGTCTGAGGCGCTTTGGCCTCACTGCGCGTCCTTCCAAAATCCTTGCAGGATTTCAAGAACCTGAGTTCCTTGGCCACATTGTGTCAGTAGGTAAGATTCGGCCTGAGACCAAAAAGGTACAGATTTTGTCTCTGAAACAATCAACTACTCAAAAGCAAGTCCGTTGCTTGCTGGGACTGTTGTCTTACTACAGAAGACATGTTCCCCATTTCGCTGCTATCACTGCCCCTCATACTGATTTAACAAAGGGTGACCAGCGCAGACAGATTGTCTGGACAGACTGTCAAAAATGTTTGGAAACAGTTGATACCATTTTAAACCGTTTCCCTGTTCTGTTGCTTCCCAACCTTTCAGACGACTTTGTGCTACGTAGCAAAGGCATGGGAGCATGTCGCCTACAAGAGAAAGGTGATTTGTTACTTCATATTCAATACGCCGGCAGAACGTTTTCTGTGGCTCAAGAAAAGTATTCTATTATTGAGCGTGAGTGTTTAGGCATTATGTGGGGTCTTGAAAAGTTTGCACGATTTTTGACTGACAGGTAATTTATTTTGCAAACAAATCATAGGCCTTTAATCTTTCTGCAAGCATCCGAGACTAAATATTCAGATTGGCAGATGAGTTTTGTCCATCCAATGGTTCAAATTTATTGTTGAACCAATTTCAAGCGCAACCAACGTTCTTGCCGATTTGCAGTCCCGTGCCTGAATCTCGCTTCTTTTTTTTCTAACCCTATGCTGGTTTTTTTTTTTTCTTTTCTTTTCTTTGTCGACTTCAATCTTGCTCTATGTCAGTCGACATGTTATGATACTTCCAATGATACGTCGTGGTGTTGTATTACCATACCATGGGTTTTTTCTGGTACTTTGTGGCTATAAGATTTACTACTCGCTGGAAGCAAGATCGTTTTGTACTTATCTGAGTTTTATCATACTATGCCTCCGATGTGTTTTTCTATTGTCATGATTGACGCTATTGATGTTTGCCAGTGTATTACTATGTCTGATAGGACTAACACAGATCACACCCATGCCATTGCGTCACTTTTTCTTTGATTAATTCTGTGGAAATGTGTTGCGATTTCATGCTCTTGCTATTATCTATAAGTGTCTTTCTTGTCAATGGCGTGATGTTAGCTCCTGTTCCCTATCTTACTGGACTTCGAAGAATTCACCCTTGGGAAATTCTTTCTCCGGGGAGGGGGGGGGGGGGGGGGGGGGGTATCATGCGCCTCGGAAAGAAAAAAAAAGAAAAGAAAAAATGTTTGTTGTTGTTGTGTGCACTTTGAACTCGCATTGAAAAACTCCCTTTTACAGGGTGCTTGCTCCTCATTGGTTGGTTTCTTTTTTGTTTTCCTAGTGAGTTGTGATTTGTGCGCTTGAAAAAAAGAGACTGCCTGGCACTTTGATGGAAGCAGCGGACGAGAGACAAAGGAAAAGATTGGCTAAACGAGGAAGAAGAAGTTTAGAAAGAATAGAGAGAGAATTGAAGTCTCAACCATTTTGTCTGATTGCATATTGTTGCTTCCAGGGTGAGTATGGGATGTGTGAGCATATTTCATAATTTTCAGTACAAGCTTTTGTCGCAATCTTGAATTTCAAATCGCATATTTTCATTTCGATCGTAATCGAAATATTTCCAAATTCTACCCTGTTCATACACTCTTGATAGGTAAGATGTGGATCATGTGATCGATCATCTAGTAAGTAATTCATTTAGATCACTGACAGAGTGTCTTGTCTTTCAAGGGCAGGCTTCCTGTACTGCAACCCTTGTAGCCCTTCTCGACCTTTGGGATGATGATTTTCGCTTAGATGATTTTGATTTTTTTTGTTTGTTTTAAATTGATAGGAAGAATGAAGCATTTTGAACCGTAAGAATTGGGGTCTGTGAACCCAGAATATTTTGAATGATAAGAATTAGGGTCTGTGAACCCAGAGAGATTTGTGTGGGGCAGGTTCAGCATCTGTGTGACCCAAAAGAAATAAGTGAAAGGTGCATAAAGAGTGTTCGGGTTGAAATCGGTATTTTTGTTTGTTTGTTTGTTTTTTTAACTGTTGTTGTATATATTGGCCAAAGAAAAAAAAAGACGAAATATTAAAATTCCTGCGCGCCAGGAGAAGTGAGGCGCAGATAGAAAGAAACAAGATGCAAAACATATAAACGTACTCCCAATTTATCTTGTTCGGTATCGTTACGTTGAATTTTGAGGTAGGCCTACACTTTTAAAACTGGTTTTTTAGTCCTCACTGAACTGAAGCCTGTGTACCTACCAAATTTCATCCAAATCGGACAATATGTCAAGAATAACGGGTTTTAACGGTCAAATTCCGAAACACTATATGAAAGTGCAATTTGTGTGTGATAACCTTTGTATGTACTAAATTTAATGAAAATCCACCAATGTATGTAAAAATAACGGCAAAATAACGGTTTTAACGGTTATATAACCAATGTACTCTTTTGAAGCTGGTATTTTAGTCCTCACTGGACTTAAAGCCTGTGTACCTACCAAATTTCATCCAAACCGGACAATATGTCAAGAATAACGGTTTTTAACGGCCAAATTTTGAATCACTATATCGAATTGCCATTTGTGTGTGATAACCTTTCTATATACCAAATTTCATGAAAATCCACCTATATATAAGAAATAACGGCAAAATGACGAAATTGAACATGAAATGAGGCAGGGAACAGTAAACAAGTAGGGTATTATCAAGCATTGGAAAAAAAAAACCCTAGTCTAGTAGCGCAATTTTTTTTTCAGCTTTTTGTGTATTTTTGGCAGATGAAGAAGACGGTGTGAAGCACCAAAAAATGAAGAGGTGGATTTGGGCCTTAGGAAAAAAAAAGAAAAAAACAGCAACAAAAATCTCCGCCGTAGGTGCTCCATTGATCCGACAACTGATGCCACAAAAAAAGTAGGATAACTCTTGCTCCCATAAGAAAATCTAAGTCTGAGTAACTTTTATTCAAGACTGGCACAGCCTTTTAAACTTGAATAAAGTCAGACAAATGCAAAGACGAACAATCTAATTGTGGGGGAAAACAAAGCGCAGGCCAGCAACCCCTCCGTCATCACAGTAATGACTTGGCAAAGATTTGAACTTAAGGGGGGGGGGGGGGCGAAAATGAGAACATAAAATTAAGAAAATATATTTTAAATATGAAAACTCTTCACTAGCTGTATGTGGAACCTTCGTAATCCTTCTCAAAGGTAGATCTATTTGTATTGCCTACTCCTAGGCCTTTCGTCCGCTGGATCGGACTCATCCGGGAGACACGGCTGATTGTGTCTGTGCTCCTGGGCGTCAAATACAGACACACCACAGTCCATAATACTGTGGTGTTCTCACAACCAAGGGTTCAAAAAAGAATCCAACAGCACCCCCAAAGCAGCCAGCGAAGGGTAGTAAACGAAACAAAACAAAAGTGTGGGGAGGAAAAAACTTGCTGAAAAACTAAAGACATTATGCAAACAGTATAAAATGTAGGGGACAATCTTTGAGCGAAATATCGATTTTTGACGGTTGTTTAATCGATTTTCAGCATTACATCACTTACATAAGAGGCTCCGATTTGTCACAAGATCATCCAAACCGCTAATAAATCGGACAAGTACTTTGTGATATTCCATAAAGAAGAAAAACCGTTTTGGGCCGTTATAGCCGTTAGTAACGGCTATTCTGGTAAAATAAAACATCGGGCATCATCCTTGACCCAATGAACATACCTACAAATTTTCAGAAAGATCGGCCCAGAAGTTTTGTCTGGAGCGAGTGGAACACATTTTGACCATGGACAGATAGACGCACGCACACACACACACACACACACACACACACACACACACACACACACACACACACACACACACACAGCATTTCTTCGTTCCCATTGTAAAGTACTCCCTGTTCTATAAGAACTAGGAGTACAAAAAGAAACACTTTTTTTTTAACCGAGGGAGAACTTTAAAATGGAATTCTGATTTGTTTTATTGAAAGAAAGGAGTCAGTTGTGTGGTTGCGTGCGGGGCGTCTTTGCATGTGAGTGTGTATGTAGAGACCGTCAAGTGACACTCTCCCAGAGCTCTAACCCCTTGACTACTGTTAGACATCGAACGCTACATGATTCTGTATTTCTTTATATCGCTGTTACAGACCCATCTACCCCGTTCCCGTTCCCCCGGTCAAGTAGTGTCGTAAACAGCTAATGCCAATGATATACTCTCTCTCTCTCTCTGAATGTTTCAATGTTTTTCTTATTAAATAACGACTCCCTTACTTTTGTTGTTGCTGTTGTTGTTGTTTAATTATTTGATACATGGTATGGAGCTGAAGTATGATGCCTTGATGCTGCAGCTGTACATTGTGAGAAAATCCATCTTTTTACTATAAAAAAAATTGTTTGGAGTATTGTTGCAGACGTCAAATGATCTGGCATGTGGTAAAACGTCTAAATTCCAATATATTTAAATTCCGCTATTAAATAATGTTCAATACTGGCTTAAAATGATTCAGGTGCGGGATTACAGATGACCACACTTAGCATATTGAATGCTGTTAGACTTGGATGACAGAGAAAAGAAAAACTGGGTGACTAACGTCAGAATAAAACTGTAAATATGACTTCGGATTTGTATGGATGAACCAAGGTGTTCGTGATGTGAATGCTTTTTTATCCAGGTATTCCTAGAAAGACTCGTTGATTGCAGTTGGCAAGATTGGAATTCTCATGTACAGAGCAATGACAGATCTGAATTACACAGAACGTATAATCATTTACGATGTTCACCCGTCTATGTCAATGAAAATAGACAAACATCTACAATGTACCATGACTGAGTGTAGATTTGACGTCTCTGATCTCTTAACTCACTATTTCCGTCACAGTCAGTCATGTAACAAAAGCCTGATCGGTCCATTATGTCGAAATACGGAACAGGTTAAAGTTCATTTTGTATTGGTGATCCAGTATTAAAAGACTTTAGAGAGTAATCCATCCCACAAAAGTATTTCAATAGTCCTTGCCTTTTCAAATGTTTGTGATTGTATGTATCTACCTGTATGAGTGTATATGCGTGCGTGCGTACGTGCGTGTATGTATCGATCTTCAACCCCTCACCCCCTGACACTTCCGGCCGCGGTTTCTTGCATGGAGGCTGGTGTTGCGAAGTTTATTGTCTGTCCACTTTGGTCATCATTAAGCGCAATTTTAGATGAACATGTAAGATTGTCATCAGATGTTGTGTTGTTATTAGTTATCATTGTCCAAAGACAATTGGTTGCAATGACGTTGCGACGTATGCATGGGCAGGCAGGGTTCTGCACGTAAGCTCTCTGTCTTCGCTGTGTGGATAATGCGGTTGTATCCACTCAAATCCTTTATGTTGTCTATCCAGGAGTTCTATATTATTTGGAATGTCCATTCTCTGGTGCATGCTATGGAATTGCCTTGGACAGTGACTCGTTGCGTCTGAATTACATGGGCCTTAACCTCAAGCAGGAGACGTTTGATAACTGCAAAGAGAGGATCAGCCTCTAACGTGTAACCTTGCCGTAGGACAGTTAATTGTTCCTTCTTGGAGATGTTCAACACCCACAACAACCATTTTTTATTCTTTGATTCCATGATTTTTCTTTCTAGATCTGCTATCAGAGCCCAGCTCTTGCATTCATAGATAAGGATGGACATCACGAATAACTCGGTGTTAAACGTTCACGGGAAAGCGTTGCAGATGATGATGACTCTTGTCAGGGTAGACATAGCCAGGTCGAATCTCCTCTTGACCTTTTTCTGTTGGGCTGACGTCCCTTCCGATGAGTGACTCAAAACGGGCCGAAGATAATCCATTTTCTGTCCGTTCAGGGGGGCGCACAGGTTTTGCTTTTCTTTGAACTGACTTCCATTCCAAACGGACTTGATGCTTGCTCTAGACAGGTAGTCCATTGAGCTCTGCATGACTGACTCCAAAAAGGTTAATGTCATAAGCAAAATAGGATTGCAAAGAGGCTGCTTTACCAATAGAAGGGGCTTAAGTCACGCAATGCTTCCGGAGTTCCATTCTCCAGCTGCACGTGGAACACACTGGGAGATCGGGGGCAGCCTTGGCGCAGTCCCACAGTTGTTCGAGTTGTTATGCAGAGAACAGTGTTGTTACATACTCTGTGAGGTAGATGGCGTCGTCGAAGTTACCGTTCCTCATAACCTCTTACACATCTTCATGCCAAATGCTGTCAAGGCTTCCTTGAAGTTTAGATAGTTGTGATAGAGATCACTATATCTCGTAGATGCTTATTAAATTTGTAAAAGGTCTGGTCTGAAGATCTACAGAAGTGCTTTTGTTTCTGAATGCTGCCTGTTCTCCTGCAAGGACTTTTCTCTTCCGTTTGAGTCTGTTTAACAATACCATCCACATCATCTTATCAGGATAACTTGTAAAAGTGCTGGTTCTGTAGCTTTGAAATTACACAGTTTTAGATTACACGTCACTTATCCGGTACGGGCTAGATAGGTTCCGACCTGTAATCGTACATTCTCCAGCATTTCCTCACACCGTACCGGTTTCGATCGGGACGTGCCTACATACCAAACTCGAGTTATACGCGGCCATACCGATATGCGTTTCACAACAGCACAGCTTAGGTTTCAGGAAAGTAACATTTCGGTTGTCTTTTTAAGAACCTTTACTTAGCCTCGTGTGTATGATTTATTTCACTAAGTTGTAAACACTTTGCGTACAACACTTTCAAAGACACCACCTATCCACAGGCGAAAGCCTGGTGACCGGGCAGCACAAATCGCCAGTCAGCCTACTCGTCACTGAGAACAAGATTTGAGATTGCGGTCCCCCTTCAGGCATATTCCAGCTTAAACAGCTACTTTCTGGCTATAACGCAGTAAATGTAAATCACAGATGCCTTTTATAATTGTTTTTAGTCAACTGATGCGATAAACTTGTTTTAAAAGTAAGCCTACGTATTGCGTATGTTTGAGAAATTGCAACAAGCGTTGACACAGAAGACCCAAGAAGGTCCGAGCCAACTTTTCTACGCCGCGTGTCGGAAAGTGGAGGACGGAGTTAAACAATCAACTCATGTGGAATCCCGTTTTCTGGCGCAATATGAGGCACACAACTGAGAAAAGCGGTCGCGGTTTTATCTCTTTTTTTCGGCAATTATTACCATTTATCAAAAGGTGAAACATTAATGGACACACAAGGTGTAAAGTAATGCCGATTTAATGTAAAATATGAAAGAGGCAAATGAATTTTCGACGAATATGTATCAGAAAAGAATGTGCAAGCATAGGTGATCGCGCAACCATCACTCCACCTGCTTTAGAAATGTATGGTTTTCAAAATCTGGAGAAAAAAAAAGTTTGAAAATATGCAGCTGTAAACTGTTATCTTCGAATACTGATGTGTGTGTGTGTGTGTGTGTGTGTGTGTGTGTGTGTGTGTGTGTGTGTGTGTGTGTGTGTGTGAAAAGGAAACCGTATTCGCTTTGTTTATCTGTTTTATAGTAATTTATTATCTCGTCTTAAAATCCAACGAGTTACTTCCTTTCATCGTGTTAACTAGTTAGTTTGGACATTACTCTGATCACCTCTGCTTTTTTACATTTATTTCATTAGAGACTGTATCAGATGGCACTCCTGGCAGGCAAAAATAAAACATCTTATTTTGAAGAACATGACCGTTGTTTTTATCATTGAAGTGGAACAACAGTCCACTTTGAAATTCTGTTGACGGAGCAATAAGCGATCAGCTTACGCAATAATATCATGAGTTAGTAACTTCCCTTGTATTCAACCACAACTAATACGAGGACTAAGAACTGATCAAGGGATCATGTAAGATTATGACAATAAGAATTTTCATCACATCAAGTGAAGTACATGAAAATGCGCGCGCGCGCACGCGCGCGCACGCGCGCGCGAGTGTGTGTTTATTGTCATTTTTTTTATTTGTTGATTTATCTATCTATTTAACTGCCTTTGAACTTTTTTGTTTACTCATTTTATTAAGCTATTTATTATTTAATTATCGTTTATTTGTTTATCAATTGACTTTAGCTTAGGTAGACTTATTAGATTACAGCTTTCAGTAGAGTAGATTTGTAATTCACAGGATGAATTGTTTGTCTGCAGATGTTCTTTTTCAGTGGTTAAAGCAAACCTCAAGAGGTTGATAGCCGTTCAGAGCCACACCCATCTGCACGTATCATCGGCAACGACACGAAATGGGTTGGGAACTTTCTTAGGGTTTGTTTCTCTTAAATCATGGGCCTGTGGCATGCAAAAGCATTCCTTCTCCTTCCCTCCCCATCTTTCCCTGTACCAGCTGGTTTCCAGCCGCGGCATTCCGGAAGAAACACACCGCTCCTCTCTCTCTCTCTCTCTCTCTCTCTCTCTCTCTCTCTCTCTCTCTCTCTCTCTCTCTCTTTTCTCTCTGTGTGTGTGTGTGTGTGTGTGCTGTCCTTCTCCATGAATATAGACTGTTCTGGTCGCTAATATGGAGTGTCACTATTTGTCACAGTATTAATGAACTACATTGTTTTGGAAGAAAAAAAAAAGGGCTGGGGTTGGGGTGCATGTCTCGAACGTCTGAAGAAATAAACAAATTTCGTCGTCTTGGCAGTATCGCATAGGTGTCGGAAATCTACGCATGTAGGTAGACACACGTGTTGAATACAGGCAGGTGCTTTCTATGTTACTTCTCTTGGTTCGGGGGACTTCGGGGACGTAAGTCGGCGGCACGTGTATTCTAAAACAAAATTGATTTGACGTACGTGATCCGTACGTATATCAGTACAGGTACGCATTGGACAATACGTAACGTCTATTCAAAACGCCCCCAGTAAGTGTAGAGTACTTATTTTGTTTTGTTTAGTCGGTTGTACTTTAATCACTCTTGGTCTGTGTCTAAGTAGTTCTGTTTGGATATTCTCATCCCTCGGTAACTTGTTTCCCACAAAGTTGTGGACAGCCCCCCTTCCCCCCTAACCCCCCCCCCCCCCCCCCCCCCCGCTCCCCCTCCCTCTCCCCTCCACTTCTTCATGGAGAATCGGAGCATCCCCAGGTTCGCGGCTGATACCACAGCGTCGGCCTGAGTGTCTGGTGTCTGGTTTTATTCCGTACTTGTGCATTTGTTTTAATGCAGCCAAGTCTTTAGGTAGCTGAGGTATAATCGAATAAATTGGTTGTGTTTCGCCACTGAATGTAGTTCAGATCGCTCTTCAAGGCATATTTTGTTTGCTGAAAGTGTATTGGCCAGGGTGAGCTTGTGAATAGCGTCAAACTTCTGAAGCCGCAATCCCAGTTCATTATAACGGCCTGTCCCAAAGCGTTTCACTATCCCTACTCACCTATGTGTATCTGGGCATAAATTTTGGCCGCCGCAGATGTGCCTTACTCAACATGTGTGGAAGAGTTCACGTTGCTTTTATTGTCTGGACTGAGATTGTTGCCCAAGCCTGACTACCTTTCAAGAACAACCGTTCAACTCGCATACCTGGCAGATCTGTCTTCAGAGCCAGCGGCTGACTCTCTCGTTCAGCGTTTTTCATCGAGCTCAGTTATGTTTTGTTACAATTTACTGCGGTTTTCCTGATACTGATGTAGATCTTAGATACGGAGATGATAGCAGCCATGCAGGTCTGTAGATGGTCGAGGACCTGGGGTGTAGAAGGAGTTAATGATTGAGGGAGGAGATGGGAGACTAACGTCCTATTAGCCGAAGGTTCTTATGGACACTCTGATGTGGATGCAACGTAGAATATCCTGGGCTTCTACATCGTAGTGCTGTGACATCTTTTTGGCACTGTGGCAGGGAGGTTGAACTTTTACAGACTGGAGTCCCGTTCTTTGGCGGTCTCTGGACGGATTCCAGAATTTTGGAAGATCTCATATCAATGTCCGAGATTGTTTTCATGCGATACTGTCGGTGGAGGACTATATATTCTAAATTCTCTGAGTCCTCGTCGACATTTAGGGTCGTGGTACACCAACTATAATGTTTCAGTTGTTGTTATGATGCAAATACATACATACAAATAGATTCAGACTGACGCTGGTATTTGGAGGCTGCTTGCTTTCTTTAGTAACCGTCCTTCTCTTCCTTTTTCACTCATGCGCATGCGTAATCAACTAACTTCTGACCTGTGACCTTGAACTCTACATTCCTCCCAACTTTGAATAGATGAAACATCATAAAATAAACAGCATGCACAGCATTGTAGCTTGTGAACAGTCATTTCAGTAAGACTATAGTTTCCCAGTAGATATTCGCTGTTCAAAAGTCCTTGATATATTTTCCAGATACAGTCTTTGAAATATTTCAAATTTAAACCCAACACAACATGAACTTTGTAACTTGTTAAGAATTAAGTTTACATTTTTCTTGAACGGAACATGCAATAAAAAAAATAACTAATTCAATTCATCATGCCATATTTGTGGATAATCTTTTCTGTGCTTTCACCACATTTCTTGTTCTTTCATTTTCGACAGTCATAGTCTTTCAAGTACACAGGTGCTTTGCATTGTCTATTCGAACGTCTTGGGGTCATCTCCACAGCTCCACAGTTGTTGTTATGATGCAAATACATACATACAAATAGATTCAGACTGACGCTGGTATTTGGAGGCTGCTTGCTTTCTTTAGTAACCGTCCTTCTCTTCCTTTTTCACTCATGCGCATGCGTAATCAAATAACCTCTGACCTGTGACGTTGAACTCTACACCAACCAGGCTGTTTTCAGGATCACCAGGTGGTCTGTCTTCATGCTCGTGCAGCGGCAGTGCCCGACAGAGTGAGCAGGAGGATTGTGGACAGTGCACTGCTTCTCACCCACTCCAGGATTTTACCCCCTGCACACGAGAGAACCCTCTTCCCCCGCCTACCAGAACCGATAGATGCCGGCTACGATCACGGAGCCAGCGCCGAAACTCCGGGCATTCCAGCCTCAATGTCATTGCAAGGATGCAGCGCTTCATCACCAAAGTTCCAAACCACCATGAGCCGTCACCCGCCCAACAAGTCCACCGCCATTCATATGGCGTGAAGGCAGGCTGCTCCGCCCATATCGTCGATCTGCCAGCCAACCTGACGACCTGCAGGAGTAATTCTCTCACTCCACTCTTGGGTCCTTGCGCTTTGTCACCTTGCAGCGAAGAATGGATTGAGGGAGATGATCGTCGGCAAGTTGACATCTTGCCTCAGGCCATGGATGGTGAGATTTATGTCATAAAAGCTTGAAGCTGATAAACACAATTTTCCTTTCTGACTAAAGCGTGTATAGTGGCCTTTTCTAATTCTTTTCTTCTGCCTTTTCTTTCTTGCCTTCTCCTCCTCCTATACCTCCTCCTCCTCCTCCTCATCTTCTTCTTCTTCTTCTTCCTTTTGTTATTTTTCTTCTTCCTCTTCCTCTTCTTTTTCTTCATCTCTATCTCTTCTTCCATGGCCCCTCTGTGGCATTATCCAAGCCGCTCCTTTCGGCTCTCTTCTGACAGCCACGCCCAGGCTTGTCGCTGCACCAGTGCTGAGGGGGCCTTCGTCTTATTAATAACGATGGTCAGGACACTGAAAATCGCCGCAGGGCTTGGCCAGTCTGCCTGTCAGTAACTGAAGTCTACCTATGTGGAAAAAGCTAGTGCGGCGTCAGACCATCAGCAAGAACGTCTAACAGATGAGGGATTTTTTCTCTGTAACCCCATGAACGGCAAGTGAGCGACTTGAGTAGAAACGTTTGCCATTATCTCTGGAGGAAAACAGTGGGGGAAACACAAAAATTATTCGTATTTTGTATTTTGCTGACTTTATTCAAGTTTAAAAGGCTGTGCCAGTCTTGAATAAAAGTTACTCTATGTTAGGTTTTCTTATGGGAGCAAGAGTTACCCTACTTGTTTATTGTTTACTGTTCCCTGCCTCATTTCATTTCAATTTCGTTTCAATTAAATCGAGGTTATTTGTATTTGTTTCTGTCCGTCTTTGTATTTGTCTTTTGATCTCCCTTGCATCCTTGGGTGGATCCTCAGGCGTAGGCTCAAAGATTGTCCCCTACATTTTATACTGTTTGCATAATGTCTTTAGTTTTTCAGTAACTTTTTTCCTCCCCACACTTTCGTTTTGTTTCATTTACCACCCTTCGCTGGCTGCTTTGGGGGTGCTGTTGGATTCTTTTTTGAACCCTTGGTTGTGAGAACACCACAGTATTATGGACTGTGGTGTGTCTCTATTTGACGCCAGGAGCACAGACACAACCAGTTGTGTCTCCCTGGTGAGTCCTATCCAGCGGACGAAAGGACTAGGAGCAGGCAGTACAAATAGATCTGCCTTCGAGAGGGATTATTATGGTTCCCTCATGCAGCTAGTGAAGAGTTTTTATATTTAAAATATATTTTCTTAACTTTATGTTCTCATTTCAACCCCCCCCCCCCCCTCCTCCTCCTTAAGTTCAAATTTTTGCCAAGTCATTACTGTGGTGACGGAGGGGTTGCTGGCCTGCGCTTTGTTTTCCCCCACTATTAGATTGTTTGTCTTTGTATTCGTCTGACTTTATTCAAGTTTAAAAGGCCGTGCCAGTCTTGAATAAAAGTTACTCTGAGTTAGGTTTTCTTATGGGAGCAAGAGTTACCCTACTTGTTTACTGTTCCCTGCCTCATTTCATTTCATTTTCTGTTCTTTTAATCAATTCATGCATTTATTACGCCAAACATTTCATTTCGTGTTTATTGTTACCAGTATCAATATTATTGTAATTATTAATTGCTATTTGTTTTTCTTTCCATTTATTTATCTACGTTTACTAGTATTATTTTATCTATTATTTATGTATTTGTACTTACTCATTTTCTGACATTCGTTTGTATTCTACTTTGTTTGCATGCTTTAAACACCATGGATTTCTCTATAAGCCAGTTTCGCCAGCGTGAGAACTTTTCTGCGCGCAAGTCAAGAAACTCGATTTCGATGTGGGTAGTTTGTCCCGGGAAGACTGAAGCGTGAGCGAAGCACCAACAAATGCCGATCTCCCGCGCTTTTTAGTGTACAGATTAAAAAAAAAGAAAAATTGTTACATCAGGAGAATCAGATTGGGTTGAAAACTAAATTCAAGTTACACCATAATTTTAGAAGCAATCACACACACACACACACACACACACACACACACACAGCATTACACAGATTTTTTAAATGGGGTGGGGGGTGGGGGGAAATGCGCGGGCGGGGGGGGGGGGGGGTTAAACTATAGAATTATTGTCATATCAATGTTTCCTTGTTCTGTGTGCTCTGTGTTGTCATATCTGCTAGGGGATTCAGTGTCATAAGCAGCGTTCGTTCAGTGTGCATTTATTTCATCATTGGAGCTAGAGTTACCATTGTGATGAGAGCTGGGGGTGGGACGGTGTGTCCTCTAGGGGAAGGACTTGAAATAATTTCTCTATAAGAATTATGTTGAAATTTCACCTCCACCCTCTCTCTTACTAGTGATGGAAGGAGCAACTTTCCAGTACTAGTCATCGAAAGAAATTTTGTATTTTTTTCTCTGGACTGTTAAAATACTTAATAGTGGCTCAAGGAGAAGTTTCCTTAGGCTTGTACTCTTAAAAGTACTCGTAGCTCCGAGAGACAGAATTAGAGAGAAGTTCAAACATTCAATACTGATTGAACAACAAAGAACTGATGCAAGTTAACCGCACTTTCACACATCAACATTACATATTTACACACAGGTAAATAGATTTCATTGCAAAGTGAGACGACTGCAGGCGGAAATCTAAACAAATCTTAAATAAATGTTAGCGAACCGCCCAGAGAAACGTGGACAAACGAGTCACAAGTCAAAACACAACGCGTTTCGACCTCTTAGGTCTTCTTCAGGTGAGTCTCAAACGAATAAAATAACATCGGAAATGAAACGAGGCAGGGAACAGTAAACGATAAACAGTAAACAAGTTGGGTATTTTTTGCTCCCATAAGAAAACCTAACACAGAGTAACTTTTATTCAAGACTGGCACAGCCTTTTAAACTTGAATAAAGTCAGACAAATACATAGACGAACAATCTAATAGTGGGGGAAAAAACAAGCGCAGGCCAACAACTGAACTATCTTCATAGTAATGACTTGGCAAAGATTTGGACTTAAGGAAGCCTTCTTCCTTGCGCTGAACTCTGAAGCGATCTGAAGCGATCAAAGCTAAGTGAATTTTCGTTATTTTATTCGTTTGAGACTCACCAGAAGAAGACCTAAGAGGTCGAAACGCGTTGTGTTTTGTCTTGTGACTCGTTTGTCCACGTTTCTCTGGGCGGTTCGCTAACATTTATTTAAGATTTGCACAGGTAAATAGTTAAAGTTATTTTACAATAGACATCAGTTCATACATAAGTTGATTTTTGGTTCTCACTGTTTCATCATTAAGTGAGGGAAAGTTCTGGCTGAGTTGAGTTGGAGTCCACTGGGAATATCAGACCTATCTGATATCGGAGAGGATAGTTGATCTCTCTCTTGTGGCTGGTGACTGATCCTGCTGTGTAGACCTGCTAGGCTGTGGGAAGTAGTCGCCACCAGACTTGCCCAGGGTAGCCAGGATCTCAGTTCTGTGATAAAGAGAATCTGATCTGTAGTTAAGTAGCTGAGAGTCTGGCTTGTCGAGTTTACACATTTTCCCTCTACCTTTCAGAATAGGTGTGAGTACCCAACCAACAAAAGATCGGACTAGCATACATAATATCTGTCATACTTATCAATATCCACTATTGTTTAGATGTAGAGTGGAGTTTACAAAAGGGTAGAAAACAGCAATACAGTGCTGAACAATTTTTGTCAAATAACTCTTCAATGTTTTCTTATTAATTAAATTACATTACTTTGGGGTACACTTAGCCCAAGTACACATGTGGTGTATAGACTTACAGTCATACAGTACAAAGCATTCCAACAATCACCAGTATTCATGCATAAACTTAGCAGTTTTCGCCTAGTACAGGCATACTGTTTTTTTCTGATCAAAATTTATCATTCAGTTATCATCTTATAGCAAATGAAATTGCATACTGGCAAAAGTCAGATTATACACAAAGAATGGTGGTCAAACTGTTAACAGAAAATCTTAACCAAGCATGACAATAGCTTTTACCACATGGCGGCAAACAAACTATTACAACCGAAAACTCATTCAACATTTTGATAAATGTCACCAAGTATTGGCACAAAGTTACACTGCTAAACCACATGGCATACATACAATCAATGTATAGATTCAAAATGTAGAAACACAGTTTCAACTTACATTTCTGGGACTACAGTGATACTAAAGTTTCAGATCAGAGGGAGATAACCATGCCCTCTCTCTTGATTACCCCTGTGGTCTTTCTTCATACACTGTTTTCATCTACAGCTGTTCTCGAGGAATCTGTGAGTGTGAGAATTGATAATAATAATAATAATAATAATAATAATAATAATAATACGACTACGTGTCTCCTGTTTGTATACTAAACGGTAAACAAGTGGGGTATTTTTAGCTCCCATAAGAAAACCTAACACAGAGTAACTTTTATTCAA
Source organism: Conus canariensis (assembly GCA_033310375.1). Lineage (NCBI taxonomy): Eukaryota > Metazoa > Mollusca > Gastropoda > Neogastropoda > Conidae > Conus > Conus canariensis. The sequence continues at coordinate 73,184,724 of CM065716.1, read as the reverse complement.
GACTGGCACAGCCTTTTAAACTTGAATAAAGTCAGACAAATACATAGACGAACAATCTAATAGTGGGGGAAAAAAACAAGCGCAGGCCAACAACTGAACTGTCTTCATAGTGATGACTTGCCAAAGATTTGGCCTTAAGTTTAAATCTTTGCCAAGTCACTACTGTAACGACAGAGGGGTTGCTGGTTTGCGCTTGTTCCCCCCCCCCCCCCCCCCCACCCCCCCCCCCACCCCAATAACATTGTTCTTCTTTGTATTCGTCTGTCTTTAATCAGTTTAAAAGGCTGTGCCAGTCTTGAATAAAAGTTACTTAGAGTTAGGTTTTCTTATGGGAGCAAGAGGCACCCTACTATTTTGGGAGCTTAAGTGACCAATTGTGGCGAATTCCAATCCCAGCCGCTATAGACAAAAATTCACATTTATTCTCCTTACCATCTTAACGTGAGATTCTGGTTGTTTCAGTGAGATGTCAAACTGCCCAAGCCCCTTCCTACTCCCTCTTCTCCTTTGGTTCATTATCCACAACTGATAGCTACCTTGGGGTAGCTGTGGACATCAATCCATCGGTGTAAGAATGTTGAATGATGATAAAATCAATAAAAATGACACACACATCGGAAAATAAAGATATAGAACAATAAATGAAAAGTAGGAAGATAATAGACAAAAGAAACGGAAACGTAATATTAAACAGCATAAACACACACAAACACTCTCTCTCTCTCTCTCTCTCCCCTCTCTCTCTCTCTCTCTCTCTCTCTCTCACACACACACACACACACACACACACACACACACACACACACACACACACACACACACACACACACACCTGTTCCCATTACATGCTTTCAGCCAATGCAGATGGCATATCCATCCTGTTCCATTTTTACCACCATTCTGTGTCCTAGCAAGAGTGCCGGATCACTACATCTTGCACATGTTTGATTTTTGTGCCAAACTCAGGAGCGGTTACTTACAAGGAAAACAGTTTATTGTAAAAATAACCCACTTTGGCAAGAAAACATGTTACAGATATCATCACCAGCTGCTGTGGCGAAGTGGTTAGCGTCGCAGGCTCCCGGCTGGGAGGTCGTGGTTTTGATTCCCATCAGAGTCATGTGAGATTTTTCTGCTCCGACCGGCTCCTACCCAGAGCTGAGTTTGCTATGGGCTTAGTTGGGAAGACTGGGACCACACAGTCGAGTTTCACCCACTTAATGGATGCATCTCTGAGAGTGATGCTCAAATTCCCTGACCAATACAGCAGGTGTTTGTATCTCTCGGGCCTGGTTGACGCCGGGATATATTATGGAAGGAAGTGTAGAGTACAGCCCTGTCATGCAGTCTCAGACCGGAATGGAAATCCGTAGCATCATCTTAGTCATCCTCATTCTCATCGATCAGCAAAAAAAATAAGCCTCAAATTCTGTGGCCCTTCATGCCCTGCTCTCATGGTGACCTCAGTTTTGATGTCCTCTCCACGTCTGTGGCCTTGGTTTAGTTCCATCAGGGTCACTGGTATCGGCGAGTCCATGAGGGTTGTCGTTGGACGGATGTGGTGGCGCCCTCTGGAGGTGTCAGTTCTGCAGAACAGACACACTTAATGTCTTTATAGTACTTTGTCGTTGAAGCATTTAACAAAAGTCTGCACGACAAGGTAACAATTGATCTACTTGCACATGAAGCATTCAATGATGAAAAATACTTTGTCCCTGAAGAGAAAAAAACGTCGAACTGTTTCATTTTCTATCATGTTACACATTTCTACTGAAGATAAACTGCAAGGCAGTTCAACAGCATTCAAAGTGTTTCTCGCCCCATTTTTTTGCGAGATGATCAACATATTCATTGTAGTAAATTCCACAATGGGATGATATCTAACGAAAGTCAACACTGGACCCTTTCAATTGAATGCAATGAATTAAATATTTTATTTCAAAGATAACGTTGCTCTTCTAATTAAATGATGAAACAAGAGACGGCAAGACTGATTTAGAATCTACAGAAAAAAACAACCTTTAAGAGATTTAGTGGTAGATTAATAATAAAAAAAATGACAGAGCCATAAGAATAGCTATTAGTTCTGCTGTAAAAATCGAAATGTCTGTGCCAAGATTATATGACTTTTCAACTTTTAAAGATTGAATAACAAAGCCAGAGCCCGCATGATGATCTTCTAGCACAAAACCTTAAGATGATCAGAATATTTTTATTAAGTTTCAGATACATATGTTTTAAGTGTTGTACTTAAAATATTTGGATTGTCATATTTTCGTATATCTGTGTAATCAAAGTAAAAACTACCTTTCGTTAATTCCCAGGGAGGAATAGGCGTGACATTCATAATGGGGGCTGTTGGGGGTGATATTGGAGTCTTCAAATAATTCAGAGACATAATGTGCCGCAGTCTGTAACATATTTTCATTCCTTGCTTCCTTTGAATAATCAGTATAAGATCTTATGTCTCTCTCTGCTCGAAGTGAATTTTCAATGCTGTTTGCTCTTATTACATACTTTGCTGACATCAGCTTTCTCATTTTATCAAGAGGTAAAACACCAGCAATTCTATACGATTTCGTTGTGTTCGTATGAAGAGGGACACCTAAAGCCAGTATAATGGCTTTGCTATCTAAATTTTGTAACTTGTTTAGGAATGTCTTTGGAGCAGAAAAGGATACCTCCTGACCATAAATTAATCTAGATCTAACAAATGAAATCGCAAGATGGACAAGCGTTTTCAGGTCCTGACCCCAAGTTTGTTTACTTACTATCTTTAAAAAGTTCACACTTTTCATTGTTTTTGATTACATGGTGTCAAAGTGGTTTTTTTTTTCCACATTAATTTTGGCGTAAGATAAAGCCCTAAAAACCTTACTTCAGTTTTGTGAGTAATATCCTGACAATCAATTTGAAATTTAGGTAGCTTTTTTGGATCAGCACCATTGTTAAAAAGAACCATGCTAGTTTTTGCGCTGAAAATTCCAAACCACTAATTCTATTTCGTATGGTTTACGGATATTCCGGAAGATATGAGAGAGCCGCGCATGCCTAAGACCGCCATATCGTAAATGCTTCCGGCCACCATGCTGTGTTTTCTTTCCAAGGTCTGAGTGAATAAAATAAAAAATCCTACACCGTCAGACATTTTCAGAAGGTTAGATCAGTTCTAGTATAAATCGCTTAGCACGTAACGGTGTATGGTAGTAATTTAAAAAGCGTATCATCAATCGTTAAGATAAAATTCAATTAAAAAGGGGTATAGTAAGTTGACCACGTGGTTTTGGTCGATATGGCAAGATCGCCTTCGTCGTCAGAAGTTTTTCATGACGAAGAAGAGCTCCTGATGGAAGGGGGTGGAAAAGTAGAATCGGTTGCCATTCCCAAGGCTGAATGGGATGAGATGCGGGCAACACAACAGCAATTGCTGGAATTCATTGGCAACTGAAGAAAGGAAAAAGGTTTGAAACGGACTCGCACGGATTCAGAAGGCATTGATCTAGCAGACGAAATAGTTGAAGACATCGAGGATTAGGATCATGCCGGTGAGTCTGAGATGGGGGATCGGTCCTTTGAGGATGCCCCCAAGAAGAAAAAAGAGAAGGCTGAGGAGGATTTTGACAGCGAAATCCAGAATATTATAAAAGATTCAGAAAAATCAGCAAAATTACAAAATGGCAATGATGACTCTTCTGATGCGCTCATCTGAAGGAGATAGAGCAGGAGTACAAAAATGAAGAAAAAGTGGGATCACCACTGCAGCATGAGGCCTTGACAGGCACTCTGAATAAAATGGCAAGGGGAAAGTTAGAGGAAGATAAACTGAAAGAAAAGATGGAAAAACACATCAGACCTGAAAATTTCAACCTGTCAGTTCCCAAAGTGAACCAGGAAATTTGGAATAGCCTGGAATTCAGCGCCAGAGTAAGTAATCTGAGAGTACAGAAACAACAGAAAATGATTGCTAGAGCAGCAGGCATATTGGCCAAAATATGTGACAAAGTGATTGGGGTGGACAATGAAACGTGAAGGATACAGCAGATGCCATGGCATTGATTCTGCAAGCCTCACATGAAATGTCGTTGGATAGACGAACTAAGATTTTGAGTGGACCCAACATCAATCAGAAGTACAAAAAGCTTGGGTCAAATGAGGTCCCAATCACGGATCAATTATTTGGGGATGATCTGAATGTGTCCTTGCACAATATTCAAAGTGCATCAAAACTTGGTAGGGATTTCACTCAGTCAAAAGTAGGGAGGAAGTTTTTTCCAACTCACCCTTCAAAAAACTTCATGTGGACCGAGAGAGGCCGAGGAAGAAACCAGAACTGGGGCCGAGGCAGGGCAGCGTCTTGCGAAGCAGAGGTCAGTTCAGACCTCATGGCAGGAGGATGCCACCAAAATTCCCTCCACATGTCTAAACAGTGCAGAGAGCCATCTGAAGGAGGTAAATTGTGAAGGACATGAGTCTTTTCAGGCAGGGAGGTTAAAAGAATATTTACCTTAATGGGAGAAACTGACATCTGATCCTTTCATTCTTGAAATGGTGGTAGGTACAAAGATCCCGCTCACTGTTTTGCCACAGAGTCAAAATGTAACAAAAAATCAAATTCAAGGAAATTTAACTGAAGAAACAGACAGAGAAATTGAGAAATTGTTGAATATGAAAGTGATAGAACATTCCAAGAATGAAGGACAAGTTATATCACCTATTTTTTTTTAGTACCAAAATCAGATGGTACATATAGGTTGATATTAAATTTGAAAGATTTCAATCAGAATGTAGAGTATGAACATTTCAAAATGGAAAATTTACAATCAGCAACTGGATTGATGAAGAAAGATTGTTACATGGCTTCTGTGGATTTAAGGCATGCATATTATTCAGTACCAGTTGATCCTCAATTTAGAAAATTCCTGAAATTTGAATGGAGAGGTCAGTTATTCTGTTATGCCTGCTTGCCAGATGGATTGTCCTGTTGTCAAAGTTTTTTTTTACAAAACTCCTTAAGTCAGTCTATGCAACTCTAAGAGCCCAAGGTCTCTTGTCTGCAGCTTTCATTGATGATAGTTATCTACAAGGTGACAGTCCAGAGGAATGTCTAAAGAATATTGATGAAACTGTTACATTGTTCACAACACTTGGTTTTGTGGTTCACAAAGAAACGTCTGTGTTGAAACCTAAGAAAAGCATAAAATATTTAGGATTTGTATTCAATTCAGAAAACATAACTGTCACTCTTCCAGCAGATAGACAGGAGAAAATTCTGGCTGCCTGCATTGATTTGGAAAGCAAAAGCACTGTCAAAATCAGCGAGTTAGCTCAGGTCACAGGCCAGCTAGTTGCAGCTTTTCCTGCAGTACAGTGGAGACCACTGTACTACAGATCACTGGAAAAAGACAAATGCGTTGCTCTTAAAAAGCATAAAGGCAATTTTGAGGCAGTCATGGAGCTATCACATGAAGGAAACTTAGAACTTCAATGGTGGATTCAGAACATTAAACATGGTTGTTTTCATTTAGATAGGGAAGACCCTGTTGTAGAAATTTGCACAGATGCTTCAACCTCTGGTGGTTGGGGAGCAGTTTATGGATCAAAACAGACAGGGGGCAGATGGGCAGAAAATGAACAGAATCTGCATATTAATGTGCTTGAATTGCTTGCCATTGAATATGCTCTGAAAAGTTTCAGGAATGAAGTGATAGGCAGATATGTGAAAATATTGACAGACAACTCTTGTGCTGTGGCATATGTGAAAAACATGGGTGGATCCCATTCTGAAGAATGTAACTTTGTTGCAAGAAAGATTTGGATCTGGTGCAAAGAAAACAATATCTGGTTAACAATAGCACATATCCCAGGAATTTTGCATAAAGATGGAGACATGAAGTCAAGAAAATTTAGTTATGATACAGAATGGAAATTAAACCCTAACATTTTTTAAAGGGTGTCGAATGCTCTGGGAAAGCCTGACATTGATATGTTTGCATCTCGCTTGAATTATCAGCTCAAGCCTTTTGTTTCCTGGCATCCAGATCCAGAAGCTTTTGCAACAGATGCGTTCACTGTCAAATGGACCTAGTTCCCACCTTTCAGCCAGATCCAGAAGGTGTTGAAAAGCTGGATAAGGACAAGGCAGAATGATTAGTAATCATACCACTATGGCCAACAGCCTGCTGTTTTCCTCAGATGCTACGTATGTTGATTCAACAGCCATGTCTTCTACCAAAAGGAAAATCTGTGCTGTAGTTACCTCATTCAAGTAAGCCACACCCCCTTCACAGAAGTTGCAGTTAGTGGCAACCAGACTCTCAGGGAATCCATCGAAGCACAGGGAATACATGGAGAAACTTGCAAAATCATGTGCGCTTCATGGAGAGAATCAACACAGAGACAATATGCAACATACTTGGAAAGATGGAAAAGGTTTTGTCTTGCGAGGAAAATTGATCCTTTTCAGACCTCTGTAGCAGTAGTTTTAGAATTTTTAACTCAGTTATACACAGATGGTTTGGGCTATAGTGCTATAAACACAGCCCGTAGTGCAGTATCAGCAGTTGTGAAAACAGAAAAAGATGGGTCAGTAGGTTCACATCCCTCTGTAATTAGATTTATGAAAGGTGTTTTTGAATTGAGAACACCAGTACCAAAGTATGTTGAAACATGGGATGTGAACATTTTATTAGATTATTTCAAGCAGAAGAAAGCCAAACCAGAACTTACTCTTAAGGAATTGACATTGAAACTGTGTGCACTTTTGTTGTTAACAACCGCACAGAGAATTCAAATAATTCACTTGATAAAACTGCAGTGGTTGAAGTTCAGTGATCAGGGATGTGTAATTTTGGTACAAGAAAAACTGAAACATACTATAGGAAAGGGCATCACCAGAATGCATTAGAACTCAAATCATTTAAAGACAAAAACTTGTGTGTTGTGCAGGTAATGAAAGATTATATAGCAAAAACTGAACAGGTCAGGGGAGATAAAGAACAACTATTATTATCATTTGTTAAACCTTATAACCCAGTATCTCATGACACAGTGAGTAGGTGAATGAAGTGTGTACTTAGGGATGTTGGAATTCAAGATTTTGCTCCACACAGCTTCAGAGGTGCTGCTGCTTCAGTGATGGCAACATCTGGTGTTTCATTGGATGACATTTTGAAGAAAGCTGGATGGTCAAATGAGTCTACCTTTAGAAAGGTTTATTTCCGTCCTGTCCAAGGTGAAACAAAAAAGGTGGATTATGTTGCCATAAACAAAATTGAAAAATACTTCTATAAGAAGGAATGAAGTGAAAAGACTTTCATGCTATGCGCATATACATTGAGGATGAAAGATAGTGCTTTACTATGCTGTAGTATGAAGTAATACTCAAAATGTACAGACCAGACATTGAACATTTCATTTTTCAGCATTTTTGTCTGTTACAAATGTGTTTTTTCTAGTCTATTGAAAAGTTTGTCTGGTACAAATGTGAACATGTGAACAATACTCGGTGTATTGGTAATTATATTTACCTTTAAATTTGACAAAGATTACCTGAATGGAAATTTTGAATGAAATTCCAAAAATCAAGGAACCTGCAAAGTGCCATGTACCAAATAAAGTGAAATTTTTATGAATGTGTTCAAAATTGTACATTGAATATTTCATGTATATTCTGATAACAACAAAAAAACAGCCTACTCTGAAGTCTCATATCTTCCGGAATATCCGTAAACCATACGAAATGGAATTAAAAACATAAGCAAGATAAAGGTCATGCTAGATTCCATAGAGGATGGGTTACGGATATGGAGGGAGATATGCCCACCCTTCCAACCCAGTTTAGAAGGTGTTATTTTATCAAATCAAAATAGGTTGTTTTTTGATTGTATATAGAAATGATTGAAGTGGGGAAAATATTATGTGGACCTCAAGATTGAGAAAGATGCATCTAATATTATTGTTAACAAAAGATTTTAGATCATTTTTATATAGATGGTGTATTTCTCACTCTGAAGTATGGCGGTCTTACGCATGCGCGGCTCTCTCATATCTCCCTCCATATCCGTAACCCATCCTCTATGGAATCCAGCATGACCTTCAACTTACCAAGGTAAGTCTCGCTTATGCTTTTAATCATCATATATTTGTTCAATTTATCAAGCTCTGTCTGATATAATCTGTTTACATGACTAATAAAGCGTAATCCAGTCTTTTTCCTCAAAGGGACCTTCATCCACATTGCTATATCGTCGGCATACTGTAATACATTAATGGATTTGGACAGACACTTTGGTAAATCATACAACATTATGTTAAAAAGCAAAGGAGCGATTATAGATCCCTAAGGAATCCCCAAGTTGATTTGCCTCGAAGAAGACAAAGCATTCCCTATTTTTGTGATAATTTTTCAGGCGCACCGTTTCGCACTCATGTTTTGGCCGGCATTTTCTCCCTGGTTGAATTGTTTAGCTTACTGACGGAACAAAACAGACTTGGTCCGAAAAAAAAAAAAAAGAAAATAAGGGGAAGATAACGTATATCTTTCCAATACAAGCAGACTTACCTCCCTCGGTTCATGGAACAAGCAAACAGATCTAGAGAGATGTTTGATTTGGAACGTACGCCAGGATAATGATGCCTCCGTCACAGACGCATTGTCAAACACGAATGTTTTGTCATTTTCTCTCTCTGATTGAAATGTTCAGCTGACCAATGGGCCATGATTGCCTTCTGTCAATTCCCAGAAGGAAATCAGTCAGAACTGGAAAGCACCCAGGAAATGCATGGTGGAATCAAGCATGTGCAGATGCTGTTAAGAAAAAATAAATCACGTATAGAAATCGGTAGAGGAAAAGATCAGAATCTAAGCATATGGAAATGAAAAAAGCTAAAAACTGTTGCAATAGAGTGTGTGCACAAGCAAAGAGACAATATTGGTCTAAGTATTGTGCTCACGAAGTGTCAGACTATAAAGATGCTCACAAAGTGTGGAAAAAAAAAGAGATTTAAAAAAACGGTTTCTGTCTCCCACAGTGTCCAATCAAAGTAAAGGATAAGAGCTTCCCAACGCCCTTGGAAAAGGCCAAAACATGTGTTGATATGTTTGCTAAAATCTGTAGAGATGAAGGATTAACACCAACCCAACTTAATATGAGAAAAAGCAATGAACAAAATGAGAAGCACAGAGATCCTGTTCCGGATAATGAAAATTTTATAAATTCCCCTATTTCTTCTAATGAACTTGAAGACACCATTGAGTCCTTTACAAATAAAAAGCTGCTGTAGGGGATGACGGTATTTCCTACAGCATGGTCAACCTTTTTCCGAAGAAATAGCGCTTAATTCTACGCAAGTTTTATCTTAAATGTTGGGAAACAGGAAGTCTTCCAAGCGTTTGGAAAGCTTCGGTCATAACTCCTATACTCGAACAAGCCAAACCGCAGTCAGAGGCGTCAAGTTATAGACTGATTTCCCTCACATCACATGTCGGAAAAATTATGGAAAAAAAATGTTTTAACGCGATTAACATATTTTTGTGAGAAAAAGCAAATTATTCGCGTCAATTAGGCTGGATTTAGGAAAGGCAGGTCTACGATAGATCATTTACATATACACAAATAAAGCAACAATTTGCCAAACGTAAAAGTGTATTAGCAACTTTTTTTATGTTCAGAAAGCTTATGACCGTATATGGCACGCGAGACTACTCTTTAAACTTAAAAATATTTGGTTAAGTGGCAGTACTTTTTTTTTTCTTTCTTTCTGTCTGCGTACGCAGGCTGATACTCCTGCGGACACTGCCTGTATAGACAGGCAGTGAAGTTTTGTGTGTATGACCGTTTTTTTATCCCGCCATTAAGGCCGCCCTACTCCATCATCAGTGGCAGTACTTATCAGTATATTAAATAATATCATTCTTTCTTTGGGAGGGAGATATTATAAGGGAACTAATCGGATTTGGTTAGTACGTTATTTGAAGAGAGTTGCTACCCTTGAGAAAGATTAAACGGCTGACTTCACATCACCGTATCCTTGTGTAAAATGCAAGTTTGTATGGTACGTCACACGCGCCCCTTTCATCCATCCAACACAACATCAATACATGTTGATAATATCACTTCAGTTTTCGTTTCTTTACTGTTGACGCGGATGGGCCAGTGGCTGCTTCGATGGGTTCTTTTGCGCACTTCTTCATTGGAGGAAACGTCTCATTTTAAATGCCCGGGTTCTTCTTTGTGTATCTGCTGTCAGAGCGCTGTTGATGCCAGGGTCATTTTACAGAAGACTTCTGGTGGCACCCTTCATCAGTCACAACTACTCCCAGGTATTCAAAGCTGCCTGGTAGGCCTATCTCGAGTTGCTTTGATGTCTCGGTCTTTTCTTCACTGACCTCCATGTCATGCTGTCGATCTTGTGTCCAAGGTCTTTTACTACTTGGGCAGGTTGTTCCTGTCCAGCCAAGCCATCGGTTGGTGATGCTGTCTCACACGTGCACATACTGACACATACACGCACACACACACACACACACACACACACACACACACACAGTCCCTTTCATCCATCCAACACAACATCAATACATGTTGATAATATCACTTCAGTTTTCGGTTGGTGATGCTGTCTCACACGTGCACATACTGACACATACACGCACACACACACACACACACACACACACCCCACACACACACACACACACACACACACATACACACACACACACACACACTCACACACACACAAACACACACACACACACACTCACACCAAACAGGATTTATCGAGTTTTCAAATGTATTCCTAAGAACGTTTTGATTTACGGAATGAATGCAAAATTTATAAACGCATTTTGACCCTAAACCCCTTCATTTTAGCAAACCTTCTGGAATTTAGCCTACTCGACGGCTTTTTTTTCTCACTTTTTTGGACATTCATAGATTTCAGTGTCTTTCGTTTGTTTGTTTGTTGTTTTTTGTTGTTGTTGTTGTTGTTTTTGGGGGGGGGGATGTTGATTTTATTTATCGGTATAAGTCAATTATACAGAACGTATAGGAATCATTTTCAGAGCGCTTTGATTAAAAAGGATATTAGTTGCAATGTGAGTTGACTGCAGGCGGAAATTGTAACAAATTTTGAAAGGTATTCGATTGACTCCGCCAGATAACATGGATGAACGAATTACAAGACAAAGCACGACGCTTTTTATCTCTTAGATCTTCTTCCGGCAAGCTGAACGACACTCAGGAGAACTCAAATGAGGAATGAGCAATCACTTATGTTGTCAACTTCGGTGTAGGATGGGTGTTGAATCATCAAAAAATTATGCCGGAATCTATGCGGATATCTGAAGTGCATTTCCTGGAAGCGGGGGGTGGGGGGGGGGGGGGGGGGGGGGAGGGGGGGCAAAAAGAAAGAAACAAACAAAACAAAAAAAACGCTTTCAGAGTTTTTGATCTGTTGATAAATCCACTTTCTAGGTAAGGAAACTACACTGCACCACACCATACAAAACACACACACACACACACACACACACACACACACACACACACACACACACACACACACACACTCACTCACTCACTCACTCACTCACTCACTCACTCACTCACTCACTCACGCGCGCGCGCGCCACACACACACACACACACACACACACACACAACACACACACACACACACACACACACACACACACACACACACACACACACACACACAGAGTCCAGCGGGATCAATTCTGTCACCCTGCACTGGTCAGACACACACGACTCGAACCAAAGGCTGGCCAAACTAAGCATGCAAGCACGGAGGAGGAAAAAGGAGGGCGGGGTTGGGAGAGGGAGGAGGAGGAAGGGGGGGGGGCTAGAGGAGCGGGGAGGAAGGGGGTGAGGGAGGCAGGACTCCCATTTCTGTGAGGCCTACCCTGGCAGTTGGCTGCCGCCTCTGTCGTCTGCTGTGTTTTCTGCAAAAAGCGATCGATACTTCCATGACCTCATCACGACTGATCTGACACCGCCAGCACAGCACTGCGTGGGCGGTAGGCGGTGGAGTGGGAGGGTCAGAGAGGGTGAGTGAGGGGGTGGACAGGATGGGAGGGATGTGGAGGGAGAGGGAGGAACACGTGATGGAGAATGGATGGGAGAGTAGAGATGAAGAATGAGAAAGGCAGAACTCTGTGTGTGTGTGTGTGTGTGTGTGTGTGTGTGTGTGTGTGTGTGTGTGTGTGCTTCTGAAAGAGAGAGAGAGAGAGAGAGAGAGAGAGAGAGAGAGAGAGTCGCGGCAGGATAGAAGGAGCGGGAAAGAAAGAGTGTGGAAGAGGTGGGCGGGAAATGTTGGGGGAGAGGGGGAGGAAGGGCAGGTAGGGAAGGGGTAGGGGAGGCGGAAATGGGGATCGGCTGGACTGAGAGCCGGTGCTCTGTACGAGATGTGTACCTCCTTGGTCACTGCATTGCAATCCCGGACTATTTATTGTCTAAACTAAGATTGTACAGTTTACGGTTTATGCATTTATTAACCGATTGCATCGGATGCATGCTTGCTTGATTGATTATGTCAATAATCATTTTCATTTGTTGAGGGAGAAAATGAATGAATGAGTGGCTGAGCGTATACGATTGTGATGTTTTTACACAGGAAGGGGAATGAGTGAAAGATCTAAAATGTGCTCTACAATTTTCGTCCAAAGGTTTGTTTCTCTTCATTTTCTTTCATGAGAAGTACGGAAGTTTTTTTTTTCCAGTTCTTTTATAATCTGATGTTATCCGAACTTCCAGGGCCATAGTTTTTGCCACACCCACAACCACGTGCACGCGCGCACGCACGCACGCACGCACACACTGTTTTTTTTGGACAGTGTTAAAACTAAATACTTTCGTAAATATATCCCATACAGATCCATCGTAAAACTATTGTAATACGTTTAATAGATAACCTTGTAAAGACCTTGTACAGCCTCTTGTACAGACTTTTAAAAAGACTGTCAAAGTCCTTATAATGTTCCCCAAAGACCATTTTTCAGTCCTTTTAAATATCCTGGTAAAACAAAAAATCAAAAGAAACTGTAACGCTGTTTTAAGACCGCTGAAAAGCTTTTCATAGGTCTTTGTGAAAATATTGTAAAGGCATTTACGTTTTACATGGACAGACTTTTCCAGTGTTAATGTAAACTATTCTTAAAGATCCTGGGACTGACCTTTTAATTAAAGACTTTTGAACAGAAAAAATAAAGAGCGTGTACAGACTCTATAAACATTCTCGTGACGGCATTTTAATGACAGCTGTCAGCTGACATTTTAAACAATCTTATCACGAGCTAGAAAAGAGGTGTTTAAGATCCTTGTGATTTTTTTAAACCTTGTAAAGTTTCTTCCACTCTATACTCTCGTGACGGGCATTTTAAAGACAGCTGTCAACTGACATTTTAAGCAATCTTATCACGAGCTAGAAAAGAGGTGTTTCAGATCTTTGATTTTTTAAAACCTTGTAAAGTTTCTTTTCATTTTGTGAACGTTTTTCATGACCATTGTAAAGACGTGGTAAAGGTCCTTGTAATGACCTGTTAAAGATCTTTGCCAATAACTTTTAAAGGCTTTTTAAAGACCATTTACAGACTGATCTCGACCCTTGTAAAGACCTTTTTCAATTTTATGCCGACGTAAAGAATCTTTTTTCTTATGGCAATTTCAGGACTGTATAAAAGAATTTCCAGTATCATCATGAAGGCTTCTAAACATTTTTTTTTACTTTTCCCATAACTCCTTTGGGAGTTCAAGGGGCGCACTGAAGAATTCACCAGGCTCCTTCAGATCTGTCAGTCGTGCGCAAAGGCCTAGGTCTCTGCAAAAGTTTTCTATGTCCGTTCTGCAATATTGTCAGTCCATTGCATTTTCCCCCCTCTGTCTCCCTCCTTCATCAGTGTTTTCGCAAATCATTGAGTCTTGTTACATTACCATACTAAGTTTCTTTTATTTTCTTTACTGATGTCAGCAGATGTTCATAAGGTCCTATGCGCTGCAAGGTGGTTTGACAGGCTACATTTCGTTGGTGATATTGTTAATGAATCTGTTCTTGTGGTGACACCTCAATTGTTTGGCTTGGATTCTTCTTTTCAGATCCGCTGTGATGGTCCATATTCTGTGATGGTCCATATTCTGTGATGGTCCATATTCACATGCATTCAGGAAAATGGAACATATCCGTGCACGCAAGAACCTGATGTTGTTGTCCTTCAGTGCAGTTTTTTTTTTTACTCCAGACAGTGTTGTTGTTTTTGCTTCCCTTGAAAGGATTTCTGGTTTGGATTCCTCATTGCTGATGAGGGATTCTAGGTAGTTGAACTGTGAAACAGTTTCTAGTTTCTGTTCATGGACACTTTCATCAGCATTGACGTTGGCCATCGACTTGGTTTTCTCGGCCCTGATTTTCTCTCCATATTTTGCTGATATTGCATACAGTCTTTTAAGAAGCTCGACGGGTTCTTATTTACGCCTTCTATGTTATTTGCAAAACATAGGTTCCAGATGGTTTTTCCTCCAGCGCTGACTTTGATGTCATGATCTTCAAGTGTTTCAGTGGCTGATCAAACTGATGGTGTAGATGTACTGACACTGTTGGAAATGTCCTTCTTTTCTTCCTTTTTTTTTTCGCTTGCGTGCAGGTCATGGAGCACCTTTCTTTTCTTTTTTCATCCCTTTTTGTGAGATGATCACACCCCTCTCTTCACTGGCATTTTTTCCCCACTTTTCCATTCACGTTCTTTCTTTTTTCTTACTTTGGTTCTTTTATCTTTTTTCCTTTCTGGCGCCATTTCTCAAAATTAAATTACACATCAGAACATGTTTACAAATAATAGTGGACAGTTTAACTAGTGTCTGGGGTTTTTCTTGCTCAAGTGTCTATTGATTGAGTACTTGCGAACGCTTATCAGTGCCTATAATTCTTTATATTCTGTTAGCTGTGACACGATACATTCGCCTGCTTTTTTGATGATCTCTTGACTATATATTTATTTATTGCGTTTGCGTCTGAGTTTGTTTTGGCTCAAGAGTAGGTCCCAGATACTTCCATTTTTCTTATCTTGATGGTGTAGAATGCTATAACAAAAATAAAACAATGTATTCGAGGATCGATTTATGGTTAGTGGATGTAGGAGGAATAAGTGTTAGTGTGTGTGTGTGTTTGAATGCGTCCACCTGCGGGTGTATGTGTTTATGTGTGTGAGTGCATGCCTGCGAGTGTGTGTGAGTTTAAGTGAGTGAGTGAGTGAGAAAGAGACAGGGAGAGAGGGGAATAAGTGTCTCATACTGAATCCTTATATCTCTTTTTTTTTCTTCAAGGTATTGCCTCCATTCTACTATTTTCCCATACTCTCTTCTTTTTCACTTCACTGACTCTAAATCACCATCAGTCGGAATGTTCAATTACTGACGGACATTGGCATGTGGATTGTACTTTTTGCACTTCCAGACAGAGTGTCTGAGTGCATCTCTGTTCTGATGTTTGATCTACCGATACTTCCATTCCGTTTGGTTGTGACAAAAATATTTTTGAAAAATTAGAGAAAAAACAATAACCATACTGACAAGGTCAAAATAGTGAATGATAATGCTTGACTGTATAAATGAGTTTAAATTTCCATCTCCCCCTTCCCCTCATCCGAACATTCCGTTGAAACCATCCTTGAAGCGGAAAACAAAAAAAACAAAAAAAATGGGAAGGAATGGGAGGGGGGGGGGGGGGCGCAAGGATGTCACTAATTTAAAGTGGATGATAAGGGCATAGGAGGTAGGAGAAGGGGACGGAAAGGAAGGGGGGGGGGGGTCTCGTCAGGTGAGACTGCACAACCCTGTTTGGAGGGGAGTGTTTGTAAGAGGGAGGAGAATTATGGGAAGAGAAAGGAACAAAAAAAAGGAAAAATAAAGGGGGGAAGGAGGTGTTGCAACTCGAGACGTGGACAGTCATTAGCAGTCTAGCAAAGACCGATCAGTCCCGGACTCTTATGTTAGAAACGTTCTCACACCTTTGGTCTCCCTTTCAGACCTGTAGAGAAGCTTCTCGGGAGCGTGGGGAAAATGATGAAAAAGAATCTCCTGATTTCTACCCTAGTCATATTCTCTTAACCATCCAAACCATCCCATGGTTTGAAAATGGAAGGGCCACTCTAGGCACACTTAATTCACCCCTTCCCAGAAATCAAGGATTTTACACCTTCCTCTGTACCTGGTTCATATCACCACTTTATCTCCACCCTGGAGATCCACAGTGGGCTAGATGCCAGTCTGTACAGAGGCAGCTTTCCGGGGATGCTTCCCCGCTTTGTCAAGAGCCATCTTCAATCGCTTTAGCTGGTCTTCCAGCCATTCCCCAAGGTGCTGACTTCCAGACAGCTTCACATTCCTACATTCTTTCAATTCCTGGAGGTACCTTACTCCCCCCTCTGAATATAGGCACAATGGCCTCATTTCGTACAGTTGCCATTATTTCCTCTCTTGATTTCAATGTGTCAATTTTTTTCAGACTTTCCCGTTCATCTACATTAATAGTAGTTTGGGTTATCTTAATCGCCTTCCAGATTAATAGATCCATGACAAACCGAATAAAAATACAACCAGCAGGCCTTCAAAAATAAAATTCTCACCCACATTTAACAGTACAAAATTACGAGTATTCTGCCCACAATCTACTGCAGTCACGCCAACAAGACAAAATTCGAGAACAGATTCATTAACAATATTACCAACGAAATGTAGCCTGTCAAACCACCTTGCAGCGCATCGGACTTTATGAAAATGGGTAATATGAGTCGTGAGAGTGGGATAAGGGGGATGAAAAGGAGGGGGGAGGCCAGTCAGGTGAGACTGCGCTACTCTGACTGGAGGGGAAGTTGTGTGTGTGTGTGTGTTGTGTGTGTGTGTGTGTGTGTGTGTGTGTGTGTGTGTGTGTGTGTGTCTGCGGTCCGTGAGGGAAGGAAGAGAGAAAACAAGGGTAGGGGCCCTTTTGTGTATTTTGTTGTGAATCCTTGCACCTTAATTTTGATAATGTCTGTGTGCTGCAGGGACTTATATTGTTTTAATGTGTGATTTCACAATTCCCTTATGAATATTTGATACTTGTCTTGGCTTAATTTATCTAATGTGTGCCTTGTTGATGTTTGATCTCTCCCCTATTTTGAACCTTTGTTGAATGAAACTGTTCCTCATGTTGAATAATCATGTTTTTCAGTATATGTATTCTTAATAATACCTCATGTTTATTATCATTATTGTTTGTGTCTTAATAGGTCGATGAGGTTGTTTCGGTCCAAACTGGTCCGTTGGTCCAACTATGATTTGAAATAAAAGAGGAAACCAACGAGCTGGTGTTGATGTGCAGGATGATATGTCCACTCGCTCTCTTCCCCGTCCCAAACTCTCTTCTATTCTCAATCCTCTCCACTTGACACTAAGAACAAACAGAAAGCAATGAAAGGAACGGAGAAAAGGAACGGAGAAAAGGAACGGAGAAAAGGAACGGAGAAAAGGAACGGAGAAAAGGAACGGAGAAAAGGAACGGAGAAAAGGAACGGAGAAAAGTATTGTGTAAAGTCGATTACATGTTGTCTGGCCATTGTATCTATTCCCCAAAAGAGGCTATCCCCAAAAGAGCTATCCCCAAAAGAGCTATCCCCAAAAGAGGCTATCCCCAAAAGAGGTTATCCCCAAAAGAGTTATCCCAAAAGAGGCTATCCCCAAAAGAGCGAGAAAAAAGTCCACAAGGAAAACAGAAAAGGAAAGTCTAGAAGTAAGGCAATAGGTATCAGTGTGTGTGTGTGTGTGTGTGTGTGTGTGTGTGTGTGTGTGTGTGTGTGTGTGCGTGCGTGCGTGCGTGCGTGCGTGTGTGGTGCGTGCGTGCGTGCGTGCGTGCGTGCGTGCGTGCGTGCGTGTGTGTGTGTGTGTGTGTGTGCGCGTGCGTGCGTGCGTGCGTGCGTGCGTGCGTGTGTGTGTGTGTGTGTGCGTGCGCGGTGTGCTGTGTGTGTGTTGTGTGTGTGTGTGTGTGTGTGTGTGTGTGTGTGTGTGTGTGTGTGTGTGTGCGTTAAATAGATTTGTTGAACTGTGCTTTTTATTCAAAAACCAATTGATACTGTATTGAAGGCTTTTTTTTCTCCTAATAGATATCTCACCCAGCAAAATTAATTTGTTGATCCATATGTCAGCACGCGAAATTTCTTTCCGTTAAACTCAAGCAGCACATCACTTACTGACAAATGCAAATATACGCATATCTTTAAAAAAAAAAAAAAAAAAAAAAAGAAAAAAAGTGTTTTTAATGCCTGTCCAAAACTGTGTCACAGGTGGGTAGGAAAAGAAATGCTGAATAATATCCACAATGTTTGGACAATAATCATATGAAACAGAATGGCGTACACCCATCGGCTGTAGCAGAATATTTGTGGGATAAATATACTGCAATAGGTCTAATTGTAAGTCACATAGTCGCACCTCTTTTGTTGCTAGTCTGAAATTTAAGTTAAATTTTCTATGCCAAAAATTGATTGCGTACAGAGTAAAAGGTTAACTAATTTTCTTCCAACGGCAATTTCTGGATTTATTTGGGTTTAGCATGGAAATGCTTTGCTTCAAAGGTGTCATGATTCTCTGTTTCAAGTGGTATGCCACCATTCTTAACCCAGTCGATCCAAATTTGGGATAAAGCATTTCCTGTTTCTTTCTTTCTGCGTACGCAGGCTGATACTCCTGCGGACACTGCCTGTATAGACAGGCAGTGGAGTTTTGTGTGTATGACCGTTTTTGTTTTTTTTTAATCCCGCCATTAAGGCAGCCATACTCCATTTGATAAAGCATTCTACTGAGAAAAAAGTTGTCGCTCTGTTCTGGTCTGGTAAATCTTGTATTACCATTAATTTAATAAGATGGGCCTTTCCTGAGTTTTAGTTATGTCGGTTACTGTTATTAAGTCTTTCTCTCGCCATTTCACAAAATCCATGGCTTTCATCTTGTATCTAATTTACTTGTAGAACAGATATTGGCTTCAAACACATCTCCTTGCCTCTTGTTTGTTGTATAAGTAGGTTGAATGAACCTCTTTCAAAAATCATTTTAAACTAGTCGAACCCCGGACTGTCATTTCCAGAAAAAAAAATTATGTCAAGATATTTCATTGGCTGAGGCAGTTTTATCAAAATGCGAAAAAAAGATGAGGCACCACGTCTTGGTCCGTCTGTTTTTAATAGGCCTGTCCACTGTGGGTTAAGGACCTTTTGCATTTCAATCATATCAACCATTTCTAATCTACCTACTTTGTCATCCGTTCTCATTGCCTTTCTTTTAATCTTTCAAAGACATTTTCTGTTGCTATGTTTTGTTTGCTAGAAATTTTTATATAGGATTGTGTTCACTTTCGTTAAGATTTCCTTGAACAAGCCAGCTGACTTGATTAATTCAATGGACTGATCAAAAAGTCTTTATTATGGTTAGTTTACTATATATGTGAGGTCTCCTTTGCTTCATTGTTTTATCATAGCTGTTTGATAATTGTAGAGTTTGTAATCTACTGTTCTAGTTGTTTTCGATGTCCTTGGCCACTTTGTCTTTTGCTAGGACTATTCCTAACAGTTTTCCTTTCTCTTTTATTTGAAATGGCACATTCAGAGTACAAAAGCAGATATCGATTGTACCTACGATTTTAGTTCTATATATATTCAATTTTAAGCCCGAAAAACATGGGGATTACTTCCAGACTTCTGTTTCTGTGGAAATATCACTCTGATTATTCAGAAATGAGGTTTTATCATCAGCCATCTGTTGAATTTTACCGTATTGTTTGGATTCACTTCAGCGTGGTACCTGTATTCCCATGATGTTGCTATTTCTAATTTTTGTGGCCAGAAGTTCAACAGCTAGAAAAAGACAAGGAGAGGGGAGGGAAAGGGGTTGTGGAACGGACACCTTTGTTTAATATCGCAGTTAACATTGAAGTTTTCAAAAATCCAACCCCAGTGATTTAAGTGATTTACGGCCTTTTTCATAATAGTTCCTATCCATTTCTTTAAGTCAGGGCCAAAGCCAAATATATCAAATGCTTGAAGTAATTATGATTTAGTAATGGAATCAAATGCTTTTGAATAGTCAAGTGCTAACAGAAAGCCTGCTCTACCCGTTCTGTTTACACAATTGATTACGTCGTCAGTACTACAAATAACAGTGTTAATATTTCGACTTTTATGTATCCAATTTGGTCTTTGTTTACCAAATGCTGTATGACATCACTAAGTCTCTGTGCTTCAGCCAGAATTTCATCATCGATATTAGTCGGGGTTGTAGGTCTCCGGCTTGTAATATGCTGTTTTTCCAGGCCTTTCCATTTATTATTTGTACTGTAACACCTTGATATTGCGTGTAATATACCTCATTTCTTTTTTTAGGACTCGTTAAAGAGGCTGTTGCAATCTCTTTTAATTTTGGCAAAAACAAACAAACAAACGAATTCGACAGTATAGTACTAC
Source organism: Conus canariensis (assembly GCA_033310375.1). NCBI lineage: Eukaryota > Metazoa > Mollusca > Gastropoda > Neogastropoda > Conidae > Conus > Conus canariensis. Next base: position 73,164,221 of record CM065716.1, on the reverse strand, counting down.
CATTCACACCTGGGTCTGTGCCTTTTTTCATGCTGTGTCAGGTGCACGATGTCTGATCAACTGTGACAAGATTTTCACATGAGTTGGAGTCACTGTTGCTCAGACGATGAACATTTCCTTCGACAATGAATTCGTGTGTGGCTTCTACCACTTTTTTTCAGCATCACTGTTTTGATTACAGAGAGATTTTTGTAAAACAAAACAAAAAAAGAAAATTACCTGTTCTGTCATTATTTTGTTTTGGTCAGAGATAGGGGACCCTGATTCTGATGTTAGATGAGTAATTATAAATTTCCTTTACCCGACCTTTTCAAAATTACGCAAATATTGGTGTCTTTCTCTACTTCTTCAATTCATTTAACTCGATGTATTTTGAGCTCCTTTTCTTTTTCTTTTTTCTCTTTTTTGCATCTCTGGCAGTTCTAATCTATATTTAGTCCTTAATAAATCATTTTGTAGGCGTGAATTATCAGGTTAATTCAATAAAGTTGGTTTGCATGTTTGTCATTTCTTTTCTTTGACTACAGCAAAGTCAATACAATATTTACATATTTAAGATTTTGTTAATTCCCATATGTCGATTTTTTTTATCGAGTTCTTCATTGTTTAAATAATCATCCAGTGATTCATTTACATTCTTCACAAATCACCATGTTAAAGGTAGCTATTATCAAACCTTCAGTATCCTGTATCCTGAACCATGAGTAAATCTGATGTTTTCTAAATCTGTAATGACAGAGTTAAGACCAGAATTTTGCAGCGCATTCGCTTGAGGATATCAACGATGAAATATTTTCTGGAGCAAGACAATAATCTAAATAACGATCTAAGTAAGGATGAAACCAGTTCCATGTATAATCTTGTTCGATTTCAAGGAAGATCTTACGTACATCAGTCAGGGAAAGATCACGTAGAGTTAATATCTGCCTCTTTGAAAGGATTATCGGATATTATAACGCAATTGTAGTTAATGACATAGTCATAATCACCAAATAGAATAATGTTTTCAACTTCTGGAAGTTGCAATTTTAAATGCAGCTTGTGGAAAAAGAAGTCTCTTGCCCAAAGAATCAGAAGCGTATACATTAACAATATGCATGGGAATTGCTTGTATGCTATCTTTATGGCTATTGTGCGTTCTTCCGTTTCGTCATTGAAATGTCTGGACGCCAGAATGACCTAACCCTTACTTCTGGGCGTTCCTTCTTGGGCAAAAATTCTACCATTCCATTCTTTCTCCCATCACGATCTTTCGTTTTCCTATACTTTGCTCCAATTAATTTTTAAGTCCCCGACAGTTCAAAGAGCCAATTCTAAACTTATCCAGTATTTATGAAACAAAATGTTATGGACTAATCGATATACAGATGAACTTACAAAAAAATCAACAAAGTGTTTTCCAAAGAAAGGGAAAGAGGGGAGGGAAGGAAGTGGGATGGAAATAGAGGGGAGGAGGCATGATTGGATAGAGTGAGAAGGCGGGCATAGAGAGACAGGGAAAGGATGGAAGAGAGAGAGAAGAGAGAAGTGGAGCGGAGAGGATGAGGGAGAAAACGGCGAAGGAAGCGGTCAGGTAGGTAAAGAGAGAGAGAGAGAGAGAGAGACAGACAGACAGACAGACAGACAGACAGACAGACAGACAGACAGACAGACAGAGACAGACAGACAGACAGTTAGATACGAGACAGACAGACAGACAGACTGACTGACTGACAAACTGATAGTCAGACTGAAAGAGAAGAATGGAATGAGGGAGTGTAAAAAGGTGTGAACACCTGATCAGATTACAAATCATTTTCGGACACAACATCAGATATTTCTTCATCATTTTCCTCTTCAGTGTCAACATCACACTTAGCTGTTTTTCTATAGCGGTTGAAGGTCTGTCCTGACATTCGGATCATCGACACCTACGGATTTCTGAGTGGTGCCTGTGGTTATCTGAACGGGGTGGGGGAAGGAGGTATGCTAGAGTGTAAGGTAATTTGGTGTTTGGTAGTCACACACCCTCTATCCCATTGTTTTGCTCCACACGTTAATTTTTCCTACTACCACTTGGCTTACCTTTCCCATCACGTTTATCTCCAGGCACTGTGAGCTCAGAGGCAGGGAAATCAAGGACTGCGACGGAAACCCTGCTGTCAGAGCGGCTTTCCTGAGAACTCTGGGTTGAACATGAGAGGTGCCACCTATTCTTCGCTTGTCTTCTTAGGTCTTCCTTCACAGGAAGGATCCCATCTCTTGCATCCTGATTGTTTGCACGTATAACACACAACATCATTCACGCATACAGACGTATGGTGGTTAGGCTGCAGGCATTTAAAACGGATTAGTGATTTTGACACATTTTTCTGTTCTTTATGGTAAATTTTGGCTGTAAATGAGCCTACTTTCAGTGAATTTTTCCGAGAAGGATTGCCGGGAGGGTAATGAAAATTAATTTTCTCCCAGTTTCAAAACAGGTGAATTTGTTGTCCACGTCTCTGTAGCGTTCCATTTTAAGGTCTGACTGTAATTCGCACCCTACTAGAGTCAAGGAATGTTCTGTTTGGTTGTTTGCGACAGACATTGGGATATCTGCGACCTATATTTTGACTGTGGGCTTTAAACATCCTCCCCAGGATTAACGATTAGTGATTGAGTCCACGGCGTGTGCCACTCGTAAGTGTGCCAGATCTTGGTGCAGATGGCAGTTACATATCAATTACTGTTTCTCCGCCATGCTTCAAGAGTACTGAAGGGATCTTGTCGATGCCTGCAGCCTCCCCACATTTCCACATTGAAATGATTTCACTGCTGTTACGATTTCTTAACGGAGTAATTGATAATCATCCTCATTTGACGAAACCACTACTGTTACAATACTTGAAATTCCTTAGCTGCTGTTGTTGAAAGAGTTGAGAACGATCTTCAGTCTACCTTTCTATTATGTCTTCTTCCTGTTTGAAAAAAAACTTGCCGTCTTCGTTTTGCGTCATGCCGATTTCACTTTGCTTCTCTTTTTTCAAGCCCTTTGCAATCTTAGATGCTAACTTTGTTTCGTTGTTATCTAGGTTTTTCTCAATGTCCTCAAATTGTTGTTCAATCCAGCTTTCTTTTGAATTCTTCATTTCTTCACTGAATCTATGTATTTCTCGACCTCGATCTCCTGAAGCAGTCTGAAGCTCAAGAAACTGCTTACAATCCATGGCCTCGATTTGCATCTGATTATTCCAAGGACCCCTGCTGCTGTTTCAGTAATCGCTTGCTTGAAATTGTGAGGGCCCATAGGTCTTTTTCTAACAAGAGGTTAAGGTTAGAAGTGTGACGAGCAGGCTGGGGTGCATGCTCCTCTAGGGAAGGCCCAGAGTGTGATAACAATTCAAATGATAGAGTATTATTGATATTGAAATTCACCTCCACCCTCTCTCTTTGTAGAGGTAGAAGGAGCAACTTTCCGGTACTAGTCATCGACAATTTTTGTTTCTCGGAACTGTTGAAAATGCTCAAGAATGGCTCCTGTGTCATTTTACTTAGGCTTATGCGCTTAAAAGTGCTTGTGTTCCGAGTATCGGACAGAATAAGAAATAGGTTCAAAGATGTATTCACGTGTGAACAACAAATAGACTGGCACAAGTTAAGTACAGTTTCACACACAAAACTTTACTTTTGTATACAAGATTATTAAAGTATACAAATTATTCATGACTTTGATTAAATCAACCTGTCTTTTCCACTCTATCTCATCATAAATAATAATAATAATAATAATGTATAATACTTATATAGCGCATTTCTTGTTACACAACTCAATGCGCTTACATCCACCATTTGCACTTATTCATCAACACTCGTTTACACAAAGAGAGGGAAAGTGTTGTTGATTTAAGTTGGAGTCCAGCGGGCACACGAGAACTTAACGGGTGTTAAGGTTGTCCAAGTGGAGGAGAGGTCCACATATCTCTCTCCTGTTTGTTGATGTCACCACTAAAGGCAGGCCTCCTGGTTAGTCCGTTGTCCAAGTGGTCACGTAGCAGCATGGATTCTTGTTCCTGTGCTGGGCCAGCTGGTGTGGAGAACGGGGTCTCGGGGTCTGTGCAGGTTATGGAACCTGGTTTGTAGATGAGTAGCTAGGATTCCAGCTTGGTGAGTCCTCACACTTGCCCTCCACTTCAATTCCTTACTCAGGTTTTGCATAGACGTTAACAAGTAGTTTGGGACTGGAAGAAATTGCAAATCAAATACGTAGATGGTGTGGTTACCATGCACACAATGAAACATCAAATCAGTCATGGGATTCATGTCACAAAATGATCCAATGGAGAGAAGAGTATCGTACCAACCTTATCCGTGACGTTAGACTGAGTAGGGAAAGGGGAAGAGGAGGGGACTAGTGTCAGCTTGTTGTTATCCGTGTTACAATTACATCAAAACTGTCCACAACTGACATCAGAGGCGCGTCGTATTATCTTATTGCCATGCAAATAAGTCAGCTAGACAGAGGTAGGGAACGGGCTGAAGAGGAGAGCGGGTTAATTAAAGGGGATGAAGAACTCACGTCAACTGATAACGCTAAGGAATTTGAGAGAGAGAGAGAGAGAGAGAGAGAGAGAGAGAGAGGAGGGGTGGCTGTTAGCTCGTGACACATGGTTAGGTTGAAGTTCCCATAGCCTATTTGTCATAGCGGCAGTACACCGTCAGCCAGTTTCCCTCCTAATGCCACTTGTTTCAGCAAAGTGAACGTACTCCAGCTTGTCAACATTGAATTTGATATGGCTGTTTTTCATTCTCTTATTGTTCTCCATCTGTACTATAAATTTCTTGACAAAATCGTGGTCACTACCAACATCAGTTCCAGGAAAAGGTTTTGTTTTAATCCCATGATGTCAGGCCTGTTCCTGTTCTTCACAAGAATAAAGCGTTACTTGCTGGGATATTGATCGTCTGGTGAGTGCCATGTCCATCGTCCAGAAACTCTATGTTCACCCAGAATAGAAGCAAGGAGCAAGTTATAGTAACATATCATTGGCTGTCTCATTACGTTGGAGGCCAAGGAAATTTTTCCAGTCTCCTTGTCAAGAGGATGCCTTTTTGTCAACTTTTTATGACCATTTGGAGCAGAGTGTAGAATTCTTCAGTCTGGTCAACGCCACAGACTATTGTGGGACCATATAATTCACTATTGTGATGTTGAAGTTTCGTTGTCAGGTGGATGGTCATATACAGCATTCCTGATGTTCTTGCTAGTTGAATATATTGGTTAATACTTCATAGATAAACTACGATTGCCTTTTTGATAAAAAAGAAAAGTTGTCAACAAATTACTATATTGCATGTTCTTTTCTACACAACTTAAGAAGTCTGCATTGTCGGATGGCGACGTTTTATTTTGCCTGAGCCCTAACATTTATTGTTGTATGTTTTTTCTCCTTCATGGAAGAAAGAACGCTCTGTCAGTTGATATATTCTTACACACATGCACCCCAACAGCAAGTATAGTTGTTATTATTATTATTATCATTATTATTATTATCATTATTATTACTATTATTATTGTCGTTGTTGGTATCATTATTATTATTATCAGTTTTATTTTGCTCTATCTGAGAAAGTCGGGTTTGTCAGGTGGAAACATTTTACCGAACTTTGACCCAAATAGATATTGTTGTAAATGTAATTTTTCCTTTCTGTAACAAGTTCACTTTGTCAGATGGCCATGCTTTACTCTACCTGCAACCCAGCAGATAATACTTTATCATTTTCTCTCCAAAAGTCCTCTCTGTTGGAGGGAAGGGGCTATATTTTTCTGTACCTGCATCCTAACAGATATTGCTGTATTATTTTCAACTCTCGAAAAGCAGAGAGCTTAATATGTTCACAAAAATACGACTGAAACATCTTTTTACACAAGTTTACACAAGTTTAATACACGTGACAAATATAAGTTTTTCGCCGGGGGAAGAGATTCTAGGAGAATATTCCCAATGTGTCACCCTGACGGAAACTGGGAGAAGTGGGGGTGGGGGGTGGAGGGGGGGGGAGCGGAGCGGTTCAGCCATGTTAGGCTTCAGAAGCAGGGCAAATATCGATCTGTTCATTCCGTTCTTTCTAGGTTTTAGCATCACAGGCGCTTGCATTGGTTGCCAAGCTGCTCGCGCTCGTTCGCAAGGATGTTGCTGTTGCAGACTTCGGGTAGAGAAAGGATGGGGTGCGGCAGGGAGCTCTGGATGGAAAGAAGGGGAGGGGGCGGGGAGGGGGAAGGGCCGCACAATTTGTCGTCATACTCTAAGGCTTTTGTTGTTTTTACCCAGGTAAATTGTTGTCGTCGCCACTGAAGTGTTGATTTTTGTCGCTGCTTCTCTCATTACAATTGTTACTGTTGCTGTTACTGCTGATCTTGCTGATGCTCATACTGCCTTCTTCTCTTACTGCTGCTGCTTTTACAGTGTGCGTGTGTGAGTGAGTTAGTGAATGAGTGTGTGTGTGTGTTTGTGTGTGTGTGTGTGTGTGTGTGTGTGGTGTGTGTGTGTGTGTGTGTGTGTTTGTGCCAATGTGTCTGTGTGTCTCTGTTGTTGTATGCGTGCGTCTGTGTTGTGTGTTGTTTGGTTGTACGCGCACACCTGCATGCCTGTGTGTGCGAGAGAGAGAGAGAGAGAGAGAGAGGGGGGGGGGAATGGTGCCAGTTGTGGCTGTTGTTCTGCTAATCGTTGTTTCTGTCGATCTGTTACTCATTTCGTTTCTACAGTCACTGATGTTGCCTTCTGTTTGAATTGTGTTGTCACTGATAATGGTAATGATGATGCTGTTTTGCTTCTGTCGTCTGTGCCTTGGTTGTTAGCAGCTGCTCTACTTGTTCTTTCTTCTATTTTTTTAAGCAGTTGATCTACAAAACGTCAAAGAATGCTCAGGACAAAACGATAGTAGTCCAACAGCAGTTGGACAACATTGGTCAGTGTTGTCCAGAAATTAGATCGTCCATCAACTCTACAAAATCCCAGACACTGGTCTGCACTCAACAACATGACATCAGTGAATTTACCCTCACAAGTGTCCTTCAATGGAACACAAACTGAACCAGCTGACAACCTATGCTTCTTGGGTATCGGTTTGATAGAAGGCTGACGTCTAGAAAGCATGTTGAGGACATCATACTCAAATATAAAAAATGATATGTTTACCATACAATACCAGCCATTGTTCTCAGTGTAACCGATCATGGATTAGGGCTTACAAAACTATCCCACAGCAATCTTCTGTACTTAGAAAGAATATAAAATGAAGCTATGGACTTATCTTGGAAACTACAAAGGACACACCAATTGAAACCACGCGTTACCTGTTTCATCTTCCATCAATGCAGATTAGATGCAAGCTAAAGCAGGTGAAGGCTTAGAGTTCTTAACAATCCCACCAATCCACTTCATGGGGCAGTGGAGGATATGAAAGACACCTGTCTAGGACATGGATGGGAGAAGCAGAACATTTCATGCAGATTGTTTAACAGTATGTCAGAGCTCAAGGAATGGGAAAAGCATCCTGACCACTTCATGCACCTGGCACCAGGCTGCCGTCAGCACCAAAGCTGTCAAAAATGGCCATGTGGCAAAGTCAACGCAGAAATTCAGATGCAGGGGGGAAAACTGGCAAAAAAAAGACATCATAGTGTACACTGACAGGTACGTCATGAAAGGTACAACAGGCTGGGGATTCACGGTGAAGCAAATGGCCAACGCATCCAGGAAGACAATGCTGCATACGACTAAAATACTTCGGGTCTAACATTGGAGGTAGAACCAATAACACAAGTGTTCTGATGGCCTTCGTTCGCGGACAAACGTGGAAGTCGACAGACCATGATACTGACCGACTCAACCTACATCAAGAAGTGGAGTGGGATAATGCGCAATCTTCTATTGAAGACGCTCACATTGATGTCCTGTCACGGACATGCTGGTATCAAGAGAAACGAGAGCTCAGACACGCTGACAGGCAAGGCAACAATAACCGGTGGATTACAACTGGCCGATCAGATGTAATAAGAAACCCAAGGAATCACCTTCCTCCCCTTTCCTCCCCGCCACCAAAGAAGATCGAAGCCATCATACCATAAACCACCTCGCATAACTCAACATCCAAGACAGGAAGTGGACGCACATCCAGACTACCAGAAGAGCAAGAACCATTTCCAACCATAATCTCAACACCAACACCGCGAAGAAATGGGACTGACTCTTGCAGCGCCTTTGTAGTGTCAGAGATGAGCGACGAAACACATTGAGACTGAGCATATGGAACCTTTTCAGGATCCCTTGTTTTATGCACACTGTGTGTATTTGTGGGTGTGCATTTATAAGCTGATGCAAGTGGTTACTGTTGGGTCTCCCTCTGTGTGTGTTGTTGTTGTTGTTGTTGTTGTTGTTGTTGTTGTTGTTGTTGTTGTGCCTGCTGTTACGTCCACTACTGTTCTTCATTGTTATTGTAATTTTACTGCTATTATTCTTCATTGTTATTGTGCCTGCCGTTACTGCTGCTGTTCTTCATTGTTGTTGTGCCTGCTGTTACTGCTGTTGTTGTTCGTTATTGTTGTTCTTCAGTGTTATTGTGCCTGTTGTTACTACTGCTGTTCTTCATTGTTGTTGTGCCTGCTGTCACTGCTGTTGTTATTTATTGTGCCTGCTGTTACTACTGTTGTTCATTGTTGTTGTGCCTGCTGTTACTACTGCTGTTGTTCATTGCTGTTCTTCATTGTTATTGTGCCTGCTGTTACTGCTGTTCTTCATTGTTGTTGTGCCTGCTGTTACTACTGTTGTTCATTGCTGTTGTGTCTGCTGTTACTACTGTTGTTCATTGTTGTTGTGTCTGCTGTTACTACTGTTGTTCATTGTTGTTGTGTCTGCTGTTACTACTGTTGTTCATTGCTGTTGTGTCTGCTGTTACTACTGTTGTTCATTGTTGTTGTGTCTGCTGTTACTACTGTTGTTCATTGATGTTGTGCCTGCTGTTACTACTGTTGTTCTTCATTGTTATTGTGCCTGCTGTTACTACTGCTGTTCTTCAGTGTTGTTGTGCCTGCTGTTACTGCTGTTGTTCATTGTTGGTGTGCCTGCTGTTACTACTGTTGTTCTTCAGTGTTGTTGTGCCTGCTGTCACTGCTGTTGTTATTTATTGTGCCTGCTGTTACTGTTGTTCGTTGTTGTTGTGCCTGCTGTTACTGCTGTTGTTCTTCAGTGTTGTTCTGCCTGCTGTCACTGCTGTTGTTATTTATTGTGACTGCTGTTACTGTTGTTGTTCGTTGTTGTTGTGCCTGCTGTTACTGTTATTCATTGTTGTTGTGCCTGCTGTTACTGCTGTTGTTATTCATTGTGCCTGCTGTTACGGTTGTTGTTCGTTGTTGTTGTGCCTGCTGTTACTGTTGTTCGTTGTTGTTGTGCCTGCTGTTACTGCTGTTGTTATTCATTGTGCCTGCTGTTACTGTTGTTCTTCATTGTTGTTGTGCCTGCTGTTACTGCTGTTGTTCTTCAGTGTTGTTCTGTCTCCTGTTACTGCTACTCTTTATCATTGTTATTGTGCCTGCTATTATTGCTCTTCTTCTTCATTGTTGTTGTGTCTACTGTTACTGATGCATGTCTTTCATTGTTGTTGTGCCTGCTGCTACTGCTGCTGTTCTTCAGTGTTGTTGTGCCTGCTGTTACTATGAAGAACAGCAGCAGTAACGGCAGGCACAACAACAATGAAGAACAGCAGTAACTGCTGCCTGTTGTTCTTCACTGTTGTGCGTGCTGTAACTGCTGTTTTTGTTCATTGTTGTCTTGTCCGCTGTTACTGCTGTTCTTCATTGCTGTTGTGCCTGCTTTTACTGCTGTTCTTCGTTGTTGTTGTACTTGCTGTTACTGCTGTTGTTCTTCATTGTTGTTGTGCCTGCTGTTGCTGCTGCTGTTCTTCATTGTTGTTGTACTTGCTGTTACTGCTGTTGTTCTTCATTGTTGTTGTGTCTGCTGTTGCTGCTGCTGTTCTTCATTGTTGTTGTACTTGCTGTTACTGCTGTTGTTGTTCATTGTTGTTGTGCCTGCTGTTGCTGCTGCTGTTCTTCATTGTTGTTGTACTTGCTGTTACTGCTGTTGTTCTTCATTGTTGTTGTGCCTGCTGTTGCTGCTGCTGTTCTTCATTGTTGTTGTACTTGCTGTTACTGTTGCTGTTCTTCATTGTTGTTGTGCCTGCTGTTGCTGCTGTTGTTATTCATGGTTGTTGTGCCTTCATTGCTGTTGTGCCTGTGGCTGTTCTTCAGTGTTGTTGTGCCTGCTGTTACTGCTGCTGTTCTTCAGTGTTGTTGTGCCTATTGTTACTGCTGCTGTTGTTCAGCGTTCTTGTGCCTGCTCTTGCTGCTGCTATTGTTCTTCATTGTTGTTGTGCCTGCTGTTACTGTTGTTGTTCTTCATTGTTGTCGCACCTGCTTTTGCTGCTGCTTTTCTTCAGTGTTGTTGTGCCTGTTGTTACTGCTGTTGTTTTCCAGTGTTGTTGTGTGTGCTGTTTCTGCTGTTGCTCTTCAGTGTTGTTGTGCCTGATGTTACTGCTGTTGCTCTTCACTGTTGTTGTGCCTGCTGTTACCACTGTTATTCTTCATTGTTGTTGTGCCTGCTGTTACAGCTGTTGTTGTTCAGTGTACTTTTACTGCTGTTATTCTTCATTGCTGTTGTGCCTGCTGTTACTGCTGCTGTTTATTATTGTTGTTCTGCCTGCTGTTACTGCTGTTGTTCTTCATTGTTGTTGTGCCTGCTGTTACTATTGTTATTCTAGATTGTTGTTACGGCTACTGTTACTGCTGCTGTTGATTGTTGTTGTTGTGCCTGCTGTTACTGCTGTTTGTGCTTCGTTGTTGTTGTGCCCGCTGTTACTGCTGCTGTTTATCATTGTTGTAGTGCCTTCTGTTACTGCTGTTGTTCTTCATTGTTGTTGTGCCTGCTGTTACTATTGTTATTCTTCATTGTTGTTGCTCCCACTGTTACTGTTGCTGTTTCTCATTGTTGTTGCGCCTGCTGTTACTGCTGTTGTGCTTCATTGTTGTAGTGCCTGCAGTTACTGCTGCTGTTCTTCAGTGTTGTTGTGCCTGCTGTTACTGCTGATGTTCTTCATTGTTGTTGTGCCTGCTGTTATTACTACTGTCCTTCCGTGTTTTGTGCGTGCTGTTACTGATGTGTTTTTGGTGTTGTTGTGCCAGCTGTTACTGTTGTTGTTCTTCAGTGTTGTTGTGCCTGTTGCTACTGCTGTTGTTCTTTATTGTTGTTGTGCCTGTTGCTACTGCCGTTGTTGTTCATTGTTGTTGTACCTGCTGTTTCTACTGTTGTTTATTGTTGTTGTGCCTGCTGTTACTGCTGTTGTTCTTCATTGTTGTTGTGCCTGCTGTTACTGCTGTTGTTCTTCATTGTTGTTGTGCCTGCTGTTACTGCTGTTGTTCTTCATTGTTGTTGTGCCTGCTGTTACTGCTGTTGTTCTTCATTGTTGTTGTGCCTGCTGTTACTGCTGATATTCTTCAGTGTTGTTGTACCTGCTGTTTCTGCTGCTGTTCCTTATTGTTTTTGTGTCTGATGTTACTGCTGTTGTTGTTCATTGTTGTTGTACTTGCTGTTACTGCTGTTGTTGTTCATTGTTGTTGTGCCTGCTGTTATTGCTACTGTTCTTCATTGTTGTTGTGCCTGCTGTTACTGCTGCTGTTCTTCAGTGTTGTTGGGCCTGCTGTTACTGCTGCTGTTCTTCATTGTTGTTGTGCCTGTTGTTACTACTGCTGTTGTTCAGTGTTTTTGTGCCTGCTGTTACTGCTGCTGTTCTTCATTGTTGTTGTGCCTGCTGTTGATCTTCATTGTTGTTGTGCCTGCTGTTACTGCTGTTGTTCTTCAGTTTTGTTTTGCCTGTTGTTACTACTGTTCTTCAGTGTTGTTCTGCCTGCTTTTACTGCCGTTGTTGTTCATTGTTGTTGTGCCTGCTGTTTTTACTGCTGTTCAATGTTGCTGTGCCTACTGTTACTGCTGTTGTTCTTTGTTGTCGTTGTGCCTGCTGTTACTGCTGCTGTTCTTCATTGTTGTGCCTGATGTTTCCACCATTGTTCTTTAGTGTAGTGCCTGCTTTTGCTGTATAGTTCTTCATAGTTGTTCAACATGTTGGTGTTGTCACTGTTATTCCTGCCACTGTCATTATTGCTGTTGCTCCTGTTACTAAGCGGTTGTTTTTCGGTTGTTGTTGTGGATCTCTCTGTACTAATACAACTATGATGCATTTATTGCTGTTTAAAAAAATCGTTGAAAAGGTTAAAGTCCCTTAGCCCTCAGTTAGGCCTCAGAGGCAGTGAACTGTCAGAAGGCACGGCAGTGTGAAAGACGGAGCCCAACACTCTCCTTCCGCCGCTTTTAATTTTCTTCCCCGAATTGAATCGGGTACCCATATATTGCTGGTCGAATAGATAGGGTTTTCAAGCCGAATGAATCCAATCCTACGGGTGATTCTAACTGACGGCCGTCAGCTCCGCAGGCAAACGCTGTACTAATTTGACCACAGGTTCCTCTTATTGCTGTAGCTGCGTTCAAATAATCTGTTACTAGTGCTGCCGTGTTGTTTCCGCAAATAACGTTGTTACTGATGCTCTTGTTCTGTTCGCTTCACTGCTGTTAGTACTAACGATGTTACTGAATTATTACGGCTTTCCTTCTCATTATGGCAGTGGCTTCTGTTCTTGTTGATATAAGTTCATACAATTAAGCTTACTGCTGTTTGTTTAGGCACTGCTCCTGCAGTCACCGGCCTTCCAATTACTGTTTTGCTAATGCTAGTGTTGTTACTATTACTGTTTTATTAAACAGTAAACAAGTGGGGTATTTTTTGCTCCCATAAGGAAACCTAACACAGAGTAATTTTTTATTCAAGACTGGCACAGCCTTTTAAACTTGAATAAAGTCAGACAAATACATAGACGAACAATCTAATAGTGGGGGAAAAAACAAGCGCAGGCCAACAACTGAACTGTCTTCATAGTAATGACTTGGCAAAGATTTGGACTTAACCCGTAGAGTGCCTTTAAGCCGTCAGCTGACGCCGCATTAAAAATGCTTTCCCAGTGCCTATGGGCCGTCCACTGACGTCATGCATTTTTCTTGAATTTTCATTCGTTACTATTTCTATCAACGGACTTAAATAGAGTGTGCGTAGTAAGCCTTATATGTCTGTAGTATTAAAATGATATGTAAATGACCACACGTGAGGGGAAAGCCCATTTATTCTCATCACTGACTGGATGACCAGCCAGCACTTCGTCTCGCTTGCAAAGATGGCGGCGCAACCTTCGACAAGCGCAGCGACCAAATCAACGTATTTACACAGCTGAGCAGGCTCTGCTAATCATTTTTGACAAAGACAATAATCTTTTATTCAACAACTCACTCGAGCATGAAGGTGAGATGATGATAGTGATGGAATTGCCGACCATATTCGTCAGTTATTGAGTCAGGCTGTGTGACCTCAGTGTGTGTTCAGCTGACTGCGTCGAACGAGCCAGCCTAGTGTGTACTCTGCACTGTGTGCCAGTGGTCAGTGACGTGATAGTCAGCGCGAGAGGGGAGCGCTGCCTGCTCGCGGCGTGGCACGGGGCAGAGGGAAAGGTAGGGGAAGAGGAGCAGTGAAAGACAGGGTTGAAGTCCAGCAAGGGGGCGTGGTGGGGAGAGGGGGGCGTGGTCGTGGACTGACCTGTCTGCTTAGAGTGTGAGCGTCTTGATAGACTTCTAAACTGTTTTACTTTCATTTACAGGTGTAGTGTGACAATACAAACTTTATTTTCAACTTTTTTGCTTTGTGTTCTTGTTTGGATGTGAAGATGTAGTGGTAAATACATATGTTTTTGATCGTGCAAAAAATCTATCGAAATCTAAATGCCTAAATACTTTTTTATTATCAAAATTAGAACAAAAGAAGCCCAGATTCAAAATCTTCATTCAATTTCCTTCAAAAATTATATATATTTCATTTTTATATCTTTTGTAGTTTCTGAGCTAGAATTTTTTGTTAATTATTACCCCCAAATCATTAGATTTCCCTGGCACTGGGAAAGCCTTTGTTTGTAATATTTTCAGGCAGTGAACGGGAGAGGGGGGGGGGGGGGAGTTTGAAGATGGAGAAACTGGGAACATGAAATTAAGAAAATATGTTACTGGTATGAAAACTCTTCACTAGCTGCATAAGGGAACCATCGCAATCCCTTTTGAAGGCAGATATATTTGTCTTGCCTGCTCCGAGGCCTTTCGTCCCCTGGGTCAGAACTCATCAGGGAGACACGGCTGGTTGTGTCTGCGCTCCTGGCGTCAAATAGAGACACACCACAGTTCATAATACTGTGGTGTTCTCACCACCAAGGGTGCAAAAAAGAATCCAATAGCACCCCCAAAGCAGCCAGTGAAGAGTAGTAAATGAAACCAAACGAAAGTGTGGGGAGGAAAAAAGTTGCTGAAAAACTAAAGACATTATGCAAATAGTATAAAATGTAGGGGACAATCTTTGAGCCTACGCTTGAGGATCCACCCAAAGATGCAAGGGTGATCAAAAGACAAACACACAGATGGACAGAAACAAAATACAAATAACCTCAATTTAATCAAAACAAAATCGGAAATGAAATGAGGCAGGGAACAGTAAACGATAAACAGTAAACAAGTGGGGTATTTTTTGCTCCCATAAGAAAACCTAACACAGAGTAACTTTTATTCAAGACTGGCACAGCCTTTTAAACTTGAATAAAGTCAGACAAATACATAGACGAACAATCTAATAGTGGGGGAAAAACAAGCGTAGGCCAACAACTGAACTGTCTTCATAGTAATGACTTGGCAAAGATTTGGACTTAAGGAGGGGGGGGGGGGGGGGGGGGGGGGGGAGTTTGAAGATGGAGAAACTGGGAACATGAAATTAAGAAAATATGTTACTGATATGAAAACTCTTCACTAGCTGCATAAGGGAACCATCGCAATCCCTTTTGAAGGCAAATATATTTGTATTGCCTGCTCCGAGGCCTTTCGTCCGCTGGGTTGGAACTCATCAGGGAAACACGGCTGGTTGTGTCTGCGCTCCTGGCGTCAAATAGAGACACACCACAGTCCATAATACTGTGGTGTTCTCACCATCAAGGGCGCAAAAAAGAATCCAATAGCACCCCCAAAGCAGCCAGTGAAGAGTAGTAAATGAAACCAAACGAAAGTGTGGGGAGAAAAAAAGTTGCTGAAAAACTAAAGACATTATGCAAATAGTATAAAATGTAGGGGACAATCTTTGAGCCTACGCTTGAGGATCCACCCAAAGATGCAAAGGAGATCAAAATTCAAACACACAGACGGATAGAAACAAATACAAATAACCTCAATTTAACCAAAACAAAATCGGAAATGAAATGAGGCAGGGAACAGTAAACGATAAACAGTAAACAAGTGGGGTATTTTTTGCTCCCATAAGAAAACCTAACAAGAGTAACTTTTATTCAAGACTGGCACAGCCTTTTAAACTTGAATAAAGTCAAATACATAGACGAACAATCTAATAGTGGGGGAAAAACAACAGGCCAACAACTGAACTGTCTTCATAGTAATGACTTGGCAAAGATTTGGACTTAAGGAGGGGGGGGGGGGGGGAGTTTGAAGATGGAGAAACTGGGAACATGAAATTAAGAAAATATGTTACTGATATGAAAATATTCACTAGCTGCATAAGGGAACCATCGCAATCCCTTTTGAAGGCAAATATATTTGTATTGCCTGCTCCGAGGCCTTTCGTCGCTGGGTGGAACTCATCAGGGAAACACGGCTGGTTGTGTCTGTGCTCCTGGCGTCAAATAGAGACACACCACAGTCCTAATACTGTGGTGTTCTCACCACAAGGGTCAAAAAAGAATCCAATAGCAACCCCGAAAGAAGCCAGGAAGAGTAGTAAATGAAACCAAACGAAAGTGTGGGGAGAAAAAAAGTTGCTGAAAAACTAAAGACATTATGCAAATAGTATAAAATGTAGGGGACAATCTTTGAGCCTACGCTTGAGGATCACCCAAAGATGCAAAGGAGATCAAAATTCAAACACACAGACGGATAGAAACAAATACAAATAACCTCAATTTAACCAAAACAAAATCGGAAATGAAATGAGGCAGGGAACAGTAAACAAAGTGGGGTATTTTTTGCTCCCATAAGAAAACCAACTAGAGTAACTTATTTATTCAAGACTGGCACAGCCTTTTAAACTTGAATAAAGTCAAATACATAGACGAAGAATCTAATAGTGGGGGAAAAACAAGCACAGGCCAACAACTGAACTGTCTTCATAGTAATGACTTGGCAAAGATTTGGACTTAAGGAGGGGGGGGGAGGGGAGTTTGAAGATGGAGAAACTGGGAACATGAAATTAAGAAAATATGTTACTGATATGAAAGATATTCACTAGCTGCATAAGGGAACCATCGCAATCCCTTTTGAAGGCAGATATATTTGTATTGCCTGCTCCGAGGCCTTTCGTCTGCTGGGTCGGAACTCATCAGGGAAACACGGCTGGTTGTGTCTGTGCTCCTGGCGTCAAATAGAGACACACCACAGTCCGTGATACTGTGGTGTTCTCACCACCAAGGGTTCAAAAAAGAATCCAATAGCACCCCGAAAGAAGCCAGCGAAGAGTAGTAAATGAAACCAAACGAAAGTGTGGGGAGGAAAAAAGTTGCTGAAAAACTAAAGACATTATGCAAATAGTATAAAATGTAGGGGACAATCTTTGAGCCTACGCTTGAGGATCCACCCAAAGATGCAAAGGAGATCAAAATTCAAACACACAGACGGATAGAAACAAATACAAATAACCTCAATTTAATCAAAACAAAATCGGAAATGAAATGAGGCAGGGAACAGTAAACAAGTGGGGTATTTTTTGCTCCCATAAGAAAACCCAACGTAGAGTAACTTTTATTCAAGACTGGCACAGCCTTTTAAACTTGAATAAAGTCAAATACATAGACGAAGAATCTAATAGTGGGGGAAAAAACAAGCGCAGGCCAACAACTGAACTGTCTTCATAGTAATGACTTGGCAAGGATTTGGACCTAAGGGGGGGGGGGGGGGGGGGGGGGGGGGGGGGGGGGGGGGGGGGGGGGGGGGGGGGGTTTGAAGATGGAGAAACTGGGAACATGAAATTAAGAAAATACGTTACTGATATGAAAACTCTTCACTAGCTGCATAAGGGAACCATCGCAATCCCTTTTGAAGGCAGATATATTTGTATTGCCTGTTCCGAGGCCTTTCACCCGCTGGGTCGGAACTCATCAGGGAAACACGGCTGGTTGTGTCTGTGCTCCTGGCGTCAAATAGAGACACACCACAGTCCATAATACTGTGGTGTTCTCACCACCAAGGGTGCAAGAAAGAATCCAATAGCACCCCCAAAGCAGCCAGCAAAGAGTAGTAAATGAAACCAAACGAAAGTATGAGGAGGAAAAAAGTTGCTGAAAAACTAGACATTATGCAAATTGTATAAAATGTAGGGTCAATCTTTGAGCCTACGCTTGAGGACCCACCCAAAGATGCTAGGGAGATCAAAAGACAAACACACAGACGGACAGAAACAAATACAAATAACCTCAATTTAATCAAAACAAAATCGGAAATAAAGTGAGGCAGGGCACAGTAAACGATAAACAGTAAACAAGTGGGGTATTTTTTGCTCCCATAAGAAAACCTAACACAGAGTAACTTTTATTCAAGACTGGCACAGCCTTTTAAACTTGAATAAAGTCAGAGAAATACATAGACGAAGAATCTAATAGTGGGGGAAAAAACAAGCACAGGCCAACAACTGAACTGTCTTCATAGTAATGACTTGGCAAAGATTTGGACTTAAGGAGAGGGAGGGGGGGGGTTTGAAGATGGAGAAACTGGGAACATGAAATTAAGAAAATATGTTACTGATATGAAAACTCTTCACTAGCTGCATAAGGGAACCATCGCAATCCCTTTTGAAGGCAGATATATTTGTATTGCTTGCTCCAAGGCCTTTCGTCCGCTGGGTCGGAACTCATCAGGGAGACACTGTTGTTTTGGGTGGATCCTCAAGCGTAGGCTCAAAGATTGTCCCCTACATTTTATACTATTTGCATAATGTCTTTAGTTTTTCAGCAACTTTCATCTTCAAACTCCCCCCCCCCCCCCCCCTCCTTAAGTCCAAATCTTTGCCAAGTCATTACTATGAAGACAGTTCAGTTGTTGGCCTGCGCTTGTTTTTCCCCCACTATTAGATTCTTCGTCTTTTTTTTTTTTTTTTTTTCGTTTTTTGTCAATTTGATTTTTTTTTTTTTTTTTTTTAGCCTTTTTTTTAATTTTTATTTTTTTTATTTTATTTTATTTTTTTAATTTCTTTATTACGATCATATAATCCATCGAGCAGTACGTTGGTTTATATATGCATATCCCATACATGTTTTCAATATTTCTACTATATATACATTTTCTACTAAACACATTTTCCAATAAACTTAACGGTGCACCACATGTTTACACATATATAACAATGAATAACAATGTAACATACATACACGTTACTAAGGGTTACAGGAATTTAGGATATAGTCTCGGCGGAGACACTTATTTTTAATACGAAAATGTTTATCACCAGAAGTAGAATTAGAAAAGAAGACGTACTATGACGCGAAGTAAATATTTTGAATTAACCTAATAGTTTCATGATCGTATCTTTTCTGTCTTATTCATTCTTCTACAACCCACCCCTCCCCTCCTCCCACTCCATTTTCTTATTTTATCTCAGGCTCACTCACTCGCTTCGTCTCTCTCTCACTCACATTCTCTGACACAAATATATCTGGTTTTACTCGTTGCTTGTTTTGTTTCATATTAGGTTATACTTTCTCTGTGACTCAATATATGAATCCGAACATATAACTATAAAGAGGTTTGGGGTAGGTATCATAATGAGAATAGTGGAAATAGGGATTAAGAGGTAGTGACTGGATATGTGAAACACAGCTTTAATTAACAATATATGAATTTTGATCACCCTTGCATCTTTGGGTGGATCCTCAAGCGTAGGCTCAAAGATTGTCCCCTACATTTTATACAATTTGCATAATGTCTTTAGTTTTTCAGCAACTTCTTTCCTCCCCACACTTTCGTTTGGTTTCATTTACTACTCTTTGCTGGCTGCTTTGGGGCTGCTATTGGATTCTTTTTTGCACCCTTGGTGGTGAGAACACCACAGTATTATGAACTGTGGTGTGTCTCTATTTGACGCCAGGAGCGCAGACACAACCAGCTGTGTCTCCCTGATGAGTTCCGACCCAGCAGACGAAAGGCTTCGGAGCAGGCAAGACAAATATATCTGCCTTCAAAAGGGATTGCGATGGTTCCCTTATGCAGCTAGTGAAGAGTTTTTATATCAGTAACATATTTTCTTAATTTCATGTTCCCAGTTTCTCCATCTTCAAACTCCCCTCCCCCCTCCCCCCCCCCCCCCCCCCCCCCCCTCCTTAAATCTGAATCTTCGCCAAGTCATTACTATCAAGACAGTTCAGTTGTTGGCCTGCGCTTGTTTTTTCCCCCACTATTAGATTCTTCGTCTATGTATTTGACTTTATTCAAGTTTAAAAGGCTGTGCCAGTCTTGAATAAAAGTTACTCTGTGTTAGGTTTTCTTATGGGAGCAAAAATACCCCACTTGTTTACTGTTTATCGTTTACTGTTCCCTGCCTCATTTCATTTCCGATTTTGTGTTGATTAAATTGAGGTTATTTGTATTTGTTTCTATCCGTCTGTGTGTTTGAATTTTGATCTCCCTTGCATCTTTGGGTGGATCCTCAAGCGTAGGCTCAAAGATTGTCCCCTACATTTTATACTATTTGCATAATGTCTTTAGTTTTTCAGCAACTTTTTTCCTCCCCACACTTTCGTTTGGTTTCATTTACTACTCTTCGCTAACTGCTTTGGGGGTGCTACTGGATTCTTTTTTGCACCCTTGGTGGTGAGAACACCACAGTATTATGGACTGTGGTGTGTCTCTATTTGACGCCAGGAGCGCAGACACAACCAGCCGTGTCACCCTGATGAGTTCTGACCCAGCGGACGAAAGGCCTCAGAGCAGGCAAGACAAATATATCTGCCTTCAAAAGGGATTGCGATGGTTCCCTTATGCAGCTAGTGAAGAGTTTTCATATCAGTAACATATTTTCTTAATTTCATGTTCCCAGTTTCTCCATCTTCAAACTCCCCTCCCCCCCCCCCCCCCCCCCCCCCCCCCTCCTTAAATCCGAATCTTTGCCAAGTCATTACTATCAAGACAGTTCAGTTGTTGGCCTGCGCTTGTTTTTTTCCCCCACTTTTAATTTCTTCGTCTATGTATTTGACTTTATTCAAGTTTAAAAGGCTGTGCCAGTCTTGAATAAAAGTTACTCTACGTTGGGTTTTCTTATAGGAGCAAAAAATACCCCACTTGTTTACTGTTTATCGTTTACTGTTCCTTGCCTCATTTCATTTCCGATTTTGTTTTGATTAAATTGAGGTTATTTGTATTTGTTTCTATCCGTCCGTGTGTTTGTCTTTTGTTCTCCCTTGCATCTTTGGGTGGATCCTCAAGCGTAGCCTCAAAGATTCTCCCCTACATTTTATACTATTTGCATAATGTCTTTAGTTTTTCAGCTACTTCTTTCCTCCCCACACTTTCGTTTGGTTTCACTTACTACTCTTCGCTGGCTGCTTTGGGGGTGCTATTGGATTCTTTTTTGCACCATTTGCGGTGAGAACACCACAGTATTATGGACTGTGGTGTGTCTCTATTTGACGCCAGGAGCGCAGACACAACCAGCCGTGTCTCCCTGATGAGTTCCGACCCAGCAGACGAAAGGCCTCGGAACAGGCAATACAAATATATCTGCCTTCAAAAGGGATTGCGATGGTTCCCTTATGCAGCTAGTGAAGAGTTTTCATATCAGTAACATATTTTCTTAATTTCATGTTGCCAGTTTCTCCATCCTCAAACTCCCCCCCCCCCCCCCCCCCCCCCCCCCCTTAAGTCCAAATCTTTGCCAAGTCATTACTATGAAGACAGTTCAGTTGTTGGCCTGCGCTTGTTTTTTTCCCCCACTATTAGATTGTTCGTCTATGTATTTGACTTTATTCAAGTTTAAAAGGCTGTGCCATTCTTGAATAAAAGTTACTCTGTGTTAGGTTTTCTTATGGAGCAAAAAATACCCCACTTGTTTACTGTTTATCGTTTACTGTTCCCTGCCTCATTTCATTTCCGATTTTGTTTTGATTAAATTGAGGTTATTTGTATTTGTTTCTATCCGTCTGTGTGTTTGTCTTTTGATCTCCCTTGCATCTTTGGGTGGATCCTCAAGCGTAGGCTCAAAGATTGTCCCCTACATTTTATACTATTTGCATAATGTCTTTAGTTTTTCAGCAACTTCTTTCCTCCCCACACTTTCGTTTGGTTTCATTTACTACTCTTCGCTAACTGCTTTGGGGGTGCTACTGGATTCTTTTTTGCACCCTTGGTGGTGAGAACACCACAGTATTATGGACTGTGGTGTGTCTCTATTTGACGCCAGGAGCGCAGACACAACCAGCCGTGTCTCCCTGATGAGTTCGACCCAGCGGACGAAAGGCCTCGGAGCAGGCAATACAAATATATCTGCCTTCAAAAGGGATTGCGATGGTTCCCTTATGCAGCTAGTGAAGAGTTTTCATATCAGTAACATATTTTCTTAATTTCATGTTCCCAGTTTCTCCATCTTCAAACTCCCCCCCCCTCTCTCTCTCTCTCTCTCTCTCTCTCTCTCTCTCTCTCCTTAAGTCCAAATCTTTGCCAAGTCATTACTATGAAGACAGTTCAGTTGTTGGCCTGCGCTTGTTTTTCCCCCACTATTAGATTGCTCGTCTATGTGTTTGTCTGACTCTATTCAAGTTTAAAAGGCTGTGCCAGTCTTGAATAAAAGTTACTCTGTGTTAGGTTTTCTTATGGGAGCAAAAAATACCCCACTTGTTTACTGTTTATCGTTTACTGTTTTGTTATTGTTGTTGCGATTAGTTTTGTTATTGCTAATGTTGCTAATACGGTTTTGTTGTTGCTGTTGTTGCCATCATATTTTGTTATTGTTGCTTGAGCTGCTATTATTATCTTATGAATGTTGTTTCTGTTACTGTTTTGTTGATGCTGTTGATTGTATACTGTTGTTGTTTGGGATTGCTTTCCTATCGCTTTTTTTTTTCTTTTGTTCTTCGTCGCTGCGATTACTGTTTTGTTATTGCTGTTACTATTATTGACTTGTGACTGTTGTCGCCATTGTTGGTTTTTTTTTTTTTTCTTCTTCTTCTTCCTCTTTTTTTTTAACATGCGTTTATAGTTAAGTGTTTTGCTATCGCTGTCATTTATGCTATTGTTGTTTTGTCATTTTGTTACGATTGCTGTTTTTCTTTTTGCTGTTGCTTTTACCGTTTTGTTATTGATGTCTCTATTGCTATTTTGTTATTACTGTTATTGTTATTTCTATTACTGTTTTGTTATTGATGTTGTTATTTCTTTTGTTTTGAAATGCTCCTGTTGTTTCCAGTACTATTGTTGCCATTACTGTTCTGTTCTTGTTGCCATTACTGTTCTGTTTTTGTTGCCATTACTGTTCTGTTCTTGTTGCCATTACTGTTCTGTTTTTGTTGCCATTACTGTTCTGTTCTTGTTGCCATTACTGTTATGTTTTTGTTGCCATTACTGTTATGTTTTTGTTGCCATTACTGTTCTGTTCTTGTTGCCATTACTGTTATGTTCTTGTTGCCATTACTGTTATGTTTTTGTTGCCATTACTGTTATGTTTTTGTTGCCATTACTGTTCTGTTTTTGTTGCCATTACTGTTATGTTTTTGTTGCCATTACTGTTATGTTTTTGTTGCCATTACTGTTCTGTTCTTGTTGCCATTACTGTTCTGTTCTTGTTGCCATTACTGTTCTGTTCTTGTTGCCATTACTGTTCTGTTCTTGTTGCCATTACTGTTATGTTCTTGTTGCCATTACTGTTATGTTCTTGTTGCCATTACTGTTCTGTTTTTGCCATCGCCGTTTTGATGCCGCTGTTGCTGGTATTGATGTTCATGTTTCCATTACATTTCTCAAGTTATCGCTGTTGATGCTGCTGTTACTGCTTTGTTACTGTTTTTGGTGTTCCTGTTCTGTTGTGCTGGTTTGTAATTATTGTTTTGTTATAGAGATTGTTGCTTTAACTGTTAGGCAATTGCAGGTTGTTGCTTTAACTGTTGCACTCGTTGAGGGCATTACCGTTTGTTATTTCTGATATTGTGCATTCTGTTGTTCATTCTGTTGTTGCTATTACTCTTTCGTCATTAGTTTTGTTGCTATTAGTTTTGTAATTGCTTTCGTTGTTGCCACTATTGTTTTGTTACTGTGACTTTATTGCTTTAGGCCTAATCGTTTTGTTATTGCTGCGTCGGTTGGTTGATGTTGTAGTGGATTCAGATCTTGTTTGCATGTACTTGCTTAAACATATGTTTAAATAAACAGTAAACAAGTGGGGTAACTTTTGCTCCCATAAGAAAACCTAACACAGAGTAACTTTTATTCAAGACTGGCACAGCCTTTTTTAACTTTTGCTCCCATAAGAAAACCTAACACAGAGTAACTTTTATTCAAGACTGGCACAGCCTTTTTTAACTTTTGCTCCCATAAGAAAACCTAACACAGAGTAACTTGAATAAAAGTTACTGTGTTAGGTTTTCTTATGGGAGCAAAAGTTACCCCACTTGTTTACTGTTCCCTACCTCATTTCATTTCCAGTATGATTAAATGTCAAGTGTACAATAGTTTATTGGTAGCTAGATATGCATGCACATGCGCGCGCGCGCGCGCGTGGGTGTGTGTGTGTGTGATCATATACTTTTATATACTTGACGCTGAAAGTGATGACCATGACGACTACGACGATGATTGGGTATTAACGTGGTGATTATGGCGTTGATAGAATGATCCGATCTCCCAGGGGCAGCAAACATGCTTTCCCGTGCACACACACACACACACACACATACACACACCCGCATGCACGCACGTTCGTGCACACACACACACACCACACACACACACACACACACACACCACACGCATGCACGCAGGCACACACACACACACACACACACACGGAAGGTCGCGATCAAGACTGCAACTTTAATTCAACAAGTAACACGTTCTTCATTAGTTGACCGACAATAACGAACAGTATGTAGAAAAATAGGAAATTCTTTCGAGTCCAACAACAAGCACACGTGTGCCTCATTTTGTTCATTTCCATTTAATCATCACAATATTCATGCCACTGGAGCCCCCCATCCCCCTTGCACACTCTTTCCCTCTTCCCATCCATCCTCCCCCACTTACAGACACAATGTTCAAGTGCATTTTTAAACACAAATGTATGAACTGTTTGAAGCAGTAGAGACAGGCTGGCAGACTGAGAGACAGGTAGACAGCCAGCCAAAGACAGAGAAAGGCGCAAGTATTGGCGCTTTTCTAGGCAAGAGAGACAAGAGTAAGGATGGGAA
>CM065716.1:73094635-73134635 GCA_033310375.1 Conus canariensis | reverse complement strand
TTCTATGACCGCTTCGAAGGACAACCTCCACAGCTGTCCGGGCCACGGGTCGAAGAACTGTCTACACCTGCGTGTGATAATCATCTCAAGATGAGACGGGACCCCCATCCAACCCCCGCATTGTGTTCTGTGCTCTCTTGCCCGAACAGGCTCCATCCATGTCACACTACCGTCATGGTAAGAAACGTTTAAAGCAGGCCTGTGAAACCAATATTTGTTTCTGATCAGAGACGACAGCATTTTCCATAAAATGCTTTTCCATCTGCACTTCAGCGTGGTTATAATAAAATGCTAGCGTGTGGAAATGGTAAAACCTTCAGGTGTAAATCTTTTTCTTATTGATCACCGTGTGATGCTGAGAAGGCAGTCTTAAATCTCATACAAACAGTAACAACATGTAATGTAGAGGAGACCAGTCTCTAAATCTCATACTAAAAACAAAACATGGAGAAAAAAAAACTGGCATTCTTGTCATCGTGAATCCCACAGACACTACGTTTTTGATGTGTATTTTTGTATGGTGGAGTATAACGTGTACTTTGATGTAAAATGGACCACAAAAATACGCCTCGTGTATGGGTGCACAAGTCTGTTTAACACCCAATCGACTACCAGTACTCGCACAATACATTCCAGAGAGGAACAGCTGAGCAATCTGGAATCCAGACGTCGTGATGCCAGAACCACACTATTCCATCTTTCCTATACATGGCCAGGTGTGAAACAGGAACAGACCGGTGGGCCGACATGCAGATCGAGCTGAGAGCATACAGACAGCTTGATAACCTGGTATAAATAGACAGCGACACTACGGACGTAGGAACTGTCTCCCCGTGCAAAGTTGTTGCGTTCCACGTCTGCCCGCGGCACACCGTGAATCCCAGCTGATTTGAAGCCTGACAATTTTGCATGAGAAGAAGCGCCCATGTCCATCACGCTGGGTTCATGGTCAGCCGATAACAGACTTGGAACCCAACAACTTTGCATGAGGAGACAGTGCTTGCACCCGTAGAGGCTAAGTTGGGATTCATGGTGAGCAGGCTTGGAACCTGACATTACATGAGAAGACTGTACCTACGTCCATGGCGTCGCTGTCTGCTGATGTCAAGCTGTCAGGCTTTCAAGTAGCGGGCGCTACTGATGTCTGTTTTTTCCAATTTTCTGAGGGGAAAAAAATCAGTAAACCACGTATTCATGTTGTTAATAGCCAAGCCGACCGTAAGGGGTCATAACACGGCTGCAGAGAATCACCTACGCTCCACGCCCATATATGATGATGGGTCTGGGTCTTCGTTTGTCTCCACTTGGGAGTATGATGGGGCAGGAATAAGGAGAGATGTCCGGCGAAGACTGGGTCGTAGTCCTCTGTCCTGAACGCGTAACATGGTGACATTGTAAAGAATTAGGGTGACAATGTCACTATCTACACAAAGCTGTCACGCATGTAGGATGTACATACACACTTTGAAACACACAACAATACTGCACTCTACCATAACCTGGGCACACAATATTATGTGAAAACCACAACAAAAAAAAACTGCATCCACATCCAATGCCCGTGGAAATAAGCAGTACAGTTCCTCTTAGGGAAGTACACACACACACACAAAATCAACGTTGTAAGAAATCCAAGCATTTGTCTTCATAAAAATGCATTTTGGTAGATGGGGGGAAAAGTTTCTTATGTAAATAAGTCTTATGTTTCCTCTCCCGACAACAGGCAGGAAACAAAACTACTGAAGACTGCACAACATCGTCTTCATGTCTATTACCATCAGCGCTATTGCTAAGAGTCGAAGTGATGTCATAACTGCAGATCGTGTGTGCTTGAAGGTTCAGACGACAGCAGTACAAGACCTGCATCCAGAACATCAAGAAATAGGGCATTTACACGCTGTCTGTTAGTTAGAGCGACAAGTTTGTTTGTGCCTGAACATGTTTCTCACTCTTGAAGCCTTTTTCATACCGCAGCATTCGGATGATTCACATAATAACTCACTCACTCACTCACTCTCACTCTCTCTCTCTTTCTTCGAAGACGTTGTACCTTACAATCAGACAACGTCTAGCGACGACTCTTTTGGCACTGGCACACGCTGACGACGTCCATCCTTGTCTTGGAAGTCATTAGGACACTAGAGGGACCTGTGGCAAGGGCGACGTGACGTCAGTGGGGCTGGACGCTCCCGATGGGGTCTCTGACGTCAGCTCGAAGGCCGACTTGCTGTGCGAGAAGAGGCGGCAGGGCGACAGCGCGGGTTTTAGGGCCATCGGAGACCGTTCAAACCCCAGGCTCCGCAGCTCTGCTTCGAACTGCGCCAGCTGCATCATGAAGTTGGCGTTGGGCGAGATGACCTGGCGGCGGGCTCTGACGTAGTCGAAGGCGTCATCCAGACGCAGCGCACGAGAGTACATGAGGTAAGCGAGGCAGATAGTGGCGGAGCGGCTGATGCCCCCCCGGCAGTGGACCAGCACTTTACCTCCTCGCTGTTTCTCGTGCTCTGCAGAGGTAAAGAAAAGTAGGCCATGGTTAGGAAGTAAAGTTAGGAAGTAAAGAAATATAATCAGGCAGAGTAAAGAAATATGGTCACGCACTGTAAAGTCAGGCGGACTAAAGAAGTATGTTCAGGAGCAGTAAAGCAGTATGCTCATTTGGGGGGGGGGGGGGGGGGTGAAATACGGTCAAGGAAGTAAAGAAGTGTGGTCACATGCAATACAGAAATATGGTCAGGTGGAGTTAAGAAGGATGGTCAGGTGGAGTAAACGTGTATGGTATGGCAGAGTAAAGATGTATGATCTAGCGCAGCAAAGAAATTTAGTCACATGGAGTAAGGAAATATGGTCAGGAGTAAGTATGGTCAGGAGGATTTAAGTAGTACGGTCAGGTGAAGTAACCAAAAGTATGGTCTGGCGGAGTAAGGTATGGCCAGGCGTAGTAAAGACCTTTAGTCAAGCGAAGTAAAGCAGTTAAGCGAGGCAGACTAAAGGATGTGGCCAAGTGGAGATTTAGGTATGGCTAGGCAAAATATGAAGAATGGACGGGAGGAATAAAGAAGTATGGTCGGGGGGGGGGGGAATACAGAAGTACAGTCGGGAGGAATAAAGAAGGTCGGGAGGAATAAAGAAGTATGGTCTGGTTGAATACAGTATGATCAGGCGCGGTAAAAACATTACTGCAAGACGAAGTGCAGAAGTTTAGCGAGGCAGAGTGAAGAAATATTGTCAGGGTAAGCAAAAACGCTTGGTCAGGCACAGTTAAATTAAAAGAAAAAAGTGTGATCAGGTTGCGCTAAAAAGAAAAAAAAAGATGCAGGCGGAGTACAGAAGTATGATCAGCAGGAGTAAAGAAACTGTATAAGTACGTGGAATAAAGTAAGGTCATGCACAGTAAACAGTATGGTCATGAGTCAGGAAGTATGATCAGGTGGAGTAAAGTGTGTGATCAGGGGAAGTAAAGAAGTACGGTCAGGGGCAGTAAAGTGTGTAATCAGGAGGAGTAAAGAAGCATGGTCAGGGACAGTAAAGTGTGTGTGATCAGGGGGTGTAAAGAAGCATGGTCAGGTGGAGCAGAGTGTGATCAGGAGAGGTAAAGAAGTATGATCAGGTGGAGTAACGTGTGTGATCTGGGGAAGTACAGAAGTATGGTCAGGGGCAGTAAAGTGTGTGATCAGGGGAATTAAAGAAGTATGGTCAGGGACAGTAAAGTGTATGATCAGGGAAGGTAAAGGAGTATGGTCAGGGACAGTAAAGTGTATGATCAGGGAAGGTAAAGGAGTATGGTCAGGGGCAGTAAAGTGTATGATCAGGGAAGGTAAAGGAGTATGGTCAGGGGCAGTAAAGTGTATGATCAGGGAAGGTAAAGGAGTATGGTCAGGGGCAGCAAAGTGTATGATCAGGGAAGGTAAAGGAGTATGGT
This sequence comes from Conus canariensis, assembly GCA_033310375.1. Classification (NCBI taxonomy): domain Eukaryota; kingdom Metazoa; phylum Mollusca; class Gastropoda; order Neogastropoda; family Conidae; genus Conus; species Conus canariensis. The sequence goes on along the minus strand of CM065716.1, from coordinate 73,130,716 downwards.
CAGGGGCAGCAAAGTGTATGATCAGGGAAGGTAAAGGAGTATGGTCAGGGGCAGCAAAGTGTATGATCAGGGAAGGTAAAGGAGTATGGTCAGGGGCAGCAAAGTGTATGATCAGGGAAGGTAAAGGAGTATGGTCAGGGGCAGCAAAGTGTATGATCAGGGAAGGTAAAGGAGTATGGTCAGGGGCAGCAAAGTGTATGATCAGGGAAGGTAAAGGAGTATGGTCAGGGGCAGCAAAGTGTTATCAAAAGGAGTAAAGATGTATGGTCAGGTGGAGTAAGGTGTGATCAGAAAGAGTAAAGATGTATGGTCAGGTGGAGTAAGGTGTGATCAGAAAGAGTAAAGATGTATGGTCAGGTGGAGTAAGGTGTGATCAGAAAGAGTAAAGATGTATGGTCAGGTGGAGTAAGGTGTGATCAGAAAGAGTAAAGATGTATGGTCAGGTGGAGTAAGGTGTGATCAGAAAGAGTAAAGATGTATGGTCAGGTGGAGTAAGGTGTGATCAGAAAGAGTAAAGATGTATGGTCAGGTGGAGTAAGGTGTGATCAGAAAGAGTAAAGATGTATGGTCAGGTGGAGTAAGGTGTGATCAGAAAGAGTAAAGATGTATGGTCAGGTGGAGTAAGTGTGATCAGAAAGAGTAAAGATGTATGGTCAGGTGGAGTAAGGTGTGATCAGAAAGAGTAAAGATGTATGGTCAGGTGGAGTAAGGTGTGATCAGAAAGAGTAAAGATGTATGGTCAGGTGGAGTAAGGTGTGATCAGAAAGTAAAGATGTATGGTCAGGTGGAGTAAGGTGTGATCAGAAAGAGTAAAGATGTATGGTCAGGTGGAGTAAGGTGTGATCAGAAAGAGTAAAGATGTATGGTCAGGTGGAGTAAGGTGTGATCAGAAAGAGTAAAGATGTATGGTCAGGTGGAGTAAGGTGTGATCAGAAAGAGTAAAGATGTATGGTCAGGTGGAGTAAGGTGTGATCAGAAAGAGTAAAGATGTATGGTCAGGTGGAGTAAGGTGTGATCAGAAAGAGTAAAGATGTATGGTCAGGTGGAGTAAGGTGTGATCAGAAAGAGTAAAGATGTATGGTCAGGTGGAGTAAGGTGTGATCAGAAAGAGTAAAGATGTATGGTCAGGTGGAGTAAGGTGTGATCAGAAAGAGTAAAGATGTATGGTCAGGTGGAGTAAGGTGTGATCAGAAAGAGTAAAGATGTATGGTCAGGTGGAGTAAAGTGTGATCAGAAAGAGTAAAGAAGTATGGTCAGGTGGAGTAAAGTGTGATCAGAAAGAGTAAAGAAGTATGGTCAGGTGGGTAAGTGTGTGTGACCTTGGGGAGTAAAGACGTATGGTCAGGGGCAGTAAAGTGTGTGATCAGGGGTAGTAAAGAGGTATGGTCAGGTGGAGTACAGTCTGTGACCTGGGGGAGTAAAGAAGTATGATTAGGTGGAGTGCAGATGTGATCAGGGGAGGTAAAGAAGTATGACCAGGTGGAGTACTGTGTGTGATCAGAAGGAGTAATGAAGTATGGTCAGGGGCAGTAAAGTGTGTGATCGGGGGAGTAAAGAAGTATGGTCTGGTGGGGTAAAGTGTGTGATCTGGGGTAGTAAAGGAGTATGGTCAGATCGAGTAAAGTGTGTGATCAGAGGAACTAAAGACGTATGGTCAGGTGGAGTAAAGAAGTATGGTCACTGGCAGTAAAGTACATGTTCAGCGGGAGTAGAGAAGTGTGGTCAGGTGGAGTAAAGTGTGTGCTCAAGCGGAGTAAAGAAGTATGGTCAGGTGGTGTACAGTGTGTGATAAGGGAGAGTAAAGGAGTATGGTGTAGTAAAGTGTGTGATCAGGGGAAGTAAAGAACTATGGTCATCTGGAGTAAAGTGTGTGATCAGGGGGAGTAAAGAAGCATGGACAATGACAGTAAAGTGTGTGATCAGGCGTCAGTAAAGAAGTATGGTCAGGTGGACTGAAGTGTGTGATCAGGGAGAGTAAAGAAGTATGGTCAGGAGCAGTAACGTGTGTTATCATGGGGAGTAAAGAAGTATGGTCAGATGCAGTAAAGTGTGTGATCAGGGGAAGTAAAGAAGTACGGTCAGGGCCAATAAAGTGCGTGATCAGAGGGAGAGAAGTATAGAGGAGGTAAAGAAGTATGGTCAGGAATAGTTAAATATGTGATCAGGGGGAGTAAAGAAGTATGGTCATGGATTGCAAAGGGTGTGATTAGGGGGAGTAAACAAGTATGATCAGATGGAGTAAAGTGTGTGATGGGGGAGGAAAAACGTGTGGTCAGGGGCAGAAAGTGTGTTATCAATGGACGACAAGAAGTATGGTCAGGGGCAGTATAGTGTGTGATCAGGGGGAGTAAAGAAGTATGGTCCGTGGCAGTAAAGTGTGTGATTTGAGGGAGTAAAGAAGTATGGTCAGGTGGAGTAAAGTGTGTGATCAAGCGGAGTACAGAAGTATGGTCAGGTGGAGTAAAGTGTGTGATCAGGGGGAGTAAAGAAGTATGGTCAGGTGGAGTACAGTGTGTGATCAGGGGAAGTAAAGAAGTATGGCCAGTGGCAGTAAAACGTGTGATCAGGGGGAGTAAGGAAGTATGATCAACAGGAGTAAAGTGTGTGATCGGGGGAGTAAGGAAGTATGGTCAGGTGGAGTACAGTGTGTGATCGGGGAAGCAAAAGAGTATGGTCAGTGGCAGTAAAGTGTGTGATCAGGGGGAGAAAAGAGGTATGGTCAGTGGCAGTAAATAGTGTGATCAGGGGGAGTAAAGAAGTATGGTAAGGGTCAGTAAAGCGTGTGATCAGGGGGAGTAAAGAGGTATGGTCCGTGGCAGTAAAGTGTATTATCAGGGGGAGTAAAGAGGTATGGTCAGTGGCAGTAAAGTGTGTGATCAGGGGGAGTAAAGAGGTATGGTCAGTGGCAGTAAAGTGTGTGATCAGGGAGAGTAAAGAGGTATGGTCAGTGGCAGTAAAGTGTGTGATCAGGGGGAGTAAAGAGGTATGGGTAGTGGCAGTACAGTGTGTGATCAGGGGGAGTAAAGAAGTATGATCAGGTGGAGTAAAGTGTGTGATCAGGGGAAGTAAAGAAGTACGGTCAGTGGCAGTAAAGTGTGTGATCAGGGGGAGTAAAGAGGTGTGGTCAGTGGCAGTAAAGTGTGTTATCAGGGGGAGTAAAGAAGTATGATCAGGTGGAGTAAAGTGTGTGATCAGGGGAAGTAAAGAAGTACGGTCAGGGGCAGTAAAGTGTGTGATCAGGGGGAGTGAAGAAGTATGGTTAGGGAATAGTAAAGTGTGTGATCAGGGCGAGTAAAGAAGTATAGTCAGATGGAGTAAAGTATGTGATCTGGGGGAGAAAAGAAGTATGATCAGGGGCAGAAAAGTGTGTGATATGGTGAACTAAAGTAGTATGATCAGGGGCAGTAAAGTGTGTGTGATCTGGTGAACTAAAGAAGTATGGTCAGGGGCAGCAAAGTGCGTGATCTGGTGAACTAAAGAAGTATGGTCAGGGGCAGTAAAGTGTGTGACCTGGGGGAGTAAAGAATTATAGTCAGGAGCAGAAAAGTGTGTGACCTGGGGGAGTAAAAAAGTATGGTTAGGGGCAGTAAAGTGTGTGATCTGGTGAGCTAAAGAAGTATGGTCAGGGGCAGTAAAGTATGTAATCAAGGGAAGTAAAAAGTATGGTCAAGTGGAGTTAAGTGTGTGATCAGGGGGAGTAAAGAAGTAGAACAGGTGAAATCAAAAACTATGGTAAGGGACAGTAAAGTGTTTGATCAGGGGAAGTAAAAAATGTATGGTCAGGGGCAGTAAAGTGTGTGATCACGGGAAGTAAAGAAGTATGGTTAGCTGGAGTAAAGTGTGTAATCTGGGAAAGTAAAGAAGTATAGTCAGGGGCAGTAAAGTATGTGGTCAAGGGGAAGTAAAGAAGTATGGTCAGGTGGAGTAAAGTGTGTGATCAGGGGAAGTTAAAAAAAAGTATGGTCAGGGGCAGTAACGTGTGTGATCAGAAGTTAAGAAGTATGGTCAGTAAAGTGAGTGATCAGGGGAAATAAAGTTGCATGGTCAGGTGGAGTAAAGTGTGTGATCAGGGGGAGTAAAGAAGTATGGTCAGGGGCAGTAATGTGTGATCAGGGGGATAAAGAAGTATGGCCAGGGGCAGCAATGTGTGATCAGGGGGATAAAGAAGTATGGCCAGGGGCAGTAGAGTGTGTGATCAGGGAGAGTAAAGAAATTTGGTCAGGCGGACTACAGTGTGTTATCAAGGGAAGTAAATATGTATGGTGTGGGGAAGTAACGTGTGATCAAGGGGGGTAAAGAAGTATGGTCAGGGGCAGTAAGCTGTGTGATCAGGGGAAGTAAAGAAGCATGGTCAGGTTCAGTACAGCGTGTAATCAGGGGAAGTAAAAAAAAAAGTAGGATCAGGGGCAGCAAAGTATGTGATCAGTGGGGAGTAAAGAAGTATGGTCAGGTGGAGTAAAATATGTGATCGGGGGGAGTAAATAAGTATGGTCAGGGGCAGTAACGTGTGTGATCAGGGTGAGTAAAGAAGTATGGTCACTAAAGTGAGTGATCATGGGAAATATAGATGTATGGTCAGGTGGAGTAAAGTGTGTGATCTGGGGGAGTAAAGAAGTATGGTCAGGGGCAGTAAAGTGTGTGATCAGGTAGAGTGAAGAAGTATGGTCAGGCGGGCTACAGTGTATGATCAAGGGAAGTAAAGAAGTATGGTGAGGGGAAGTAAAGTGTGATCAGGGGAAGTAATGCAGTATGTTCAGGGTCATTAAAGTGTGTGATCAGGAAAGTAGAGAAGTACGGTCATGTGAAGTAAAGAGTGTGATCAGGGAAGGAAAAGAAGTATGATCAGGTGGAGTAATGTATGTACTCAGGAAGAGTAAAGAAGTATCATCAGGGGCAGTAAAGTGCGTGATCAGAGTGGAGTAAAGAAGTATGGTCAGGGGCAGTAAAGTGTGTGATCAGGGGGAATAAACAAGTATGGTCCGGGTCAGTAAAGTGTGTGATCTGGTGGAGTTAACAAGTATGGTCAGCTGCAGTAAAGTGTGTGATCAGGGGAAGTAAAGAAGTATGGTCAGAAGCAGTGAAGTGTGTGATCAGGGGAAGTAAAGAAGTATGGTCAGAAGCAGTGAAGTGTGTGATCAGGGGAAGTAAACAAGTATGGTCAGCTGCAGTAAAGTGTGTGATCAGGGGAAGTAAAGAAGTATGGTCAGAAGCAGTGAAGTGTGTGATAAGGGAAATTAAAGAAGCATGGTCAGGGGCAGTAAAGTAGTTAATCAGGGGGAGTAAAGAAGTACGGTCAGGGGCAGTTAAGTATGTGATCAGGGGAAGTAAAGAAGTAGGGTCAGGGGCAGTAGTGTGATCATGGGGAGTAAAGAAGTATGGACAGGTGGAGTAAAGTGTGTGATCAGGGAGAGTAAAGAGTTATGGTCAGGGGCAGTTAAGTGTGTGATCGGGTTGCGGTGGTAAGGAAGTATGGTTAGATGGAGTTCAGTGTGTGATCAGGGGGAGTAAAGAAGTATGGTCAGGTGGAGTAAAGTGTGTGATCAGGGGGAGTAAAGAAGTATGGTCAGGTGGAGTAAAGTGTGTGATCAGGGGGAGTAAAGAAGTATGGTCAGGTGGAGTAAAGTGTGTGATCAGGGGGAGTAAAGAAGTATAGTCAGGTGGAGTAAAGTGTGTGATCAGGGGGAGTAAAGAAGTATGGTCAGGTGGAGTAAAGTGTGTGATCAGTGGGAGTAAAGAAGTATGGTCAGGTGGAGTAAAGTGTGTGATCAGTGGGAGTAAAGAAGTATGGTCAGGTGGAGTACAGTGTGTGATCATGGGGAGTAAAGAAATATGGTCTGGTGGTGTAAAGTGTGTGATCAGTGGGAGTAAAGAGGTATGGTCAGGTGGAGTACAGTGTGATGAGGGGGAAGTACAGAAGTATGATGAGGGGCAGAAAAGTGCGTGATCAGGGGGAATAAAGAAGTATGGTCAGGGGAAATAAAATGTGATCAGGGGAAGTAAAGAAGTATGGTCATGTGGAGTAAAGTGTGTAATCAGGGGGAGTAAAGAAATATCGTCAGGGGCAGTAAAGTGCGTGATCACGGGGAGTAAAAAGTATGGTCAGGTGGAGTAAAGTGTGTGGTCTGGGGGAGTAAAGAAGTATGGTCAAGGGCAGTAAAGTATATGATCAGGGGAGTATAGAAGTATGGTAAGGAGCAGTAAAGTGTATGATCAGGGGGAGTAAAGAAGTATGGTCAGTGGCAGTAAAGTGTGTGATCAGGGGAGTAAAGAAATGTGGTCAGGGGCAGTCAAGTGCGTGATCAGGGGGAGTAAAGAAGTATGGTCAGTGGCAGTAAAGTGCGTGATCAGAGGGAGTAAAGAAGTATGGTAAGGGGCAGTAAAGCGTGTGATCAGGGGAGTAAAGAAGTATGGTCAGGGGCAGTCAAGTGCGTGATCAGGGGAGGAAAGAAATATGGTCAGGTGGAGTCATATGTGTGATCTGGGGGAGTAAAGGAGTATGGTCAGGGGCAGTTAAGTTTGTGATCAGATGGGCTAAAGAAGTATGATCAGGTGGAGGAAAGTGTGTGATCAGGGGGAGTAAAGAAGTGTGGTTTGGGGCAGTATAGTATGTAATCAGGGGGAGTAAACAAGTATAGTCTCGGGCAGTATTGTGTGTGATCAGGGGGAGTAAACAAGTATGGTCCGGGTCAGTAAAATGTTTGATCCGGTGCAGGAAAGAAGTATGGTCACGTGGAGTAAAGTGTGTGATCTGGTGGAGTAAACAAGTATGGTCAGCTGCAGTAAAGTGCGTGATCAGGGAAAGAAAAGAAGTATGGTCATGGGCAGTAGTGTGATCAGGGGGAGTAAAGTATGTAATCAGGGGGAGTAAAGGAGTACGGTCAGGGGCAGTAAAGTGTTGTCAGGGGAAGTAAATATGGTCAGGGGCAGTAGTGTGATCAGGTGGAGTAAAGAAGTATGGTGTGACGGTTGGTGACAAGTTCGATAGACTAGAAGATGGTAACAATACAAACACTTCCTCTCTTCTCCTTCCGATGTAAAACAGAGAGGTGATTTAAAGTTCAACAATAATTAAAATTTATTAAAATTAAAACAAATGAGTGGTGGTGAAGATGATGCTGGAAAAAAAATACACAAGACCTGCGTGGGGAAGTTCCTCAGAATGTCCACTCTTGTTTGCCCCACTTGCTATTATACGAAAAGTAGTCTCAAAAAAATGAATCTAAATTGTGGCGCTATGGAATGCATGCGATGTGGTGTTTGTCCCAAGAAATAAAGGAATCTTAGCTTGGCTCTTGATGATGTTCCATGGAGGGATCTTCTGTCTCCTCCAGCATTCCAGATTGGGCCTCGTCTCTGCTATTGATGTGGACTTGGGATTGATGACTGTAGACGGGTGAATGACGACACGAAAGGAACGAAGCAAACAGGAAACAAACAGGAAACCCCATATCAAACTACATTAGCGCCGATTAGTTGACCGGGCCGGTTCGACCTCTTCAGATGAAGTACACACATCCTCGCCAAGTGTTCAGACTCCTCAACTCTTCAATGCAGCACTTCCACTCAGTACTGGCCTTGTACTGACACTTGCTAAGATCTTGAGGTAGCTGAAATCCTTGGTCACCCTGCTTGGCCATTACAACGTGACTCCTGACGGCAAGTCCCAGGCAGCGAGTGAACTGTTAGAAAAATTTGCTCCACTGCGCTTGCGCGTTGCTATGAATTATGATTGGTGGTGTTCACGGCAGCAAGATTTTATGACATAAAAATTTCCTGGAAGTGTTTTAAAATTTGAAGGAATTCCATCATCACAGGTTTCAAAATCGAAAAATGGCTAGTGAAATGCAGATATTAAAAATCTTTACTTTTTGAAGATTTTGATAGCAGTCGAATGCATAAGTTGAAAGATGACGTCATGCGAATTATGACGAGATTTTTATGAATGAAAAGGTTGGATCTGTTAATATGCTGCCACAATGGTCAGGTGGAGTAGTGTGACCAGGGGGAGTACAGAAGTATAGTCAGGTGGAGTAAAGTGTGTGATCAGGGGGTGTAAAGAAGTATAGTCAGGTGGAGTAAAGTGTGTGATCAGGGGAGTAAAGAAGTATGGTCAGGGGCAGTTAAGTGTGTGATCAGTTTTTTTTTTTTTTTTTTGGGGGGGGGGGGGGGTAAAGAAGTATGGTTAGGTGGAGAAAAGTGTGTGATCAGAGGGAGTAAAGAAATATGGTCTGGTGGAGTGAAGTGTGTGATCAGTGGGAGTCAAGAGGTATGGTCAGGTAGAGTGAAGTGTGTGATCAGGGGGAGTAAAGAAGTACGGTCAGGGGAAGTAAAGTATGTGATCAGGGGAAGCAAAGAAGTATGGTCATGTGGAGCAAAGTGTGTGATCAGGGGGAGTAAAGAAATATCGTCAGGTGGAGTCAAGTGTGTGATCACGGGGAGTAAAGAAGTATGGTCAGGGACAGTAAAGTGTGTGATCTGGGGGAGTAAAGAAGTATGGTCAGGGGCAGTAAAGTGTATGATCAAGGGGAGTGAAGAAGTATGGTTAGGAGCAATAAAGTGTATGATCAGAGGAGTAAAGAAGTATGGTCAGTGGCAGTAAAGTGTGTGATCAGGGGGAGTAAAGATGTATGGTAAGGAGCAGTAAAGTGCGTGATCAGGGGAGTAAAGAAGTATGGTAAGGGGCAGTAAAGTGCGTGATCAGGGGGAGTAAAGAAGTATGGTAAGGGGCAGTAAAGCGTGTGATCAGGGGAGTAAAGAAGTATGGTAAGGGGCAGTAAAGTGCGTGATCAGGGGGGAGTAAAGAAGTATGGTAAGGGGCAGTAAAGTGCGTGATCAGGGGGGAGTAAAGAAGTATGGTAAGGGCAGTAAAGCGTGTGATCAGGGGAGTAAAGAAGTATGGTAAGGGGCAGTAAAGTGCGTGATCAGGGGGAGTAAAGAAGTATGGTCAGGTGGAGTCAAATGTGTGATCAGGGGGAGTAAAGGAGTATGGTCAGTGGCAGTAAAGTGTGATGGGGGGGGGGGTTAAAAAGTATGGTTAGGTGGAGTAAAGTGTGTGAACAGGGGTAGTACAGAAGTATGGTCAGTGGCAGTAAAGTGTGTGATCAGGGGGAGTAAAGAAGGATGGTCAGGGGAAATAAAGATGTTTGGTGCGGCAGATTCAAGAAGTGCGGTAGGTTGAAATAAAAAAAAAATGTTCGATCACGTGGAGTTAAGAAAAAAAAATTTCATGTAATTCTGTTTATACCTCAGGCGATAGTAAGAGACTTCGGAGGGGGGATGATGGGTGGTTGTGGCCGTATAATGATGGCTGTTACCATGTCAAAATCGTTTTTCTATCGCAAAATTTGGTTAGACTGAGTAAAGAAGTATGGTAAGGATTTTGAACATTGCTTTTTCATATTGTCTGGATCATTGTCAACATGAAACAGAGCTAGAATGAATGAAAATGGGTCCAGGAAAGATTGGAAGAGGGAGATAAAGGGTGAGAAGGAACGATCAGCATGAAACTACATTGTCGATATCCTTCTCAAGCTTCTCATTGGATCTAACCCATTCCTGCACAGCTTACCAGATTTCTAATTGAAATCACGAAGTAGTAACTTAGACTGACTACATCATTAGGTAATACAATGTCTATTGTTTAGTTAATTTACAATCCGCCATGGAAATGATACGTTACACGTGAAATCCAAATTGAAAGTCTAGGATGTCTATGACAGGATCAGTGAAATTGAACATCTTTAGCTATTGATAATCAAAAATACATTATGTACAAGACAAAAAAGAAAGACAAAAAAAGAAGAAAAGTCCCTATCCAAACGAAATGAAGTAATAACGTACTTAAGCTTGCAGTCACCAATTAAATGGAAACAAAAGCAGAGCTGACCAATCAAACTAACAAAACTGCATTTTTCAATGACATGCATGAGAAAAACAATATCAACAAATGAAAGCAATGATCAAAACAAAGTGGAAAACCAAGAATGGTACCAACTGATGAAATCTTTGAACAAGAAAAAAAATTACGAAATCACCAATACGACAGAGCATTAGATCTAAATTCGCTGAAAAACTGAGACTAATTTCAATCAACCAATGAAACACAAGAATGAAACAACACACACACACACACACACACACACACACACACTCACACGCACAAGCACACACACACACACACACACACACACACACACACAGAGAATCAGATCACAAAAGGTTACAGTTGAAAGAAAGATCAAACAATTCCAAGGAAAGGAATTCAAACGAGAAAGAGAACATTACATTACAACAGGCGAAAGTTGAAACAATTAACTGATATGGATTCCTTGGTCACCAATAAAGGGAACAAACAAATCACAACGTTGATGAAACAACCCGCAACCTACTCCTCTTCGTCTGACACCATTAGGTACAACGAGGATGAACAGTCTTCTATCACTATGAAAAGGATCGAGCAATTGTTCAGAAAAAGGGGAGGAAATGGGAGAAAAGCGGGGGCGGGGGGGGGGGGGGGGGGGGAAGATGTGGTGAACAAGAGGCTGTTAAAAATGTCAATATTTACACTCTTCACTGACAGCATATGAGAATTGTTCACTTCAGCGTAGTGGACAGAACAATTTTTTTTTACGCCTGTCTACATTGTTAGTTTCTTCCGTTCCTCTGACGGCTTAGTTACCCATTAAATAGTTTCAAACCATGCCCAGAACTGACCAATGAAGTGAAAGGCGTCCGAGAACCAGGTGGCCAGATCGGCACTGTCGCTGTCCTCCACAGGGATGACCTTGTACCGGAAGTCATGGGGGAAGTGGTTGCGACAGCACGTGGACACATTGAGGATAGCCGTGATATCCAGCTCTTGCAGCAGTTCCTTCATGCTGGAGTGACTGGCGTCCCTATGTACAGGTAGGGCAGCAGCTCCACTGGGGACATCTGCATGTAATGCAAGAGAACTCGTAAAGACAGATAAATCCACTCTCACATGGAAAATTATTTGTACAACAGACAAAAAGTGTAAGGTAGGACTGCGTGCATACTAGTCCATATACTCCATATTATATCCACTAGGCCATGGTGGTTACAATGGTCACAGCTAAATACACAAGCAAATAAATAAATAAACAACTGGGAAGGGGGGGGGGGGGGGGGCTAACGAACAAGATTTAGTATTAATTCAACGCACTACATGATCCTACATGGTCTGCAATACAACATGTACGGGTGGGGAGGGGGTATGCATGTGTGTGCATTTGCATGTCCAAGTATGCGCATGTAGGCGCAAGTGCAAATGTAATAAAAGAATAACTTAAATACACAAATATGGGAAAAGTCCCTCCAATGCGGACGCATGTGCAAATGTGCTAAATGAACAGCTAAAATAAATGTATGAGGAAAAGCCCCTCTTTCCGACTCGCCCAATCACTCTCGCATGTGACTGCACTACGCATGCACACGCAGACGCACATATGCGTTCTCAGACATATGCATGCACACGCGCATGCTCTTCTCTCTCTCTCTCTCTCTCTCTCTCTCTCTCTCTCTCTCTCCTGTGATATTATCACCGATCCAAACAGAAAACACCCTCTAGTGGCTGTAAATCAAGAACGAAAGACAGCATGAAAACTAATTAAAGCAAAAAATGCAAAGTTAAAGTGCCAAGGTGAGAATCAAATCACGGATCACACTGGAACACGTTTGTAAAAACAAAATATGAGAAAGTAAGAAAAGAGAGAAAGACAGTATAGAGGATACAACAAGAAATATAAACCATGGCCTACCCCGTGAAACGCCGTATGTGTGGTGGTGGGGTGGGTCTGTGGGTGAGGTGAGTGAAGGTGGATCCGATCCAATGGTTTGAGCTGACCGGACAGGGTGGTGTGACTAGAACACAGGTGTGGACACTCTACTTGAAACCCCCCGTAACCACCTGCAAACAGAAAGCAAGTATAGGATATAAAAGAAGTTAGACTGCCTGGGTTCTTTCAAAACAAGATAACAAAACAACGGAGGAAGAAAACTTTGAACCCACTGGAGAGATGAGGAATTGAGCACTTCGACTCGTAGAGTCTTCAAAGCAATGACGTAAAGATCACAATTTCATCATCACTGCATTATGACGTAATGCATGTGAACGTAAATATTGAGAAGGAAGGGGGGTGGGGGAAGAGTAAAACGGGGGGGGGGGGGGGGGGAGGGAAAGGGGAAATGTGGGGATGGGGGAAGCTGTGATCTGGTTTAGTCTTTGATGTTGAGGCCATCTGGTGTTGTAGTACCAAGATGGTGGATGATCAGTTTCTCCATGTTCTTTCTCTTGAAGGAGTCACCAGTGCTGTTGCGCCAGACCACTGATACAGAGAAGTGGGTTATGCTGTGGGGATCGGTGTTGAAGTGAATAGCCACAGGGGTTTGCTTTTTCAGGAGGATGCTGTCCCTGTGCTCTTTGCAGCGTTCTTCCAGTGTGCGGTATGTCTCGCCTACGTAGATGCGACCGCACAGGCTGCAGTGGACTACATATACCAAATCACTGGTTTGGCAGGTGAAACTGCTCCTCATGGTAAAATGGCGTCCTGAGGGCCCTTTAAAGGTGAGCGTGGTAGTGCTGAGGAAGGGACAGCATTTGCACTTTTGTCTGTCACAGCAGCTGTTGCCCAGGGAGTAGTGGTTCTGGGGGGCTGTGGGTCGGAATGACGACCTAACCAGATGATCGCCCAGGTTTCGGTCTCGTTTGAAGGCCATCAAAGGAAGTTCTTTTACTGATCCCAAAGTTGGCAAGACATTCAAAGAACTTCCTCTGATGGCCTTCAAACGAGACCGAAACCTGGGCGATCATCTGGTTAGGTCGTCATTCTGACCCACAGCCCCCCAGAACCACTACTCCCTGGGCAACAGCTGCTGTAACAGACAAAATGCAGTGATGACGAAATTGTGATCTTTACGTCGAAGACTCTACGAGTCGAAGTACTTAATTCCTTGTCTCTCCAGTGGGTTCGAAGTTTTTTCCTCCGTTGTTTTGTTATCCAGAAAACAAGTAATTCATACATCACCCTCGACATCGTCCTCTTTAATTACGCTCTACCATCGGTGTCGTTGGCAAGGAAATGAAAGAAAACACACACACACACACACTCTCTCTCTCTCTCTCTCTTTTCTCTCTCTCTCGCTCTCAAGAAAAAAGCAAGGAAGAAGAGGGGGAGGGGAGTAATGTTTCTGGCCATTGAAGAAGGCATGTGTAGCACTCTAAAAATAAAAAAATAAAATAAAAAGCAGAAAAACTCCACGTGCTGCGTAAGTGTGAGGTTCACCATAAACACACATACAGAGAGAGAGAGAGAGAGAGGGTGGGGGGAGACAGACAGACATACAGAGACAATAAGAGAGAGAGAGAGAGAGAGAGAGAGAGAGAGAGAGAGAGAGAGAGAGAGAGAGAACGACTGAGAGAAAGAAACAAAGAAAACAAAAAGAAAAAAGTAGATAATTATCACCCCCATCAACGTTCTCGCGTCACCATCGTTGTCTTCAGCTGTTATCCAGATCAAGCAGTTTTTGACGTTTTTTTTCCCCTCAACATGCTATGGAACGATAATTTTCGTGAAGGAATGGAAACGATGTTGTATGATATAAAAAAAAAAAAAAAAAAAAAAAAACCGTGATGGTAACATAATAATGGGCGGACTAGAAAACTTATTCAGTAAAGGACTGGAAAATTTCGTATCAAAACACATAAAAAAGTAACTAGCATTGAAATAGGATGAAGAACTTAACCCAGCAAGCACATCTTTTCTCTCCCTTTCTGATACGGCTCTATTGATAAAACACTTTACAATGTTTTCAATTAAGCGTTTAATTTAGGGTCTAACTGTTTGAGCTTCAGCATTCGATAGCTATGTTATCTTCTAAACCCGCCTAATTCAAATCAAAAACAAAACAGTATTTTCTCTGCCTCCGTTGGTTCGTAAAGCTTACGACTACTTTTGTATGTAGAGTACTAATGACAGATATTACGTTTTGTCACAATTCCCCATCCATCTCTCTCCCCCATCCCTCCTCCACTCAATCGCGGCCGGTTCCTCCCTCCACCACCCTCGTTCCCTTTCGCTGTCTGCTTTCAGTGTTCTTACAGCCCAGGCGACCACACATCGCCTTTTCAGGAATCTCCATACGCAGGAACAGGAACTCTGCCATAATGACAAGAACAGCTGAATAAGGTCATTTGTGGATATTACTATGTACAAAATACGGAGCAGTTTACAACAAAGCTGAACTCTCAACATCTTAAGGGTACATAAACGCACATCATGCTCACGATGCCAGTCAGTACATTTAATCTGTTGTCGTAGGATAATATAAATAAGTTTAAAGAATAAAATGTGTAATACTATTGGTGCCAAAAAAAAAAGAAAAAGAAAAACAAAACACATATGTGCAGAAATTCAGGTCAACGTTTGTATTCTTGCTATCCTGTCGCCATGAACTGGATTTCAACTAAAAGCTGGAGTATGAAATATTGTAACAGGAAGAGCGAAACCTTCAGAAAATGACAGATGCGTTGAGTCACTAAAATAGACTACAAAAAAGTACGAAAGTAAAGGAAAATTTTAGGAAAGGAAAGGCAAAGTCAAAACAAGAAACAGAAGAATGCACAGATTTTCCTGAACAAAACTGATTTTAACATCCTACTTGCCTAAGACTAAAGACAGAGAGAATTTCCTAATGGTGGGGACATAACCTTTACTGACATTCCCACTCACCTGCTGAGGTACTCGTTTCCCCTGCATCCCCACAAGAGACGCTCTCTCTCTCTCTCTCTCTCTCTCTCTCTCTCTCTCTCTCTCTCTCTCTCTCTCTCTCAGCACTTGCACTGATAAATCGATATGTAAAAAACTGCCATCTAAACATCTGTTGCAATAAAAGTAAAGGTAGGTTGCGAGATAGCATAGCCAGGATGCATGCCGTAATGAACTTGCCTAAAAAATTACAGACTGTCAGAAACAAAATTGGGAGGAAAACCGGAAGCGAGATGAAAAGCAGAGAAAAACAACACAACTGTTGTGCTCTACCAACGCAACGAACCGGACAGGTCTTCAACGCGGTCCCATTTCCGGGAAGCCGTATTTCCGGTGTTTTAAAATCCCTCCTCCCCTTCCGCCCACCATCTCATTGTAGCCTTCTGCCGTGACAGGTTAAAAGCTCTTTCACCAGGCTGTGGCAGATGAAAGCTTCGGCCACAACCAACACTCTACTCCTGGGTCTGAAAAAACGCACTCAAAAGCTCAACCGTCTCTAACTTCCCGGAAGGAGAGTTCACGCCATACTTAATCAATCGTGTATCCGCCACAAACATCAGACATCTGCTCGGAATTAAACCACTTGCTTTTTGGCCAAGATAAGTTTGGCTGATCTCAATACAAGTATACCTACGACGTGTAAAAGTGGTTATCAAAATGCATCCCGCATTTCCCATTATTGACATAGACTTTTAGTGTCACCAAAAATGCAAGAAGTGATTGGAGGGAGGGAAAAGAAGGGGATGGGGGGGGGGGGGGGGATGGGACTTAGAACGTAACTGGTGATTGGTGGAGAGACGAGTGGGGGTGGTGAGGAAGTGCGGACAGCTCGCTGAGACTTATCCCTCTGCGACTAATCTCTCTCTCAGTCTATAAACCCACCTGGACAAATGGAGTCTTCTTGCCGCTTGATCTAATATTTGCCTCGAGTTGTCGAGCGCTGAAGATCAATTTTGCATTCTGACTACACGCATGCACGCGCGCGCATGTGTTCAGAGAGAGAGAGAGAGAGAGAGAGAGAGAGAGAGAGAGAGAGAGAGAGAGAGTTGAAAAGAATGCACAAAAATACAACTGGCCCATCTTCGCTTTCCGAGTTTACACGCACGCACGAAATCGTAGGCAGTTCACACCTGCTTCGCAGCTGTTCGATCAGCACATTCGGATTCAGGCACAGAATGTTCCTGAACCAGAACCGTTGTCGACATGCCCCACCATCTTCCACCCAGAGGCAATGGTAGGTACTGACTAGAAAACAGTCGTCATGTGCAGAAGTATGAAAATTCTGACGGCTTTTACACCTGAATCAGACACCGTTAATGGTGCAGGCGAGAGGAAATAATGGTTTTCTGTGTTCACCTGTAGCCCATAACAACATTCCTGTTTGTATTAAAGACGAAGCGGGTTTCAAACGGATGGACGTTGAATTATAGAAACTTGACCATTTAATTGTCGTCTCTTTTTTTTTTTTAATAGATTTTCATTTCTTTGTATCAGACTAAGTACTTCAAGTTCTGTACACTTGATAGCGACTGAAGAAAGTGCTGTGGAAATTCCCATTGTGCAGCAAATACAGATAATGTCATGGGAACGACTTTGAACATGCAACTGACTGTTTCGCAAATTGCACCCTGCTTCCTTGTATTTCTTAGCAGGACGGCATTGATGCAGGCGTAACGTATTATGTATATTTTATTTCCATTACCAGATTTTCATATATATTGCATATGAAAATATTACATCGGATACGGGTACAGAGAATCTGTACGTTTGAATTAATTGTAGAGATTTGCATTAAGATTATGTTCACTAAGTTTATCACGTGTAGATTGAGTAGTCCAAGTAGGATTAGTACAACCGGGACAACTGTTGCTCTAAGTAACAACATCTAACGCATATAATCAGATTAGATCCAGTGGGATTAGGATTATTATTTTCAATGTTTGACCCATTCTATTACCCGGACCAGAATTCATACAAATGTCTTCACGAAGCTGGCAATTTACGATAATTTTTATTGTCTTGGCTCTTATTTTACAGAGCTTCCTCAAGACTTACCACAGCCCTTCCATCCAGTCTATTCTTCCACTGTTCTATGTTCTCACAATTTTAAAACACCATTTTTACTGTCTTGGCTCTTATTTTACAGAGCTTCCTCAAGACTTATGACAGCTCTTCCATCCAGTCTATTCTTCCACTGTTTTATGTTCTCACAGTTTTATAACACCATATTTAAACCTGCTCTTTCTTCATACCATCCGAAATTCGCACAGCTCTATAACTCTCGGCTCCTTCCAATCAACAACTTAAAAGTCTGTATTCTAATACAGCTTCACATTTCTATGACTCTGTTCTGAGAAAGCTTTTCCCTCTATATGGATAGCTCTCGATATTTCATGCATTCTAAACAAAACAAAACAAAACAAAACCCCGCTTTTAACATATCTAC
The DNA here is from genome assembly GCA_033310375.1 of Conus canariensis. NCBI lineage: Eukaryota > Metazoa > Mollusca > Gastropoda > Neogastropoda > Conidae > Conus > Conus canariensis. The sequence goes on along the minus strand of CM065716.1, from coordinate 73,113,487 downwards.
ATTTCCAGTTTGTTATTCACACATCATTGTTAGAATCTGACATTGACTAGGGAGCACCGCCCAAAACGACAAGTATTTACTGACAAGGAATATGTTTGCCATTTCACGTTCGCCGTCCTTGATGGCGCCGGCAAGTTCCGTCTACCCGACATCAATGAATTTAATTATTTATGGTGCTCTCCCATGAACAAGGAGGTTATCTTTTGCCCATCTGATACTTTCACCTGGCACAGGAATGGACAGCGCAGATTTTCTGTCCCTCCCTCCCTCTCTCTCTCTCTTCTCAGAGAACAGTCACGGTTGGCAGTGTTAACTGACGACGTCTCTTGCAAAGGTAACAACATGACAGTACGTACGTTTTCCTTCTTTTTTTTTTTCAAATCACAATAATCACCGTACATACTTTTCTGCCTGTACTACCAAGATCTCCACCTGATTCATATTTTCATTCTTCGTTACGAAGAGGTCATATAGCCTGGTGGTATTTTTTCATTCTTTATTTACCACAAAGATCAAAAAGCCTGGTTGTATATTTTCACTCTTTATTTACCACAAAGATCACAGAGCCTGGTAGCATATTTTGACCCTTTGTTTACCACAACGATCACAGAGCCTGATGGTATACTTTCATTCTGTATTTACCACAAAGATTACAGAGCCTGGTTGTATATTTTCATTCTTTACTTACCACAAAGATCACAGAGCCTGGTAGCATGTTTTCATTCTTTATTTACCACAAAGGTCACAGAGCCTGGTAGTATTTTTCACTCTTTGGTTACCACAAAAATCACATAGCCTGATAGTATATTTTTATTCTTTATTTATCACAAAGATCACAGAGCCTGGTGGTATGTTTTCATTCTTTATTAACCATAAAGATCACATAACCTGGTAGCATATTTTTCATTCTTTATCTCCCACAAATATCACATAGCCTCGTGGTATTTTTCCACAACTATTACTTAGCCTGCTAATATATTTTTTTTTTATTTACCACAAATATCACCACCTGAAGTACATGCTCGTCAACTTTTATTTTTTCAAAAATTGCCTTAGTAAAATACTTTTTATCCTTTATTACAAAGGTCAATACCTGAAAATGTGTATTGATCATCCTGTATTGACAAAGAAAAATCACCGTCTGAAAGTACATACTATTTGTGCTTTAATGCAAAGTGAAAGATCACCACCTGAAAATATTTATTTTTTCAGTCTTAGATATAGAAATCGCACCTGGGATCACATATTCTCATTTTTAATTATAAAGATCGCCACCTGGAAGTACGCATTATCTTCACATTTTACTACAAAAACAGTGCCCGGAAATCTTTTTTTCAACCTTCATTACACATATCATTCCATTAGAATACACTTTCAACAAAATCTTTCATTACAAAAAATGATCGGCTGTAAGATTTTTTCCGTCCCTTTTTTTAAGACAAAGATCGTTGATTGGGAAGCATAAATATTGTTTTGTCCTTCATGACGGAGATCAACGCCTGGAAATAATATTCTTTTCACAATTTTTTTACACTGCACGTAGAAATTATCTACCGCTTGTTTTTCGCTCTCTCTCTCTCTCTCTCTCTCTCTCTCTCTCTCTCTCCTCTCTCTCTGTGGGGAGGGGGGGGAGGGCTAGGTTATATGTGTGTGGGCGCGCACGCTATGTGTTGTGGCGCGCGTGTGTGTGTGTGTGTGTGTGTGTGTGTGTGTTCACAAGATAGCACAAGAACACATCAAGATAGCACAAGAACACATCAAGATGTTCGTCTTTGTTGGGCAAAGCGCGCGCGTGCTCTCTCTTGTGTGTGTGTGTGTGTGTGTGTGTGTGTGTGTGTGTGTGTGTGTGTGTGTGTAAAACAGATGTAGGTAACTGGGGTGGAGGAGTGTGAAAAACGAAAACGCACAAGTTTGTAATTTTCGGATCAATCAATGACATACAAAATTCTATCTTGCATCTGCCGAAAGCTAATTCTGCTGCTAACTCTGACCTACCCTAACCTTATCTGACCTACCCTACCCCTTAACCCTTGAGAAGACTTTGGGGCGGGGGGGGGGGGGGGGGGGGGGCGGCGTCATTCTAAAACATTCCTGCTCTTTATGATACTCGTAAGAATGACCTCCCTTGATCATGATATTTGCTCTCCCGGCAAACTTGCATGATTTTCCTGCTGGTGTCGTCCTAGCATGCGATCTACAGCAAATTTGGCGCATATTCTGCGCAAGGCTACGCTTGCCTTGGACGCTTGAAAGTTTTTTTTCCGGTTTTCTGTTTCTTTCTTTCTTTATCTATTTAAGCATAAGACACAAGTCCCCTGGCAGCTGAAAGTGTGGGGACAAATGTTTGGTTTACTGTTAAGCAGAAGAAAAGAAACAGAAAGATAAAAGCCCTCGTTCATACCAGTTTGTGACACTGCAAATCTTCACTTCATCTTCGGATGCATTGCAGTGTGTGTATTAAGCCGACATTCGTAAAAAGTAAAGGGGCACTACTCCTCGAGTCTTGTCGCTCATTTCGATTATGAATTGACTGAAAACTGATCATTCACATCTCGGAATGAACTATGGTTGCGTGGATAGGCACGATTTTTCGACGTCTGATGCTTCTAAATGTAAAGTGGATGGGGTAGGTGAGTAGGGAAGAGGGAAGGAGGAGGAGTAGGGGAGAAGAGGAGTACGAGACGGGGAAGAGGAGAGCGAGTGGGCACATCATCCTCCACACCAACACCAGCTCATTGGTTTCCTCTTTTATTTCAATTCATACCGACCTCAGGATAGTGCGTGCTACATGCTACGGCTCCTCACGTTTCATCCGCTAGGCCTACACCCCGGCCCAATGATGGCTGTTATTTTTCAGCCCTGTACATTCACAAACACCTGAATAACGGAATCAGCGTCACAGCCTTCACCACACTCTGCTCAGAGAAGAAAATGGCCTCAGACTCAGAACGCTGGGAGTATAGGCCTCCCAGCCCCTTTCAACGATATCTTTCGAGAAACTCCTTTGTGGCCTGAGTCACAATGGAACCACTAGAAGCGTCTAATGAGGCCAAATCCAGCTTCGCCGGGCTGCTCTTGAACTGACATTCTATCCCCCACAGCTCGACAAACAACGGGGCCAACCATCACGTTAGTGGCTGGATGTTGAGGAATGCTGAGGGGCATCAAGATAGACCCTTTAGACTCCGTATCTAGGGCAAATTCCAGCATGTGTCCACTTTGTCGCCAATGACTCCTACCTGCGGATATTTACCTCTCGAAAATCTCAAGTCCACTTCAGCAAAGACAACACAAACTACGGCTCCACGGTCTCCCAGGGCTGTCTCATCGGCCTATAATTAGTCCTCCAGACCAAGCCATCCAGACCAGTCATGGTCAAAGACAGGCTCAAGACCTCCTCAGCAAAAACAACATCAATTACGATGTGGCTGAAGTCCAATGGCTGTCTCTTCTAAACCAGTCTGCCCAGACCAGCCGTAGACAAATTGTCTGCTGAGTGACCAGCCTCTTAACTGGCATTCCAAACTACCAGCTAGGTTACCCCTCCCTGCGATCCCATCCCACGTTTGAGGGATTAACCGCTGCAAAATCTCTGTTCTCAAGAGTTGGGCAAAATCATGCCCTTTACAAAACGATGGAATGGAGTCTAGTGATATATCCAATTAATTCTGGGTGGATCGGATCGACAGGTCGATCAGCAATCTGTTAAGCCAGATGAATAAGTACAAGGGAAGCAACTGTTTCAGCCAATACATATTTCCACTAGCGAGGAAAAAGAAACTGATGCCCGATCTTTCAAGCTATTACAAACTTTCCACTGAACATGAGCACCGCTAAATTATCGAAAAAACAACAACAACAAACAAACAAACAAAACCACGGTTACTTAAACGGAAAGAGCTGGACTCGGCCAGTGAGAAAGATTGACTAGTAATCATAAATCAGCTGGTCCTACAACACCATGCTCTCTCTCTCTCTCTCTCTCTCTCTCTCTCTCTCTCTCTCAAATGTCGAAAATTTAAAAAGATCAAATGACAGTAAGAGGACACTGAATATAAACACTCAATATATCAAATCAATAGAGTATTTTACTAATGCACTATCTATACACACACACGTGCGCGCGTGAACACACACACACACACATATATATATATATATAAATTCATATATATATATATATATATATATATATATAAATTCACATATCTATGCATATTTTTTTTAAATTACGTTAAACTGTTACACAAAAACACAAATGTTCGCAACGATTATTAATTTTTTTTTTCGCCCTCGGCTATAATTGTTTTTTGCCAAACAAAATGCTTGATTCTCTCTCTCTCTCTCTCTCTCTCTCTCTCTTTCCGCGATATTCCATTCATAAAAGTTTCCGCTGAACAATAATCGATTCGCTGTCTCCTTTCATTCACAAGCCTACCAGCTCTAGAATAGTTCTCTAGGAAATTAGACAATATCTCAGGAGAACATTAATTTTGTAGTAGTCCTGCAGTAGTCTTGTAGATGAAATGGACCCCACCTAGAAAACTCGGCAACCGGGCAGAACTCGGCTCTCAATCTGAGATCACTGGATTTGTGATTCTCTCTCTCTCTCTCTGTCTGTCTCTCCCTCTCTCTCTCACACTCACACATCATATATATATATTGTGTGTGTGTGTGTGTGTGTGTGGTAATTGAATATATATATATATATATTCAATTATAAACAAAGCTTGCTCTTATGTCTTAGATTGAAGAAATAGGGGGAGATAAGCATTCATATCTGCAGTGGTAGATCATTCTGCCTAACTAATAGTATGTGCTTGAGTGGGTGAATGGGGAAAAATAAAATAAATGCTTCTCAAAATGAGCCTTCAGCAAGCTTATAGTCTCCAAGAAGGAGACAATCTCCAATGGGGAGAAAAACCACCAACATATAACTCCTGGTCAGGTACCGATATTTCGAAACCTGATTGTTTCTCCTCAGTGACCGCGGAAAGTGGTAATTTGACTCCTCTGCCTTTTCGGTTTTAAGAAGAATGCTATCCCAGAAAAGGCTGGTGTGCAATACCGTAGTATGTTTGTTGAGTTTTAAAAAAAAACAACCAAAGGTGCCACCTAAGAAGCAAAAGAAAATCATGAAAGAGCAAAACAAGCTACATTTTCTTGTGAAAAGTAGAAAATATAAAAAGATAACCTTTTAAGACATAAGTGCTGAGGGCCAGTTCTTGGAATGAATCCGCAAGGGACTAAATTACAATAAACTAATAAATTCCAAGGATAAGTACCGAGCACCATTCCAGCAACTTACAGAGCAGCTTGGTGTTGCAATGACTGCAAGTCATTGCAACACCAAGCTGCTCTGTAAGTTGCTGGAATGGTGCTCGGTACTTATCCTTGGAATTTATTAGTTTATTGTATATATATATATATAATATATATATATATATATATATATCACTAACTCAAAACAATTGAAGTACCACTTAGGAAAACTGCTGTCATTCGAAAGAAAACAAAGCTGAACATAATTTAATGATTGAATATTCTATTTTTATTATTCCTCAATCCATTCAAATTTATTCAAACACCGTGACAAAAAATTATCTTTGTTTTACACTTGATTAAAGAGGCATACCCCCAAAATGAAAAGTAACAAGAGTCTATGGTAGATGTCATGATGTTAATAACGGGTATGACCACCGTTCGCGTTCAAACAAGCGTCACATCGACGTCTCATGGAGTGCACCAGGCGGCGGAGAGTGTCCTGGGGGATCGCCTGCCACTCCTGCTCCAGCAACTGAAACAGCTGGTCCACGGTGTCTGCTGGAGGGTTGTGGGCCCGCACTCGCCTCCCCAGCACGTCCCACAGATGCTCTATGGGGTTCAAATCTGGTGACCTGGCAGGCCAGTCCATTCTTGTCACCTGCTGCCCTTGTAGGAACTGATTCACGATGGCGGCGCGGTGGCACGGCGCGTTGTCGTCCTGGAACTGGGCGCCCTGGCCAACTGCCCTCAGGGCGGGCATCACAAGGGGGCGGATGATGGTGTCGCGGTAGGTGGCACCGGTCAGGCGGCCTTCAACACGGTGTAGGGGGGTCCTGTGACGTAGGCTGAACCCACCCCACACCATCACGGACCCACCTCCATAGCGGTCATGCTCCCTGACGGCAGCGTCAACGTAGCGTTCTCCAGGACGTCGCCAGACGCGAACCCGCCCGTCGTTGAACCTGAGGGTGAACCTTGACTCGTCTGTGAAGAGTACTGTTGCCCATTCAGCTCTTGTCCACCTTCTATGACATGCTGCCGAGGCCCGACGATGAGCTCGATGCGCTGGGGTCAGTATTGATCTCACTGCTGGGGACCTTGACCTCAAGTTGGCGTCGTGGAGCCGGTTCCGAACTGTCTGGGTACTGACGTTGACGTTGCTGGCTTGTCGTAGCTGGTCTCGGAGTACTGTGGCACTGGCTGAACGGTCTCTCAGACAAGCGATAACAATGAACCGATCCTGCTGTCTGGAGGTGCTTCTCGTCCGTCCACGTCCCTGCTGTTCTTCAACACTTCCAGTGTTAAGCCAACGGTCTCTGAGCCTCAGAATGACTGGGTGACTCACTCCAAGCCGTCGACCAATCTCCCTCAAGCCAATACCTTCTTGGTACCATGCTATCGCTCTTCCTCTGTCGGTGTTGCTTGGTCGTTGTCTCGCAGGCATGGTTAAATCTTCCTAAATTTCGCGACTTTTTATACCCGTCAAATGTGCTAACTGACTGCAATTCTGCTCAGAAAAGACCTTGCTTTCACGTGCATCACATTTTTTTTTCTTGCTGTGTCTGTGTCAAAATCTGGGAGCGACACAAGTTCGATAATTTCTCGGGATTTTTTTGCCTCAGATGCGACGCGGTAGATAACTGCTGACCGACTTTAACATAACAAAAATGCACGAGGAGTAGTATTTGAGAACCGGGTAAGCTTATCCAGCAGAATTTATTCAATTATCAATATTAATTGGTTTATCAGAGCTTTTTAAAAATTGCATACAAAAATTAGGGTGGTACTTCAATTGTTTTTAGTAGTATATATGTATGTATATAGCAATGATTTCTTTTCACTTTTTCGAATCTGTCTTCAATTGTTCGTCGGCTGGACTCTTTCCCTGTGTCCACGTATCAAATGTCAACTTTCAAGTTTTGATTATTGTAGCCCAGACGACCACATACAACTTTTCAGTGAATTCAAACTCAGACAGGAAATAGTGGGGGGAGGCCACGTTACAGATTGGGATTCCCGTTGGTTTTGCATGTTAATTCTTTGCAACTATTGTGAATGCGTTCTTAGCATTGCCAGCAAGTGGAAAAATGTTGTCGCCATTTTTTCTGTGGACCTTCAGTAACCTTGACACAGCGTCAAAGCTGAAAGGTCATTTTTGATCCAACGTACTGTATTAATCACGCTTTGTTTCAGAGTCTGGATTGCCAGAATGTTACATTGTGTTTTCTAAAGTGTTTCTGACAAATATTCAATGTAAACTAACAGTGTCTTCATTACAGAATGTCTTTTATCCTGTTTATGATCATACTGTGATGGCTGCATTGCAGGCAGCTGTGAATGCCATCGAAGACAGTGGGCTTGACGAGGTTTGGAGTGAAGCTGACATCTATGGTCCAACCACAACAAGACAGATCCTAGAAGCCAAGCACATGAAAAGAGCCCTGGAAGCACACATGACCATAGTCCAGGCCCTCTATGATCTCTACGTAGAAGAATTCTTCCTATACCATCCTTATCTGAAGGGGCCATGTGTAGAGGCAGCACAGCAGCTTGATCGAAGTTGTGTTCAACACCTGCAACAAGAGATGTTGAAGGAGCAGCAAAATATGCTAACTGTCCTTGATTTCCAAAGGGTACTGAAAATGATGGCCGAGTCTGATAAGAAGAAGGGATCACAAAGTTCACTCTTCAAGTTTGTGCGGACCTACATGAGGATGGTATTACTCATATATACATTCATCCGTGCCACCTGTGATGGTCTTTGTGAGCTGCACCTGTCGTCCCTTGATACTCTGTGCAAGTGCTTCTTTGCTTATGACAAGCAGAAGTATGCCAGGCTGGTTCCTCTTTCCCTCGCGGAGATGACAGCCCTTCAGATCACAGATCCAGGCATACATCAAGAGTTCATGGATGGAAACTTTGTAGTCAACAAAAACCTGATCCCATTCTGTGCCATTGGGTGGATCATGCTCTTGAGCACATCAACCGCATCATGAAAGTCACTGGAGGACTCGTGGGCATTACACAGAATGCCAGTGCTCGGGAGAGATTCTTCCTTACAGCTCCAGAGCTTAGTAGGCTTGCTGAAGAAGCACATGTGATGGCTGGCTCACCAACAACTACACATAAGGAACATCATGACCTGTCACTGGCTGTCTGGACAAGACAGGAAGAGAACATTGCTCGACTCAAGTGTGTGCTCATATCGTCCATGAATCCTATGAAGTACGAGGGTAAAGGCCTGCCCAACATCATCATAAAGGTTGTGATGCCAGCTGAGGTGCAGAAAGATGTGTGCAACCAAGAAGGCATTGGGCAGCAGAAGTATGCCAACTTTGTTGAGGAACGCATCAACACGAATGAGGTCAGTATCTGGGCCAGAATGAAGAAGGTTCAACTGAAGACATGGAAAAGTGCAAGGAAGTCGGTGAAACACAAACTGGCTGATCAGATAGTGGAGCGCAAGGACGACAGATCACTATTTGCCCGCATGTTGATTGTTGCACGCTCACGCCCCAAGATGAACCTCAAGGACAGCATTGGCCAGCATGAGATCACGTCCCCCCCCCCCCCCCCCCCCCCCTCCCCACGAGCCTTGTTCACAGTGAATGGTGAACTCCTACCATGCACAGACAAAAGCAAGCTGATGGCTGTACTTGAGGACCTGCCAAACAAAATTAGTGTTGATCTGCAGCCAGGGGATGTCACCAATGACATTGCTCCCTTGACACCAAGGAAGGCAGCTGTAATTGATGGAATGGCAATTGTCCAGGCAATGGGTAAGCCACCTTGGGTCAAGACATGTGCTCAATGGGCTGACCACTTCATAGCTACACTGGACAGCAAGTGCAGAGAATATGATGAGCTCAATCTAGTCTTTGGCCATTATGATCTTCCCACTTCATTGAAAGAGGCCACAAGGGAGAGACGCCAGGGTACTAAGCCAGCAACTGCTTATCACGTCACAGACAATACACAAATTGGCAAGGTGTCAACAAAGCAGTTCCTATCCAGTGCCGCAACCAAAGATGAACTGACAGTTTATCTTGCAAAGAAACCCTCCAACACTTTGAGGGTAAACCCGTCTTCATAGTGACTTCGCGGCAAGAGGTCCTCTCAAACTCCATGGATGTTCAACATCTCTGCAGCTCCCAAGAAGAAGCTGACACGAGACTTATCCTGCACAGTCTAGATGCTGTTCAAAGAGGAGCAACAGAACTCTGCATTCAGTCACATGACACTGACATTTTTGTCCTTGTAATCCACCGTTACCATCAGCTCTGCAGGAACTGGTCACTGGTGTGGGGAACAAGAAGCGAGTAATCTCACTGGGACCAATAGTGAATGCACTTGGTGATGCAAGGGCTGAAGCCTTACCAGGATTTCATGCCTTCTCTGGAGCTGACGTAACAGGTCGATTTGCAGACAAGGGGAAGCTGACCTGTTGGTAAGCACTTAGTAGATGCTCCATGGAGGTGGCATCTGCATTTGCTGTCTTGGGGACGTCCGAGAAGCTGGAAGTTGACACTGAACGAGCCATTGAGACATTTGTTTGCCAGCTCTATGAGCCTGGTAGCACTGCGGTGGATGTTGGTGATCTCAGATGGAAGCTTTTCACCAAGAAACAACTAGAGGCTCAAAAGCTACCTCTGACACGAGGAGCCTTACATGAAACCATTGCCCGGGCACATTACCAGGCCATGGTGTGGCTTCAGGATGTCATTCCTCACCCTCAGCTACCACCAGCAACAACCTACGGGTGGAAGGAAGAGGGGGATAGGCTAGTACCAGTACCAACAAGGGATCCTCTAGCTCCAGCCACCGTTACTCACCTCATCAAATGTGGGTGCAAGAAGACCAGTTGCACATCACACTGTTCCTGTCGGTCGCAGGGCCTCAACAGCTCCGAGATGTGTTTGTGTGGAGCCGATGAGGAGGTGTGCAGTAATGTCAACCAGGCACTCTTAGGAATTGAAGAGGATGAAGAAGAAGGAGATCCTTCCATCTAACTATGAACACAAACACTAAATGAACATTGAAGTTCTATCCTAACCAGAACCAGCCACATAGTGGACCGAAAGAACTAAATAAAACAGGTTTAAGCTATGAGATTATCACTGTGTGTACAATTTTGAAGTCAAGAACAAAAAAAAAAGTTTGAGTTGCTGAAAGGAGTGTTTTTTTCTTTATTACGTTACTTTTAGCAATACATTGGGTGTTTGCTTTGCATACAAAATGTATTTTGGGGTAATATTATCAAATTATTTGGCACGATTAGGGGCGTAATTTGAAACTGAGAGAAAAGTATAAAGAAATCACACCCAAAAAATGGCGACATCATTTTTTTGGCAAGTTAAATCCTTCCAAACACAGTCCAACCAGTGGCCAAAAATTAACATTCGAAACCAACGGGAAAACACTGCCCCCCCCCCCCCCCCCCCCCTCCCCCGAATAAACAAGTTGCGTCCTGAACAGGTAAGGTCATTTAACAAAATCCTGGAAAAGAAACAACCAAAAGCAGGTGATGACAGCAGCTAAACCCAATAGGCTGAGAAAAAGACAACCTGTCTGGCTAAACAACTGACACCTTACCGCATATAACACCTGGCTGTACTGAAAGCGCCTAGCATTACCCTAGATTTCTCAGTTCCAGGTTTTTTAAATAAACGTAAAATACTAATGAAAAAACGCATTTAAATGCCAAAACATACGTTTTAAAAACCGTACGGGCAAAAAAAAATCACTGCAGAACGGACCGCTAGTGTCCACTGCGGACAGTGTGTTCAGTTTTCACCACCTCGTCACCATATCATAGTTAAAAACCTGTCATGTCACTGTGCTTTTGGAAAAAAAATTTAAAAAGTTTCAGATACAGTATATTTTATTCTTTAACGATGTGGCATCCTCATCGAGGCAACCGCTGAAATCAAACAACTGGATAATTATGAAAGACATCCACGACAAAAACTGAACAATCCTCCCACAACTTCATAATTATGCAAGACATACCGGCCCCCAAACCAGACAACTTTCCTGCAATTTCATAGTTATGTAAGACGTTAAATCTACGCTACATTTAGATAATTTTCCTCCAACATGTCTTATTCAGGCAGTTGCTAAGTTATGGGGCCTTGCTATTATGGTTCAAAAGAGAGAAGCGCACTTAAACCCGAAGAGTTGAGCCAATTCACTCAGGCGGAGTACACGAGTCTCCCAGGAACAGGCCATTACGTGAATTAGCCTCGGCTGCCAGCGGAGAGGCCAGGTGTGGGTGGCACTGATAGGCGAGACGCGAGCAGATTAACTCCGGACGTGATGGCGGAAGGCACGTGCATATGTACAGCGTTTGCGGTTTGCGGTCAGCATAGTGAAACCCGGCGTTACTAATACAACGTTGCGAATAGCTGTCATCAGCTAGCTGTTGGTGAGCATGTATGTGCGCTGTGTGTTTTACTTTGTGTTTCACTTAACACTTTATGAAATGCTTGATCGGAAAAGACACGCAGTAGGAGATAGGAAGAAGGGAAAGGAATGGAGTGGGGGAGGTGAGAGGGAAAAAGAGGGGAGGGTGATTTTAGTTTATCGGAATTTTCGTGAATTCAGAATGCTGTATCCAGGAACCGGTGGTTGGAATTGTTTAAGATATTGTGACCCGAAATTCATTCCCTGTTTATTATCCTGTTATGTGTCAGTACAATTTTCGGTTAACCCGACATTAACTGGTTTCATTAAGTATTTGTGTGTGGAAAAAGATGGGAGTTGGGATGGGAGCTATTTGTGTACATGTCTACCATTTGAATCTGATTTATCTTCATGAACTCCCAAGTTCTGCTGGGAAAAAGCGTTCGAGAATACAATAAATCAAACGATGCAAGATAAACTGTATAAATCACCGATGAAGATTTTATCATCGTTAATCGTACTCAGACCTCTAAAGGTCCTGTCTGGATGAAGAACTGCCTTCCCATTTTTTTGTTTTTTGTTTTTTGTTTGTTATATCTCACACACCACACACACACACACACACACACACACACACACACACACACACACACACGTGCGCGCGCAGCCGATGTGACGCGTAAAGAACTGGCCGTCTCAAGAGCACCCAGTTATTTTGAAGTCCTCTACTCAGAAGCCAAGCCACAGCTAATTTGCTTGATCACTTGTTCCACCAAGAAGCCTTTTTCTCGGAAAACCCGAACTTGCTGCTTATAGCGCAGCGTAAACATTCAGCTTGTTGCGTGTTTGCAAAGACGACCACCTTCATGAGTTTAGGAAGCATGCGTTTCGAGTTGTAAACAGGCCCTTGACGACTGCCTCTCTCTCTCTCTCTCTCTCTCTCTCTGGAGGCAGATACGATAGTTCCAAGCCAGAGATTGCAAACGATGTCCTAGAGAGAGGGAAAGGGGGGGGGGGGGGGGGGGGTTTCTTCTATGTCGACTTCTTTCCGAACGACAGTTGTTTCTAAAACTTCGATTAAATTAATGTAACCAAACGCGAGCATATTCGCACCATAGACCAATAACAGCACGCGTGCGCGTGTGCACACACACACACACACACACACACACACACACACACACACACACTGACTGAAACTTAAAGTCGATGGGCACGTCTCTCTCTCCTCTCTCTCCTCTCTCTCTCTCTCTCTCTCTCTCTCTCTCTCCAGTACATCGTTTGCTATCTTTGGCCTGGAACTATCGTATCTGTCTCCAGCGACCCCACACTACCCAGTCATTACTCATTCTACGTCTGCTCTTCGTTAACTCTTGTATCTCTCAGCCCATGCCTGTTAGCTCATACTTTTTTTTCCCAAAAAACGGCTAACACAGTGTGTGTGTGTGTGTGTGTGTGTGTGTGTGTGTGTGTGTGTGTGTGTGTGTGTGTGTGTGTGTGTGAGGGGTGAGCTATGCAGCACGGGAAATTGCGAATGCTTGGGATCCCACGACATTCCATGCTGATGATACCGTAAATTCTCCAAAAATAGTTGTTGCGCCGTCGCTGTTTGGTCCGTCATTTCAGTCAGTCTAATGACAATTTTTTTAAAAATGTTTACATATCTTCTTTCACACTGTTGCTTCTCCTCCTTCACACATCAGTCAGTCTAATGACAATTTAAAAAAAAAATGTTTACATATCTTCTTCACACTGTTGCTTCTCCTTCACACATCAGTCAGTCTAATGACACTTTAAAAAAAGTTTACATATCTTCTTCACACTGTTGCTTCTCCTCCTTCACACATCAGTCTTGTTTCTGTTGGGATTGCTATTCCTCCGATTCCACGCGGTATCTTGGACTCGTTGCTTTCAGAGAACGTAATTTCTGACATAGATTCTTCAACCTGTGCTCTCGTTTTAGTTCATCATTCCTGTTACTACACAAAGGAGTGACAAGGAAGTTTCTCTTCCTGGTCTTTGGTGTATTTGCAATCTGGTGGTGTGGGGTGGCGGTCTCTCATAGCAAGCCCATAAATTATCCCCTCTCTCTGTAACAAAAGCCAATAAATTTCACTGCCCTCTCTCTCTCTCTCTCTCTCTCTCTCTCTCTCTCTCTCTCTCTCTCTCTCTCTCCCCCAACCCACTCCAATGCCCGTTCATCTTTTTTCTTTCCATGCTGCTGTTTGCTCATTATTCGAAGACATGGGAGAATGGAGGTGAGAGGTAGAATAATCTGATCATCGACACACAGCATATAAATCAACGGTTCTGAACAGTAAAAGAACCAAGGTACCCGGACGGCTCAGCGGTAAAGTGCACAAATCGTCGTCAGAAGCTAAAAGTTCGAATCCCAACATTACAATTGCTATTTTTGACGTCCATCTGAAGGTATTATTAGTGTGAATGTATAGCTGTGGTGTTGAGATTCCCCATCCCCACTCTCCTGGGATGGTTACAGCTGTCTGCCATATCACCTTGGTGGGTGCAGACATCACACCGACTGCACTCGCATCACAGGAAGACAGTTCCCAGTGCGATGTAGCTATAACAAGCAGTTCCAGCATGGACCACCTCAACAAAAGCTTTCAGCATGACCACAATTACGCTATTCTGATTTGTCATCACAGTGCAAGTTTCGTTTCCGACAGTTCAGAAGCTAACGGCAGTGCTCTTTTCCCCCCCCCCCCCCCCCCCCCCCCCCTCCCCCCCCCCCCCCCCCCCCCTCTCTCTCTCTCTCTCTCCCAAGTCCTCTCTCAGTGCTGCTCACTTTCTCTTTTAAATCCTTTTACCACTTCTTCATCATCGTGTTCAGGTTTCCCTTTCATCAGATCAGGAACTAAAGACATCTCCGCTTGTCTCTTTCTCTCCCCCTTAGAGCTCAGTACCCCCCCACCCCACCCCCACCCCACCACCACCACCAACCCCTTCCTCTGCCGCACCCAAAACATCCTAGCCCTACTGTCGCCAACCATCGATCTTCCTCCCTCTCTCTTCCCATCTTTTCTTATCTTTTTTACATCCTACTTATTTTATAATTCCCTTCCCATTCTCTTTCCTCTTGTAAGTTATTTTCGGCCCGTCCACATTTTTAAGCCACCAACTCCCACAATGACCAGTATTCACTTGTTCAGGTTTCCGCACAATTTTTGTTTACTCTTTCATGGCTTTCCGATCATCCCAGACAGTGCGGAGGTGGTGGACTTTGTACTTGAAAAGATTTGGAGGTATTACGAGCGTACGTCTCAAGAATCGCCCTCAGAACCACTTCCCCATCTCCTTCCTTCTCCGTTTCTCTTCCTCCCCCGCCCTTACCTTCTTTGTCTCCCCTCCTCTTTTCATTACCTCTCCTCTTCTTTAACCGTTTTTTACCTTCAGAAGAGCTGTTCCAACGCCATCAACCAGCACGAATACCATTTATCATTCGTTTTCCAACGCAAAGGCTGATGTTCACCATGTCATGTTAATATGGTCTGACAGTTTCACGGATGCTGATATATATATGTGTGTGTGTGTGTGTGTGTGTGTGTGTGTGTGTGTGTGTGTGTGTGTGTGTGTGTGTGTGTGTTATACGACGTGAAGTTTGTTGTTGTTGTTGTTGTTTTTAATTAAAGCCGTGGCGACCAGGGCTGTCAAATTCATACGGGAAACAAAGATCATGCCTTGGTCGTGTTAAGAGCGCCGGCCTGTCCGCTTCAGTTCTCGTTCACAGGCTGAAAAGGCATTACAAATTAATGTAAAAGCTTTGTTTGAAAGAAAATATGTCTAATATGTCGTATCGGCCAAGAGACTCTGGGGAATAAACAGCTCAAATCCATCCCGAACGGTATACAATTTTCAAGGCCTAGTCACCTGATTACAACAACAAAAAACCCTGGCTTGTCATAAAATACGACTATGAACAAAGAATGACCCACAGAGGCAGAGAAAGAGTAAAGAAAGACAAGAATTAAAAAAAAAAAAAAAAAATTCCACGCATAGTCTTTCGAGAAGGCCTGGGGCCGAAAGAGCCCCCGATATCTCAAAGGAGACAAGGATGGAATTCATGGAAGTTCAGCGGGATGGTCTGAATCTGTGTTTGAATGGGTCCATCTTTCACAGTTACCTATCCGGACGGGGACATTATTGGCAGTACAGAATCCTACACCTCAACCCTAACGAAGAGAATTAGCAGTGACATTAGCGACGATGCAGCATTTTACAACCTGACTTCCCCTGTAGAGGGGAATGAGAGAATCTACACCTCAACCCTAACGAAGAGAATTAGCAGTGACATTAGCGACGATGCAGCATTTTACAACCTGACTTCCCCTGTAGAGGGGAATGAGTGTGAAACCAGTCTACTGATATCATTCAACAATTCTAACCCCATAGCAGCGGGCTAATGGTGACACTACTGACACCATTTCACAACTTCTACTTCACCGATGGATTTAATAGTGACACTACTGACGTCATTTAAAAAAAAAAAAAAAAAAAAAAAAAACACCTCAACAAAAGGGATTAACAGTGACATTACTGACATCGATTTACAACTTTTACTTCACTGAAGGAATTGATAGTGACACTATTGACATCATTTCAAAACTTTATCTCCAAAGAAAGGGATTAATAGTGACACAACTTAAATGTCAAAAATTAGCTGAACAGATGGGGATTAAAAGTGACACTGCTGACATTATTTTACAAGTAGTTTAACTACACGGAACAGTTTAACTCCACGGAAGGGGATGAACAGTTTAACTCCACGGTGGGCAATGAATGGTGGCACTACTGACATGATTTTAAAACTCGACAGAAGGGGATCTAATGACAGCTCCTCGACCAGGTGCGTCCATAAGTTAATATACACATTTCACATGTTATTCTGTTCGACTTCACTCATCTTCTTTTCCCTTGGTTTCAAACCCAAAAAGAAAGATTCACACGGAAAGGGCGGATGAGGGGGATAATGGGGCAGAGGGGGAGGAAGACGAAGAGAAGAGAGGGGAAGGAAGGGAGGGGGGAAGGAGGAGGAGGAGGAGGAGGAGAAGGAGAAAGATTTCAAAGAAAGAAAGAAAAAAAAGACAAGCATAAACGTCAGACAAAGACAGCAAGCCACCTCACCGCTTCAAGCCTTCACAACGTACCACAGACATTGAGGAGAAAGATGCGAAAACTGAATGAAAGATGATACGTGCGCTCGCTCGCTCGCTCTCTCTCTCTCTCTCTCTCTCTCTCTCTCTCTCTCTCTCTCCTCTCTCTCTCTCTCTCTCTCCACACACACACACACACACACGCACACAAGCGTGTGCACGCGCACAGACAGACAGAGAGAGATAGAGTGTGAGAGACAGAGAGAGAGAGACAGAGACAGACAAAGAGCGCTTAACAACCTGTGGAAGCTGAAAGGACAAAATCAATAGTGTCACTGGAAACTTGAGACGTACGCCCTGTACGCCTTGTTCTGTTATACAAAGAGAGAGAGAGAGAGAGAGAGAGAGAGAGAGAGAGAGAGAGAGAGAGAGAGAGTGAGTGGTGTTGGTAACATATGCATCTCTCCGTCGACTTCACGCCACGCCACTGTACAAAACTCTTTGAATGGTGTTCAAGGTTGCACTGTTCTTGTCGTCTGTTGCGAACGGAATGCAAATTTGTTTTCTGTGTTCAGGTGTGTTTTTTTTACTTTGTGTGGTGGCGGAATGAATCTATCAGAAAATCATGATTCCAACTGACACCTGCCAATGTGACGTCTACACAGACAAGAATTCCTGCAGCTACAATTCATGGACGGCTCGACTATAACATAACCTGACTTCAATGTTATTCATTTGGAAAATAAACGGCAATTTGTAAGTCAAACAAATAGGGGGGGGGGGGGGGGGGGGGTGAGGGGGGGCAGTGAAAAAGTACTTATTAGTATTATTATTATCAATTTCAGTGGAATTGTGGTGGTGGTGATTCAAATATCAAGGACGGAGTGGGCAGGGGATAATTTTGTGATACACAAAACTGCGAAGAATGACCGCATTTCTATCAGCCAGTCCTTTGAAAATTATATGGGTAGAAAGAAAGACGCAAGGAGAGAATGTGCTCCGAATGTTATATGAAGGAGGAAGTGGGAGAATGATTTTTTTTTTTAATCCAATGGGTGAGAACAGTTAGTTAGGTAGCACGGGTGATGGGATAATATTTAAAATGCAACTGGCGTGATCAATAAGAAATTGAGGAAAGGGGGAGGAGGGAAAGACACACAAACATACATACACACAGACGCGCGCGCGTGCGCTTTCATGGCCTGAACTGTCAGAGCGTTAATCCTGCTCGTTCCACAGATACTGCACTTTGAAATAAAGCAAGTGAAATCATGGAAATGCAAAGATGGCCTTGGAAAAAAGTTGTTTTTTTTTAATAAGAACTTTTGTGGTGTGTTTCAGCATATTATTTTCAGCCAGCTGATATGACAGAACAAGGTCGAGTGAAAATGAGAAAAAAAAACCCTACCAACTCAACTGTCACACTTGGCAACATCAACTTGGGAACAAACAGCAAACACTACGCTGTGAACACGGATGTTATCTCAATGCTGCTAACATTCTACCGATTTTGGGGTTTAAAAGATAAGATTTTATGATATAAAAATTGATACAACCAACTGAAGTTTTCGTTCATCAAGGGCCAGCTAGTTGTACTAAAACAGAGTTATGAATGGAGGTCCCAAGCGAATTTGTCTAGAGTACTGCCTGGGGTTGTTGTTTCTTTCTTTCTTTTTACTCATTTTATGCAGAGAATACCGAATCTTTATTGCTCGGGACGAGGATGCCACAAATGTTCATAATTTTTTATGACCAAGAGTGTGTGAGAGCGTGCAGCACAAGAATGGGGGAGGAGCGGGGGGGGGGGGGGGGGGGGGGTAAGACAGGGTGCTTAAATGGGGAGTATGTTTTCATGTCGCTTATCTTACCACTACCCGGTGGGAAAAAAGTGACTAAATCGCAAGCAAAAACCACCATAATCACATCCAGCACCCATCTTCATCCCCCTTTTTCTCTGAGGTATATGTATTGTCCGCTCTCTATCGTTCGCGAGCTCTCAGCACAGTCACATGACTCCCATACACTGTAGTATGCGAAGCTGCTAACTCTCCAGATTTGTTTTCTGGAATTT
>CM065716.1:73074635-73087135 GCA_033310375.1 Conus canariensis | reverse complement strand
CGAATTCCCTTGCATCAGATTCACGGAATATATTTCTCCGCCACCCACGCTGAAGCTGAGACTGCCTGCATCACTATCCCTATTTCGCTGACGATCAGCCTTCCTTGCAGCCAAATTTTACATGATGTTCACAAATAACCATCCAACAATAATCACTAAAAGATGTTCAAGATGCCATGCATCTGCTGCCAATAAGGCAACCCTGAACACACAAGGTGTGGGGCACTTCCACTTGTCAAATTTTGTTCAACAGAATTGAGGTCAGTAACCGGCACTGGCTGAGTACAAGACATACATAATGAGGTGGGGAGGACGTAACTACAGAGACAACCCAAGAAAGAACTGCAAAGGGGTTGGCGAGGTGAGCTTCAGGCCTGAATAAACACTGTTTAAAACAAACGCTTCGCATGAGTAGGAAGGGGGGGGGGGGGGTATGAGCAATCTGTAATCAGTAATGGTTAATGTGTTTCAGGAAATTGTGCTAACAGTTACTATAAATCATGTGTACGAAATATATTTATTTACTCACTCATCTGCTCGCGAGTTGTACGCAGTACTTACCTGCTAACACGTAATACGTGAGTCGACGTGACTGTAGAAAAGCCATTAAACTGTCCACGACAAGCTGAAGATCACATTTTCTCGACTGCCAGGTTTTCTCGTCTGTATCATCATCGTAGACCACGATCACATCGACACCACTACGACACAAGGTCGCCCTTGCCTCTGATGACAGCATTGTACTCAAAGGCAACACCGATTTTGAAAAACGCTTTTTGACCAGAGGTGGGCAAAATATGTTGACAGATCCAGTGATTCTGTCTGAATTGTAATTAAGAAAGGAGCGACAGTCTACCAACTGGACACCACTTGGTTTGCTTTCGATCAGTCGCCCAAGTTGTTGAGGAGAAAGAAAAGACGGAGCCATCGAGTGTGCCACCAACTGTCGTCTGCTTGGAGACAGCGAGATGGCCGCACAAACTCTAATGAAGTACCCTCACTCAGTATTCACTATGCGGAGACGTTTTCTCTACCATTTCCAAAACAAATCAGCCAGTTCAGAATGAAGCCCGTCGATTTTCTTGCAGTGGAGGTCGGTCTATAGCTGGCAGGGCGGTGGTGCTTCACAGATTTAGAAGCCCCTGTCTGTGAATGCATTCAACCGCCCACTCACTCATTCACAAGTTGTCGTCTGCCTGCAGCAGCCTCGGCCCGTGCACATGCGCACGCACCCTTCACATCGACCAATCAGAAGATCGTTTCTGTGAGGCGATGAATGAATGAGTGGAGGAAACGAGTTCACACGCGTGGAGCTTGCTTTGGCAAAAGGCACGTAGAAACTCTCCTCTCTCTCTCTCTCTCTCTCTCTCTCTGAAAGAATAAACGTACACTTAATGAAATAAATGACTGTAATACGTGAGCTTGAAATGATTGTAACGACATATTTTTGTGTGAGTGAATGACGGAATGAATATCCTCTACTTTTGCGAGACAAATGTATCTCGCGGAAAAAAAAATTGTGCGCTGAAACGAATAAAGCTCTGACTTCGCATAGCGCATCTTTGTATTCGACTGTGCATTGGAATGAACAAATAAATGAATGAACGGATGAATGAGGCGTAAGTCTCATATAACAGACTGTGTAGTGGCATGACTTGCTGCTGAATGAGCGAGTGACTAAATTACTGAATTAATGGCTGAATGAGTAAACGAATACGTTTTTTTTTATTATCGGACACAGATCTGTTACATCTGCCATTTGGAAAGTTACGTAAAAGCGGGAAAGGGGGTCGGGGTGAAAAAAAAAGTAGAAGAAAGCATGGAATGGCGGAATGAAAAAGCGAATGACATACTGCTTGAGATGCATCAGAACAGGAATGCGATGAATGAATGAATGCATGAATGAATGAATGAATTCGAAATGGGTATGTTTGGTATGGACTTGTGACTTACCTGTCAGATTGTTCAGCATAAGCAATGAATGACGGGATGACTGGATTAATACATTCACTCAATCATTCTTCCTCCAGTCAACACGTTCTTTCTTTAATGTATTAACAACCAGCAGTGGCACAGTGATTAGCGTTGTGGGTGGCGAGCTGGGAGGTGAAGGGTCCCGGTGTACGGCTGAAACTGTTCGCGGCCCGGCCCCCCCCCCCCCCCCCCCCCCCTCCCCCCCACGTCCCCCTCACTCTCCCTCGGAAAGCATGGGCTAGTTGTTTTTTTGTTGTTGTTGTTTGTTTTTTTTTGGTTTGTTTTTTGTTTGTTTTTTGCTGCCCCGTCTTCTGTGCCACCGCAGTGGCAGTGCACCCATGTCGCTCATTCCGACACCCCGTCCACAGCGACAGCCCGGTCGGTCCCGCCGCAGCCCCAGCACCGGCAATCCACAGGGAGCAGTCAATGTCAAGTCGTCAAGAGGCAATCCACCAGAGGAGACACTGCACTGCTACCGAGTCACTTCGGTGTTGTTCAGTGGCCCTGTTCTGATCCAACATACGCAGGACACCACCTACTAAGCCCCGTACTGATGACAATAATTGCTTAGTCGTGGAGCCGGCGTGAGTGAGCTCTCCCTCCGGAGCGCGCCACCACGTCCGTCAAACGACAGCCCCCATGGACAGAATTTGAGACTTTTCTTTTCTTTTTTTTTTTTTTTTTTTCTTTCTTTTTTTTTTTTTTTTTTTTTGGGGGGGGGGGGGGGAGGAGGGGGCGTATTTTATGCTGATCGATGAGAATGAGGATGATGAAGATGATGCTACGAAGATGATGATTCAGGTCTGAGACTGCATGACAGGGCTGTACTCTACGCTTCCTTTCATAATATATCCCGGTGTCAACCAGGCCCGAGAGATACAGACACCTGTAGTGTTGGTCAGGAAATTTGAGCAACACTCTCAGAGACGCATCTATTAAGTGGATGAAACTCGACTGTGTGGTCCCAGTCTTCCCAACTGAGCCCGTAGCAAACTCAACTCTGGGTAGGAGCCGGTCGGAGCAGAAAAACCCACATGACTGATGGGATTCGAACCCACGACCTCCCAGCCGGAATCCGCGACGCTAACCACTTCGCCACGGCGGCTGGTATAGCATGGGCCAGTCTTAGTTGTTTCCCCGTCCCCCACCCCCTGACAGTACAGGCTAGCCCATGCTGTCCCCCTGCCACCGAAAGTATCCGCCCCCCCCCCCCCAACCCCCCCCCCCCCTCCCCCTCCGGCAATTTTGGCTTCTCGGAATCAGTGCTCAAACTGTCTCCCTGCCCGTCTCCTCCCCCCCCCCCCTCCCCTCCCCTCTCGCCCCGATCCTTTTCACCTATAATTTTTTTTCACCAACGCAACTAATGCCACACAACCGTGTGCTTACATAAACACATGCGGTGTGTTATAATTGATGCAGTTAAGATTGTTCGAAAAAAAAAAACAGTGGTCGAAAAGAGTGGAGTCGCCATAAAATGAGCAGACAAACAAACAAACAAAAATTTAGAAATATTCAAACCACGCATTTAACGAACACAGTGGAATGTGTTTTGCTTTGACGTTTACTCGACTTTTACAAGACTGAAATTTGTAGATCAATATGCAAGTTTTTCTCTCTGTTTGTATGTTTTGAGTCACATGCTGGAATTCGAAATATTTTCATTGTTTACGCTGCGAACATCGAACATCTTAGCTACTTCAGAGAACTCCCGTTTAAAATTGTCACTGACAACACGTGAAGAGTAAATCAAAGCCATTTCATCAAGAGTTTGGTAGATAAGGAATACTGAACCACAAACCCTTGGCGTGAGGAGTAGTTCAACATTTATGCATACCGCCGTATGAAACAAGCGAATAGTCTTGTATTTTACGACAGGTATATCCAAAGGGGTATTCAGTCATCGGAATATGACATGATGACACTGTTGGAGGGATAAGGGGGGGGGGGGGGGGGGGGGGGGCGGAGGGGAGAGGAGTTGGTATACTTTGATAATGGCGACAAGATTACCAGAAAGTTGCAGAATGTCGCTCTTGGTCAGGAGTGAAAGGCTTGAGACTTCACACAATTTATCACAGAATGTGACGAAAGCCATCGGCAATTCAATAACGTCGGTAAAGCCTGCCAGCAGCATTCGGTGGTGTGTGTGTGCGTGTGCGTGTGGCCGGTCATGGTTCCTAATATATGTTCGTGTTCACTCGTGGGGTACGGGCAGAATGCTTATTTTGTGTTTTTCAATGGAAACTTTTGAATTATGTTTGCTTAACCAGAAATTTTAATTTATACATTTGAAAACTGTTTCATACAAGACGACCTATACAGGTGAAGAAGAAGATGCTGGCAAATATATCTGGAATTAATTTCTTATTTTCAGCTGTGTTTTTCTCCTTTCCTTTGATCTTCGTCAACGCTTCTCACTCTGATAACGAAAATCTAGGTGTGCAGAAAGCACATTGGCGTGTCTAACTCAGACACCATCCCCAACCTCCACCGATACACACTTATCATGTAACCCCCCGGCCCCCAGTGTGACGTGACAATTGCTAGCCCGCACCATCCTCCCCCCCCCTCTCTCTCTCTCTCTCTCTCTCTCTCTCTCTCTCTCCCTCTCTCTCCCGCTCTCTCTCTCCTTTCTTCTGTCTTACAACCTGCAATAACGGTTATCAATCTTCGTCACTTTTCTATGCCTACCTTCACCCCCTTAGCCTCCTCCTCCATTCGCTCTCTTCCCTCTGTCAGTCAAATTCCGGCCATGAATTTCTCTTTGGATCCATTCAATGAGACCACTGAAAGTACTGATCCGTACCTGGACCGGTTCGAGAGGTTAGCGAGTGAATTTGACCGTGACCCAGAAAAAAAATTACATCAAAGGTCTGATGTGTGTGCAAAATTACCACCCCATAAAGTAAATGATTATGATGCTCTCAAAGAAGCACCCCTTACCTGGTATGAACTGACAGCTGAAGTCTACCGAAAGAAATTTCGAAGCTCGCAGTGTGACAGGGGAGAAACACGGCCAGTTCACAGATGGGCTTGTGAATTATCTTCACAGAATAATGGTTAGCATTATCCAAACAAGACCAGACATTTGAAGTACTGGCTGAACTCATCCTCTGTGAAGACCTGCGGTACACAATGTCCACTGAGCTACAAACTTCCATGGTCGAACAAGGTGTGTCCATGCTGGCTGACCTGCACAAGCTAGCAGATAGGTGCTCCATTCCTCAGGCAAACTCTCATAAAAGAATGCGTGACATGCCCAATAGGGATTCAAACCCCTCACAGTCACAACTCTCCCCAAACCAAAACTCAGCGTCAAGTGGGAAAGCACCCAGTGGGAAAACGCTCATTGGGAATTCTGCTCCAGTGGGTCAAAGCTGTGCACAGCAGCGGTACTGCATACTGCATGCACTCTAAAATGAAATCCCACAGCACAGCAGAGCACTGAAAGCTGCCCCGACCGAAAAACCGGACAAATACCATGTACCAGGCAGAATCTACCTCTAAAGGATGCAAAGCACCGTCCATAATACACTGCACCACAATGTCGATTATCATTAAGCAGGTGTTAGTTAATAACACACCAGCCACATGTCTGTATGACATTGGATTGTTATACACATCATAATGAGATTATCATTTGTTGATCCAGCCACTCTCACAGAGGACACTGTGACATAACAAGGAGCTGGCCTTATTCTGACCCGACAAAGTTACTGATAGCAACAATTACAGTTGACAGAAGGCATGTTAAAGGACAGATTAAGGCGGCAGTTATGGACAGTCTGATTCATTACCTTATCCTTGGGCGCTGGTATGTCATCCTCGGGAGCCTACCTCATCCTGAAATCTCAAACCTCCTCCCCACACGGAAATGAAACAAGCTCTGCTGACTGACCTGACATTAGCCAAGTGCTACAGGAAGCAGCGCAAAGCTCATCACCCCCCTTGTATGGGTTTTTTTTTTTTCAGGCAGAATGGTCTGTTATGTCACCAAACATGTAGAGACCGCCCACAGCTTGTGGTCCCGACTCTACACCGGACCAGCGTATTGGAGGTGGGACACACACACACACACACACACACACACACACACACACACACACACACACACACACTCCATTCCAAAGGCCACTTGAGGATGGGACACACAACTCTACGGATGACAAACCAGTACTACTGGCCAGGAATAGCAGAGGACATCAAACACTATGATCAAGATGACATATCTGTCCACTTTATCAATGACAACTTGCAGCTGGGTGTAAACTTTCTCAATCTGGTCATCGTTACAGTCGGTTGTGGGGGCGTAAACCTGTATGACTGAAATGCTGAGTGGCTTTGCTCCATGGCTCCTGCCTGAGATGGGCTGAGAGTCTAGTACGGCATTCTTGATGCTTTTGAGGACTAGGAATCCTACTCCATCAGCATAGTGGTCTTCCTCTCCACTGTAGTAAAACATGTAGCCCTCAACTGCCTGAATCTCTCCACTGTTCTTCCATCTCATTTCGCAGAGACCCAATATGTGCTTCCTTATTTTGTGGATGAGCTCTTCAAGATTCCCCGTTTGTCTCAAGGTTCTTACATTCAATGTGACAATGGTGGTACTGTCTCTGCCCCGAATGTTTTTTCTGTTCCCCATTAGTAGACCTGTCACGTCTACCCTGCTGACAGACTGATGGTGCGGTCCTTAGTAACCCGGGCGATGACTGAGCCGGTGTTTGGTTTGAAGTGATATTAATCCTCAATGGCGTGTCTTTGGAAGTGACCGTCTGGTGGTTCCCATACCTCTCCACACCTGATCACAGCCAAAATCCTTCTTTACCTGGTGGCTCGCCCTGGTCACGTACACTGGGCTGTTACACTGCCGAGGCTTCTGCTCCATCAGTTCAGTTCAGTAGTTTTATTTAACGTCTTTTCATCGCAAGATGATCTTAGACCTTTAAACTGCAATGTACATTCCATTGTACTATCAGCACCTCCCCCCCCCCCCCCCCAAAAAAAAAAAAAAAAAAAAAAAAAAAAAAAAAAATCTCAAATGGCTTTTTTCACAATAGTTTTGCAACTGGGACTGAGCAATAACCAAAGCAATATCAAAAAAGCAAGGGTTATTAACCACACTATCAACATGGTCAGAATTATTTATAAAAATATTCTTCTCCTTATAAGCTGTGGTTAGTATAGGGCATTCAAATAAAAGGTGACGAATTGAGATATTCTCCTGACATATACACGCTTATACCTCGTGAATATTTTGTATTCCATGTATTTAACCGTAATTTATGAATTAATCTGGCTAGATACCTTGGACATGATGGCAGGACGAATAAATTCTCATTAAGATGTTTCTTCCGCATATTCTTTTCCAATCGCTGGATCAATTCATGCGGAGAAAAATTTAAGACTTTGTTGAAGGGTGTTTCAAAAATTGTACAGGCTCCCTGTTTTGCCAATTTGTCTGCTAATTCATTCCCTTTTAAGCCACAATGTGAAGGAACCCAGCAAAAATCAACTGCTATACCTCGGGAAAGTAAACAATGTAATAGATGCTTAATTTCAAAAAGAATATCAGTTCTAATTTTAGAGTTCCAGTGCTTTAATGATTGTAAAACTGATTTTGAATCAACACAAAATAGCACACTATAAAATGATACTGGCGTGTCATATAAGATATAATTCAGAGCTTTCATAATTGCATATAGCTCTGATGTATAAATTGAAAATTCTCTGCCTAGATAGAAAGACTTTTGCACATTTAAGGATGGTATAGTGAATCCAGCACCACTGTCAGACGTTTCCATTATTGAACCATCTGTAAATATTTTTAAATGATTTGGATAAGTCTTTTCGAGATGTTCTCGAACTTCATTTACTAGAATATTTACACTGTCATCTTTCTTCAAAGTAGTATATTCATCATCAATTTTTGCGTTGAGATGCTCCCATGGGGGCATTTGAGGAAAAATGGGAACCTCCGAAATTGCATCAATATCAATACTACATTCTGACATAAGCTCACAAGTGAAATTTCTAATTGGCTCTATGTATGATATATTTTTAGACCTTTTGGGGTATTCCTTGTTGGAATCCATAAGAATTTCATCAGTAGCAGAGTTTTTTACAGATAGGCCTCTTACAACGTATTTGGACACATCCAACGTTCGTTGTTCATTAAGAGGTAAAATGTTTGTCTCCTTATAGCATTTCATTGTGTTTGTGTGTACTGGAACACCCAAAGCTAATTTTAAAGCTTTACTATCTAAGCTTTGCAGTTTCTTTAAAAGGTAGTTAGATGCCGAGAAGTATACTTCCTGTCCATATATTAATTTTGATCGGACTAACGATGTATATAAATGTAAAAGTGCAGTACAGTCTTGACCCCATGGTTGACAACATATAATTTTGAGCAAATTTAATCTTTTCCTAGCTTTATCTATCAAATTTTCAATATGTTTTTTCCAGTTCAGCTTCGGTGTTAAAAACACTCCTAAGAATTTGACTGTTTGCTTATATTGTAGAACATTGTCGTCAAGAATAAGGTTGGGCAGAGCTTTTGGGTTTTCACCATTATTAAAAAGCATTAAACAAGTTTTCTCACCAGATAATCCAAGACCGTTCTCTTTCATGTAAGCAGATAATCTGTCCAGTTCTCCTTGATACATTGTCTGTACAAATTTTACTGCCCTTTTATTCGAGTGCTTCCTCAATGAAGTATTAATCCAAATGGCAATATCATCTGCATACTGCACTACATTGGTGGATTTTGATAATGCCTTTGGGAGATCATGTATAAGGATCGTAAATAATAAAGGTGCAATAACAGATCCCTGAGGAATGCCCATATCTATTTTCCTGAATGATGAATATGTTTTACCAATTCGCGTACATATACTTCTTCCTTCTAGAAAGTTTTTTATATAATCATACATATTCCCAGAAATACCAATATTTTTCAGTTTATACAATAATCGAGCATGCCAAACACGGTCGTATGCTTTCTTTACATCAAAGAATGTAGCTAATGTACTTTTTCTGCGTGAAAATTGCTTTTTTATATGAGAAGTTAGTTTCACTAAATGATCAGTTGTGCAACGCCCTTTTCTGAATCCAGCTTGCTGGACTGGAATAATGTCATTTTTTTCACAATAATATAATAGACGTGTTTGTACAACTTTTTCAAGAAGTTTACCAACATGGGATGTTAAAGCAATGGGTCTATAGCTATTTACAGATGTTCTCGTTTTACCTTCTTTTGGTACTGGTACTACCACTGAACTTTTCCAGATTGTAGGAATAGTGCCGTACGTCCAACATTTTTGGAACAACGAATGTAGTAATATTTTCCACGAAGAAGGCAAGTGACGAAGAAGCTCGTAAGAAATACCATCTAGGCCCACTGCTGAATCATAAGATGTAATGGATTCTATCGCTTCAAGAAGTTCTGATGATTGTAATGGAGAATTTAAGTAGTTATTATTGTCTGGTATGGGACTCTTATATTGTTCTTTTTGTTCCTCTTTTTGTCTATGGTACTTGATTTCTGCTGGAAGATTTACAGTTCGACTATTTTCCGAAAAGAAATGGGAGAAAGCTTCCGCCTTATCCATTGTGCTTGGAAATTCTTTTGTTAATTTTACAGGGTAAGCTTGTGTTTTGTAACAATTTTTCATTTGTTTTACTTTTTTCCAAACTTTAAACATATCCTTCGATTCTTTTACTTCGGTCTCACAAAATTCTGCCCAGTATTTCTTTTTAGCTTGAGCAATAATTTTATTACATTTGTTCTTTTCTTGCTTCATAAAGACAAAATTTTCTTCTGTCTTATTTCGTAACCAAGCCTTGTAACTTATTCGCTTTGATTTAACAGCTAGTCTACATTCTTCCGTCCACCATACATTACCTATATATTTACCAATCTTTTTAAATTTACATTTAGGGATAGAATGCTCGGCTGCTAACAGTATGACTTTGCTGAAATTAGAATAAAATAAATTAACATCATCATTCTCAATAAATGTTGTGTTATACGATGCAAGAAAAATCTGGTAGGCATCCCAGTTGGCAAGTTTATAACTAAACTTTGGAATTTTGTCTTCGATGTCTGTTACATCATTATTTATGTCATCATTAAAGATTATAGTAATGGGGAGGTGATCACTTCCCAAACAATCTTCTCCTATAGACCAATTACAGTTTACTGCAATGCTAGGTGAAACTAAGGATAAATCTATCGCGCTAGGTTTGTGAGTTGAAACATCTGGAATTCTTGTGATTCGACCATCATTTAATAAAACTAAAGAGGAATCAATAATATTTTCAACGAATCTGTTGGATGAAACTTTAGAACACTCAGAATCCCAAAATGGTGCATGAGCATTAAAGTCGCCAACAATGATCCATTTCTTACTTGTAAAATTTGTATTCTTCATCCAGTCTGTATTATCCTCTTGGGGTCCATTAGGATAATATACAGAAAGTATATTATAAACTGAGTCTTTGTTCACTTTGATTACAGCACCTGTAGCAAATACACCTTCATCTTCCTGCGGCACCGGAAATGGAACGATCCTAGTAAATTCCAGGTCCCGTCTGATGTATAGCGCAGTCTGGACTTTTTTGTTTGATTCACTGACTGTGTAAAGTGGAGGGTAGAAATAATTCTCCAAATTTGGTAGTCTGTGCTTTTCCACATTCAGAGACTGAAGTGCTAGCACAGAGTGGTTTCCTTCCAGAACATGATTTTCAAAAGATAATAAATTACTGGGAAGTGATCTGGCATTCCATTGAAATATTTTGAAACAATCATTTTGCTTAGCTTTCATGGCAGATTGCAAGTTGTAACATAACTGCTGTTATGCAAATTATAGGTTTTCACGGCACATTCTCCACCAAACAAGATTGATTGATATTGAGAGTGACCTATTACAGTAGTAATAAAAACGAAATAGCCCACATTGGGGAACATCATCTTCTTAACAAATAAACTATACATTCAAAGAAAACACGAAAAGAACAATGTCATATAAACAATAAACCAATGTCTGAATAGCGCACTACTAAGTATACTGACTATGAGAACGATGAAGGCTATGAACACTCGTTATTCAGGGAACTTGTATGTCTCCAAAGTGCAGGTCTGACCTCAATTAACACTTGCAATGATGAATGTGGTGTGCCTTCACAAAACAGAATATCCAGGTATATCTAACACACAAGCCAACATAATGTATACATTTATACACAGGCATACATACAGCCACACACAAAGACTCGCGCGCGCACACACTCACATACACACGTTCTCATCAGTGCATAACGCACACACGTACGCGCGCGCGCGCACACACACACACACACACACACACACACACACACACTCACCACCACACACTCACTACATCACACACACACACACACACACACACACACACACACACACACACACATATTAACTACAGCTCAAATATACATTGTCAAGGCAGTCACCAGTGGGGGTACCAAAAACCCCTCCAGTCAAAGAACCCCATATGCGGCTGAATGTACGATTTGGAACGTCGCTTGGGCTGATTCCAGAAAAGACCGTGAAGATGTCTGCCCAAGTTTCCGGCCAGCACTGACGCTCCTCGTTGGTTGGGGTGAAGCTGATCCTGGAGACCTCTCGGCTGCAGGTTCTCGTGGCTGATGAAAGAGATATTCTTGTTCTCCACCAGCTCGGCAAACACCAAGGCGTTATAAAGGTCTCTTTTTGCATTCAGGGAAGGATCTTTGACTGGCGAAATTTTGCTAATAACGACTTTCACTTTCTGATGCTCAGACTGTAACTTGCGCACGGCAGCAACAAAAGCTTCACTGGCAGCCTGAGGGGTCTTGTTTCTCAGGGTGTTGATGCCACAGTGCAACACGACAGCATCGAGTTCTTGGTAAGCGTTTATAGCAGATCTAGCAGCTCTTTCAATATCATCCATGGACAGGCATTTACGTTTGATGACACGAAGTCCATAGGAAAGACCAAGCCTACGTGCCTGCACCCCATTCAGTACAGAATCGTGCAGGATGGCAATACCAGGAAGATCTTTTTCTGTCTGGAGGTACTTTTCAGACTTTGATCCAGCATTTCGAACTTCAGTAATGACTTTTTTCTTTTTTTGAGAGGATGACGCCGACGGCATTACGTCATCGGAAGTATTCGCATCAGAAACCGCGTTCTTTTCCCTCACCGCAGGCAAATGGGTGGTTTTGGGCTTCTTTGCCCTGCTTCTGTCCTCATTCATCGGCATTTCAGGCAAGTCTTTATTCAGTGGAAGGGTAACACTAGCTGATGTTTTAACAGCATCAGAGTACAGCATATTCTTCTGAACGGGCTGCACTATTTTTACCGCCCCTTTCCCTTCTGCTCCATCCTGACCGGTGAATACCTCCGGGTGGTTCGTATCTGCAGAGTAGACAGCACCCCGTCATATGGTTTAGCATGCCAGCTGAGGCAAGGCCCCGAGTTGTGGCACTTGGAGCCAGCATGTGAGAGATCTAGG
>CM065716.1:73062135-73069635 GCA_033310375.1 Conus canariensis | reverse complement strand
GCATATGCGGGGAAACAAAATTGACAAGAGATCATGTTTTGCTCGAATGTGTGCCTCTCAAGGCATTTCTGCCACATTTATCAGGCATGTGTGTGACAAACATTTTTTCTGATATTGATTTTGCTTTGAAAGTTACTTTCTGCTTGATTTGTAGTCCAGTCAGGTATTTGCTTTAATCTGATACTGATAGTGCGTGTAGGTTTGTTTCTTTATTCGTTTATCTGTCTAATTGTTTTCTGATTGTTAATTGTTCAGCATTTAATTGTTTTCTGATGTTACGTACACCACCCTCCGCTCACTCCCAGCCCCACCCCCTCCCTACACACACACACACACACACACACACACACACACACACACACACACACACACACACACACACACACACACACACACACACACACACACACACACACACACACACACACAACACACACACACATTCACACTTGTATGCAACATGAACAAACTCTATCTATCTCCCTCTATTTGCCTGTCTTTCTCTCCTTTCTTGTCTAATATCACATAGTTTGTGAAAAGACGTAAAATTAAAGTACTACTATACTACTACTACTACTACTACACACATATTTTATATCTCTCTCTCTCTCTCTCTCTCTCTCTCTCTCTCTCCTCTCTCTCTCTCTCTCTCTCTCCAAAGAAAAAAGCACAAGAACAACCAGCTGTCGTGGTTATAGTTGAAATTTTCGGCTTTATTAGCCTTCATCAGCAAATGACCTCCTTCCTGAGTGCCAGCAGGTAAGGTTGTGAGGGAAGAGACGTAAAGATCTCAATATGACGTAATACAAAACAAATTACGCCCAGAATGATGCGTAACTCGACAGAACTGTCACAGATAGCAATTTCATGAATGAAAGGTGTGTGTGTGTGTGTGTGTGTGTGTGTGTGTGTGTGTGTGTGTGTGTGTGTGTGTGTGTGTGTGTAAATGTGTGTGTGTGTGTGTGTGTGAGAGAGGGGAGAGAGAGAGAGAGAGAGAGAGAGGAGAGAGATGTTTATTCGTAAAGGCCATAGCCCCTTAGAAGGGGGATACATATAAAGAACTTTGCATAATCCATTTCTAATCAGGAGTACAAACTAAGGTGTTTCAGAATTTCTTCGTTTAAACCCTCTGTAAAAATACACAGTAAGCCGCTTCACTATTTTATCATTTGTCGATGACATTAACAAAATTAATCTGAAGAGTGAAGGATGCATACAGTATTTCGGTGGAATACACTGTTGTCTAAGATCACTTAGTTCTGGACATGAAAGAACAAAATGAACTTCATTTTCTTGAGATTCCTGACATAATGGACAAACAGTCACACGATCGTATAAATGTCTGTAACGCTGTGAATGTGCATAGATATACCAAATCTGAACTTGGTTATGATATATTTCAAATGTCTGTCAATAACCATTGACAAATACCTCGGAAGACAATGCATAGGATTTAGCATTCTATAAATATCAAATCTATTGCTGTCTTCAACATGAGAGTTCCACCTCTGCCAACTACAATCAATCAATGTTTGCAGAAAAACACGAATAAAAGCATTTATATCGCCAACACCCTGATTTTTCCATACAAAATCAAATCCATATTCATACAACTTTAGCCTTACATTCGAGACCCAATTTTTCTTACCCCTTGCATCTAACTCCACGAGCATCGTATAGGCTTTATAAGGCAATCTGTGTGGTTCCATTTGTGTTATCCTTAACCAGTAACGAATACATTTAACCACTGATATCAAATAGATAGGATATCGGCTAGTCTCTCCATATACCATATCATTTGGTGTTCTCATCGAAACACCAAGAAATTTCTTCAGAGCGTACAAATGAATTTTCTCAATATGCATAGTGGCAGAATCAAAGCCCCATAGCTCACTAGCATACTGTAACATTGGTTGATTTTGAGTATCAAATAATTTCAACAACAAAGATAGAGATTCGTTATCTAACTGTGCCAATTTCCTCAAAATACACAATAAAGCATATTTAGCTCTACTTGCAAGATCTTTACAAGCAAAGGTAAAGCTTAAGCGTGTAGAAAAATAAATACCAAGATATTTATAAGAATTCACTACGGGCATTTCGATTCCATTATATGTCCACCTCTCTCTGGCGGCAAGATAACCGCCCTTTCTAAACACAATCATATTACTTTTGGTCATGTTTATTTTTAGCTGCAATGCAGAAGAAACTCTTCCTAAACTGTTCAGCTGGGTTTGTAAACCAATTATAGTTTCAGTTATTACAACATCGTCTGCTAACAGAAGAATGAAAATTTCCAAAAAATCATTTATAAACTTTGCTCCATGTCGTCCAGAATTGGTAACTTCTAATGTCAGTTCATTAATAAATAAGAAAAACAATATAGGACTACACACATCACCTTGCTTAACACCAGTCGTGCAGTTTATGCAATCAGTCAAAGACCCACCGCTTCTCACTCTAGCTTTGACGGAGTCATACATGCTCATGACACTTCGATACAATTTCCCTCTGATTCCATTTTTAAACAAAACATGCCACAAAATACTTCTATTAACAGAATCAAAGGCTTTTTCGAATAAAAGCAACATATAATTTGCGATTCAAACAAAATTGTTTTTGCACAAATGCCATCAAAGTAACCATATGATCTATTGTAGAATAGTTCCACTTAAATCCAGCTTGAAATTCGCCAGTGAGGTTCTTTCCTTCTACCCAGTCCTGCAACCTTCTGTTGATAACAGCACTGTATAGTTTACTACAAATGTTACACAAAGAAATGCCCCTGTAATTGCTTGGATTATCAACATCACCTTTCTTGCATAAAGGAAGAACAATAGATTCAGTCCACAGTTCAGGAAACACACCTCTGTCAAACAGAGCATTAAAAAATTTTGTGACAAAATCTAACAACAAATCAGATTTATATGCATTTTTTAACATCTCACCAATGATTCCATCAGGGCCGCTAGCTTTACGATTGCTTAATTTCTTTAGAGCCAGCAGAATCTCATCCCTTGAAATTGGACGATTTAATGTATCATCACTGGTATTATTGTTATCATTGGTATCATTGTTACCATTGTCATCACTACCGCCTTCATCGTCCATAATATTACAGATATCTACTTCTTTTTCAAGCAAATTCTGAAAGTGCTGAAACCAGTTTTCCAAACTAATATTGTTAGAAGGTTGTTTACTTTTATTGTGAATTTTCCACATTGAATTCCAGAATTCCTTCTGGTTATTTACAGAGGATACCAGTTTTTCTAACATAGCTCGATTAAACTGTTTACGTTTTGTTTTCTGAAGCTGTTTATAGTCACGTCTGGCATTACTATAAGAAACATGATCTGATGGCAATAAAGTGCGACGGTATCTATTTAATAAATTACGGGCCTTTCTCTTACCAGACTTACACTCCACATCATACCAGTCATCATCATAACTATGTTTCACATTTACATTGCTCTGTTTTTTCATGCTCTCAGCTGCTTCTTTCAAGCAACAGTTAAATATACACAGAGCTTCATTTATATCCACATCAATTACACTGATCGCCATTTTAACTTTCTGTTGAATCTCAGGCGAGCAAACTATATCACTAAATACATTAGTATACGTCTCATTCCAAACATACTTTTCAATTAAAAGGTTAGAAACATTTTTTTTTGTGTGTTATTCATGCAGACATTGGGGACACTGAGGTTCATCAACAAAGGCATATGGTCTGACTCCATTCTTTCTAGCACTTGTAATTTACAGTTATTCGAGAAACTCAAAAAAATATCTCGTGACATTACAAAATATTCAATTACACTATTACCTCTCTCAGAAACACATGTGTAGCGACCATTCAGTTCGCCCTAATACATACCATTCATGATACACAAATTCAAAGCGGTGCACATATTGATTAACATTTTACCATAATTATTCAATACATTATCTTCAGATTTTCTGTTTGTACATAAAGGAGTACTTACATACTGATCATCAATAGGTAAACCATCATCTTCTAAATCATGTGAAAAGTTTGAAGTTCGACTGTTCAAATCACCACTTAATAAAACATAAACATCATCAAGAGCAAGTATACAATCACTCACAAATTCTTCAAGCATACATATTCCATTTTCAATGTCAGAATGTGTATAGTATGGTGAATCAATCGGTGGTACGTAGTCGGTGGTACATATGTAAAGGATATCTTTGTTTGCGCAAAACAGAGATTTATCAATGACAAAAGCAACACAGTTATCAGATTTAATATCTAATAGCTTAATGAACGAGCAGAGCTCTTTTTTAACAAGACATAATAGACCATCAGAACGCCTTCCACGAGCTGTAAGTTTAATGGCAGGTTTGCAATACGATTTATAACCTACAAACACAGATGAATGAAAATCTTCCAGGAATGTTTCATCAAAACATATTAAGTCAAAAGAACAAACAAAAGAGACAAATTCTTTATCATGCAATTTAGACAGTAAACCATTCACATTCCAATGCAGATAAGAAAAAGATTTAGAATTTTTATTTACAAACAAACAATCTGAATTGCTACTGTCAGCAAACACGGGTGAAGCATTGCGCGTGCCGTCATGACGCCTGTCATACACAGATACGGATTCAACCAACACACGCTCACTGCTTACACACACATGTTCAGGTTTGGTGGTTGAATCGCTAGCACAACAAACCTGGTCAATCGTTCCACGATCAGCACGTGCCAGCTCGGTGTCTTACCCGTTACCGAGTGACAGCAAAACCGGTGCACCATGAAAGTCTGTTCCCTCTGTTAAAAGATCACAAACAACTTCTTTGGGCCGGCCAGTGTCCTATTTTATTTCGACTAGCATGTCACTAGAATCGACAGAATATTTCTTGCAGTCTATCAGGAGGTGGTTGAATGTCATTGTAGCTCTCTTTCCATCATTACGAGCTTTCTTTAAGTGTGGAATCAACCTTTCCCTGACTTCTCTTACACGGGTAGAAAAGTCTTCACCAATGAAAACCTGACTTCCCCTGAGCTTGCCCTTTGCCTTTAGCACTTCTACTTTTTGTTTATAGAATACACATCGGGCAATCACAGGTGAGTCAGACTTAGAACTTATCCGGTGAACCCTGTCAAATTTCACATCATGTGACAGTCCAAGTTTGTCAGTGAGAAGATCTTTTACCATCCCTTCACACTCAGCCGGTGTCTCGTTCTCCCTCCTCGGTAAGCCGTAGAAAATGAGGTTATTCCGTTTGGACCGTCCATCGAAGTCGTCCGTCTTCGTCTCCAGGTCAGCAACCCTCTGGCTGAGATCGTCGTTCCTCCTCTGCAGATCCACGTTCTGTTCACGGAGCATGACGACCCCCTCCCTCAGCCCCCTCAGCTCGTCCTTCATGGCCACGTAGTCCTCGTGCAGGATGCGGATTTCTTCTTTGACCTCTCCAATCTTGGTGTCCAGCTTCAAGCCCAAGGAGTTGAGCAAGCCAACAATGTCAGTGTGAGTAGGCTGGCTTGCTGCTTCACTGGAAGTGCCACCGGAAGGGTTGTCCATTCTGTCCAAGCTGACTCTGCTGCTGGTTGACCGTGTACTGGACAGTCGAGACTGCCTCATGTTGTCCTTGTTCTGAGAGGAGTTGGGTCCAGGATTACTTTCCACGTCCCCGCAGCGAAGAAGTAAGCTTCCCCAGTACAAGTACGTGAGGAGCAAACCCAGCATAACACCGTCTGCTCTTCGTGTCACCGTCATTATTGGCGAAGTAGAGAGCTCTCTTCTTCTGCCTTGCTCGCTTTAGCATGAAGGCTTGAAATATTGGACAGAAACAGCCGCAGACTGTTCTAAAAGCTAACGCAGCTGAAGGCATGGTGCTTCCTACAACTTGATACCAAACATCAAAGCATAGGACAATCAGTAAGTGCTAAAAATCGACGTTGTTTTCGAGCGACAAAAAGAAGTGTCCTGTCGTAAAAAACAACTCCCCACCCGCCCCGCCTTCACCAGAGAGAGAGAGAGAGAGAGAGCTTTGTTAAATCATCCTCATAAGTTTATAATATGTGTCCGATTTCAGGATCGCCTCCCCCACCCCCCACCCCACCCTCACCCCCTACCCCCGCACCTTGGCTTAAGGCTGTGTCAGGCTAATTGACATAGGCTAGAACACCAAGGCTACATCAAAATGTTGTTATGCTCTGCATAGTTATGCGGGGATTGTCTTCAGTTGTTATAAGCTCCTAGCATAACATTATCAGTCACCAAAATCACCTGAAGTCGGAGTGTGGCTGCCCATGCATGTGGCGGGGTAATCAAAAACGGTCATACACGTAATGTTCTCATCCCCAGCTGATGCATTTGTACCATGGTGTTCAAGTACTTCGGCTGTTTGGATTATCCCTGGAGTCTTTTAGCCAGGTACAACAACAACCCCCTACCCCCCAAGAAAAACAAAATTAAAAACAATAAAAGAAAAGAGGAAAAAAGAAAAAGAAAAAAAAGGTTTACAACAACACGTCGTTCAGGTCGTCAAGAACAGGAAATGCAATCAGGTTCCGCTACAAAATGATGGTGAAGCATGTTGTTACAGGAGAAGTAATCAGACTTCGTAACAAAATGATGGTGAAAACATGTTACAGAAGAAGTATTCAGGCTCCACAACAAAATGATGGTGAAAACATGTTGTTCCGGGAGAAGTATTTAGGCTCTGCTGCAAAATGACGGCAAAAACATGTTACATGAGATGTATCCAGGCTCCGCAACAAATGATGGCGAAACATGTTGTTACAGGAGAAGTATTCAGAATCCACAACAAATGATGGCGAAAACATGTTGTCATAGAAGAAGTATCCGGGCTCCACAACAACATGATGGCGAAGACATGTTGTTACAGAGAAGTATTCAGGCTCCACAAAAAAATTATGGCGAAGACGTTTTGTTACAGAAGTATTCAGGCTCCACAACAAAATGATGGTGAAAACATGTTACAGAAAAAAATGTTCAGGCTCTGCAACAAAATGATAGCGAAAACATGTCGTTACAGAAGAAGTATTCGGGCTCCACAACAAAATGATGGCGAGAACATGTTGTTACTGAAAAAGTGTTCGGGCTCCACAACAAAACGATGGCGAAGATATTTTGTTACGGGAGAAATATTCAGGCTCCACAAGAAAAGCTGGCGAAAACATGTTGTTACAGGAGATGTATTCGGGATCCATAACAAATGATAGCGAAAACCTGTTGTTACAGGAGAAGTTTTCATGTTCCGCAACAAATGATTGTGAAAACATGTTGTTATAGGAGAAGTATTCAAGCTCCGCAACAAATTGATGGTGAAAACATGTTCGTACAAGAGAAATATTCAGGGTCTGCAGCAAAATGATGATGAAAACATGTTACAGGAGAATTACTCAGGCTCCTCAAGAAAATGGATGGTGAAGAAATGTTACTGTACACTGTTCAAACCCAGTGGCTGTAATGTCTGCAATTTACCTATCCTGAATGCTTCCCG
>CM065716.1:73034635-73054635 GCA_033310375.1 Conus canariensis | reverse complement strand
GGGACTGTTGCCACGGCAACCCTGCTGTTTAAGAATCCTCTAACCCACTCTCCGTTCTCCCATACCCATACGTATTGACACCGAGATTGGTAGTAATTTTTTTTTCTCAATATTTTGACCATTATTAGTATTCCTATCAGTAATATTATTATCATCATTACGACTTTGACTCACACACTATTTCCCTTCCAACAGCCTCGTTCTCATTCAACGCCTTCTTCCTTGCGCTGAACTCTGATGCGATCTGAAGCGATCAAAGCTAAGTGAATTTTCGTTGTTTTATTCGTTTGTTTCTCACCTGAGGAAGACCTAAGAGGTCGAAACGCGTTGTGTTTTGTCTTGTGACTCGTTTGTCCACGTTTCTCTGGGCGGTTCGCTAACATTTATTAAAGATTTGTTTAGATTTCCGCCTGCAGTCGTCTCACTTTGCAACTAGATCTATGTATAGTGTGAGTTATTTCCAGTCATCTAGGAAAGACAGAGGAAATATTCCTAACTGTGTAGGTTAATCGTTTTGGGTAGCAACCTTCAACTTACTATCATTAATAACCGATTACAGGGCCAAGCCGAATTTGAAGATATTTACTAGAGAACAGCTAGCTCGTTTCAAAGCTATATAACTTCAATGATAACACGTACTCT
The DNA here is from genome assembly GCA_033310375.1 of Conus canariensis. Lineage (NCBI taxonomy): Eukaryota > Metazoa > Mollusca > Gastropoda > Neogastropoda > Conidae > Conus > Conus canariensis. Next base: position 73,053,993 of record CM065716.1, on the reverse strand, counting down.
TTTTGCTTTGGTGCAGTTGATGTCTTTTGAAAATGTTCCTCTCCTAAGAAACCTACAGTCTATCTTACAATATAGAGTTGAAATCTGAGCACTGGACGGTGAAAATGACAGGTATTCATATCTTGCTTGCGTTGGAAATATTTGCGAAAATGGATTTGCAAGGCATATTCTTTATTAGTCAAAACTTATTCACGAAACGTTTTACATAAATCGTAATGCTGTTCAAAATAAGATGCAACTGGAGAGAATCGTATAAAAAGGCCTTAGTTTGTCTGAGTTAGTGTATTAAACATGTATGGCCGTCAGTGATGCTGGTCGTCAATGTCAGATCATTCCTTGGATTTGTTGTGTTGGTTAGGTTTGCTTTGTGTTTGTTTTATAAAGGGCCACTTATTGGTTTTTGCATTCGCAAACATGACACGGCTTTATTAACCAAGAAAGTAATTCAAAAAACGTGAATATTTGTATGTTCACCTGCAAGATCTCATATTGGTATAAGAAGACTCATTCCTAAAATTTGACTGGATTTCTTTTCAATTAAATTTCTTTACTGTATGACAGAAAACGATGTGAGCTGCCTAATGTGTATCCAGTACTAGAAAATAAAATGCATTTTGTGTTTTTCATGCAAGATATGCGACAAAACTCTATTTCACAGTTTAATCATATATATTCAGACCAGTCGAATTAACTGCATTTGTCCAAACATATATGAAGATATTAATGATGTATGCCTTGCTGAGGGCTAGCAGAGCTGGATAGATAGATAGTACTTAGCCCACCGCCCTCCCTCCCTCCCCCCCTCTCTCTCTCTCTCTCTCTCTCTCTAACGCGCACGCACCACAGCGCACTACGCCATACTACGATGGCTAAAAATGGACTATGACTCAAGAGGCATGAAGGTGGGTGATGACTGGGAACGTCTTTCTTTGTTCTCACGCCAGCCGCTCGACAAAGCTAGAAGCCACATGAAAGCCCACGCCCACACACGCACGGCAGAGCTGGAAGGTTTCTCGACCATCATTCGATGAGCGGTCGATACCATCGTGGTTATTATAGACCGGTGAGGTGGCGGTGATGTCACTCCCATCGTAAGACTGTCCCTAGGGCGTGGTGTGTGTGTGTGTGTGGAGTGTGTGTGTGTGTGAGAGAGAGAGAGAGAGAGAGAGAGAGAGAGAAGAGAGAGAGAGAGAAGGGTATTTGAGACTAAACACCGTCTCTAAAACCCTGCAAATGTCTGCTGGCCAATTTAACTGTCTTCTTTACCAAACCGAATATTGGCTGCTGTTCCGTCAAAAGGGCACAGCGACGTTTTCTTCGTTGACTCGCCATCGTTGTTACCATCGCCATTGCACTGAACTTGATAAAAAATTTATTTAAAAAAAAAAGGGGGGGGGGGGGGAGGCCGGATGACACACCACTTATTTTCGTGGGAGAAAAATCACGGTAACATATAAGTCCGCACGTAAAAACCACACACACACACACGCGCGCGCACGCACAAACACACACACACACACACACACACACACACACACACACACACACACACACACACACACACACACGCACACACACACACACGAGCGTCGCGCCACAATTATTTCTAATAGGATTTCTATTACGCTCATGGTCACATTTTTGTTGTTGTTATATCTCCTGAAAGAGGTGCACGATGGCCTCATTATCCGTATTTTATGAACAATGAAAACCCTTAAGGTTTGTCTCTTGCATGGTCTTTTAAGGAAACGTATGCGCACGCTTGAGCACACACACACACACACACACACACACGCACGCACGCACGCACGCACGCACGAACGCTCTCTCTCTCTCTCTCTCTCTCTCTCTCTCTCTCTCTCTGTCACACACACACACACACACACACACACACACACACACACACACACACACAAACACACACACGTACATGCACGCATGCATATGTTACTGCACGCACGTTCGTGCAGAGAGGAGGGAGAGAGAGCAAAAGAGAAGGGAGAGAAAGAGAGAGAGAGAGAGAGAGAGAGAGAGAGACAGACAGACAGACAGACAGACAGACTGACTGACCGACCATTCAAGAGAGAGAGGGTCAGAGAACAGAGACAGCCTGTTCATTGAGGAAGAAAAGAAGCGGTCGATCTCAGCCAACGAATTACAGAATATGTTGGAACCTCGTGTCAACGCAGCTATGGCTAAACATCAGTTGCCAAAAGCTGTTCTTTCTCATTATCCTCTGTCGTTGAGTGAACATGAACCTGCTCGTTGTACTACAAACATCCTCACTGCGTGACCAGATTTCAGCACAAGTGTTCTGGTCCATCGTAGAGGTGAAGCATTGCAGACAACGCTGGAGGACGTCACCAGTCGGTCCTCCCAGATTGGAGAATAGTTGTCCACCGGACTCAAAATATTCCTAGACCGAGAGAAGGGCCCGTAGGGGACCTAGAAAACAACTGAAGGAAAACAGGTACTGCTGGGGACCGCTGGCAGACAGCGCTCCAATTATGCAGACTTATACACTTTATCATCTTAGCCCTCCCGACTAAACAGGGTCATTTCAGGACCGTCGAAACACAGGGGGAAAGTCCCATCCAGCAGAAAGAAACAAACAAGATCTACAAAACAGACATAGCAATTGATAACATGGTAGTTACATTATTCGATATCCTTGAGACGGATGCTGAAAGTGCTGGTCATTCCACTTCATTTTTGACTACCTCTCCTTTAAAGAAATTGATTGTACCACTCTGGATAAGGTGCACTGTCTCACTTCCTAATCGCCAGACTAAACTAAAAAAAAAAAAAAAATTTTTTTTAAGGGAAAAAAAACCTAAACCTTGCACAATGTTAAAAACTGTAACTAAAATAAAAATAAATGAATAAATAAAAAGTATAACAGGGTTTCTAGAAGTAAGACGGGAGAAATGGTTCACTGAGCCAGATAATCAGTAAATGACAGTAAAGAGACACACACAAAGGCGGAGTCAAAGAGAGTTACAGTAAAGAGGAAATTACTAACACCAAACTTCCAGAAGGCGGGGATGCAGTTTGTACTGACAGAGCCTTCGGTATCCCCACGGGGGTGGGACTAGCGGCAGTGGAGGTCTGTGGTGGTACACAATAGAAACAAACAGCTGACATGACTAACACAGGGAGACGCGAGCGGAGATCGTTTAAGACAGCAAGTAATGGAGATCTTTGATGGTGCAGCCCAGGAACAAAGAGGTGGAGGAAAGCGACTGTCCCTGTGGGAAGCTGATCAAAATAGCACCGAAGGCTACATTCCGCTGTAGAGACCTTTATGCGAGCAAACAAGTCCTTAGTCACTGTGGAACAGATTTCAAAAGGAAGGAGTTGGGAGAAAGGTCGAGAGAAGGAGAGATGCAATGGAAAGGACGAATTTACAGTGTAGCTTTAACAAGCATTTGTTTCCTCTATCACTTGCTTCTTTCCATCGTTTGCTTGTTTGTTCTTGTCCCGAGCAGAAAAAAGACCAGTAGGTCGAGGTTCGTTACTTTCATGTATGTTACGTTTATTTGGCAACTCAGTATATTTCAACACTAATGTTTATGCTTCCACATGCATTATGTTTTGAAACATACTTTCATTCAAACTGAGCGTTACATTTTATTGTGAAGTCTTTTGTTTTCTGCATCCAAGTAACTTCCCTTTCATTCTTTTTGGATCCTCAAGTATAGATTTAAATATATTCCTTTATTTTGATTATTCATGCTTATGATCCTCACACATAGGTTTAAGCATAATTATTCCTTTATTCTGATTGTTCATGACTTACGATCCTCAAACATAGATTTAAATACATTCCTTTATTTTGATTATTCATGCTTATGATCCTCAAACATAGATTTAAATACGTTCCTTTATTTTGGTTATCATGATATATGATCCTCAACCATAGATTTAAATACGTTCCTGTATTTTGATTATTCATGAGATATGATCCTCAAACATAGATTTAAGTATGTTCCTGTATTTTGATTCTTCATGAGATATGATCCTCAAACATAGATTTAAGTATGTTTCTGTATTTTGATTCTTCATGAGATATGATCCCTAAGCACAGATTTTAACATGTTCCTTTATTTTGATTATTCATGACTCTTTTTGGTCACTTATTTCTTTACGGCACTTTCTTCCATTTCTGTTTTCTGTCCTTTGCTGTCCTCCTTGGGAGCGTGTTGGGTCGTCATCTTTCAACCACGGTGTTGAGACTAGCACAGAATGGTAGGTGGCGCTCTGTGCTAGATGTCTTGGGTGGAGTACCACCTTAGCAGCCAGCCATGTGTACTGAGGAGTTCTCTCCATTTGCGCTTTCACGTTGTCTTTTTCATCCCATCTTTCCTTCGATCTCTTCGTCACCCAACCTGCTCCTTTTGAAATTCTTCTTGAGTCATTGTTAATATACGTGAGGACATGTTTGCCTGCACCTGTTTTTTCCCCATTATTCAGTTATTTCCATTGTTCAGTTGTCTTATTATGCCTGAAAAAAGAGCAATAGGTCGAACTTGTTACTTTTGTATATTACCTTCAACTGGTCACTCAGTACTTGAACATGTACCTTCATGATATAATTTCCGCCTGCAATCATTATGCATTGAAACTGTTAGAAAAGGACCCAGTAATGATAAAGGCAGCGCATGTTCAGGTAGAACTGTGCGATTGCACGGACCTCAAAGGAGAAAAAAATCTGAAAATTACATTTAGCTGAGAAAACAGATCAAAAACAAAGAACGACATTTGTAAAAGATACGTAGGGTATGCACAACAAAGAGCTTAGCAACCGTACTTTGAACACTTTGGAGATTGCATATGTGTTATTGTTGCCAGGAAAACTCGGATCTGAATATCTCACTTTCTTCCTTCCTGAAGAACAAATCATCATCTCGGTAACTAATATTTTACCATAAGTTAATCGTTTGAGGGTATCGAAAAAAACATGACAAGCAAAAGCGCTGACGAAGTCAAAATGTGATTTCTGTGCATGTGCCCAGGCTTTGTAGGAACAGACTGGCTTCACGTGACGTTGCGTTGTGGCAAACGCAGGAAAGACCTGGTTTCCTACTGCTTGATCACGTGATATTACGGCAAGCACAGGAAAGACATGGTTTCCTATTGCTTGATAATGTGATGTTTTGGCAAGTACAGGAAAGACATGGTTTCCTGCTGCTTGATCATGTGATATTACGGCAAGTGTGGAAAGATGTGGTTTCCTACTGCTTGATCACGTTATATTACGGCAAGTACGGGAAAGACATAGTTTCCTGCTGCTTGATAACATGATGTTACGGCAAGTATGGAAAGACGTGGTTTCCTACTGTTTGATCACGTGATGTTACGGTGAGTACAGGAAAGACGTTGTTTCCTACTGTACGATCACGTGATGTTGCAGTAAATACAGGAAAGACGTGGTTTCCTACAGTATGATCACGTGATGTTGCAGCAAATACAGGAAAGACGTGGTTTTCTTCTGTGTAATTAAGTGATGTTGCAGCATGTACAGGAAAGACGTGGGTTTCCTACTGTATGATCACGTGATGTTGCAGTTTGTAAAGGAAAGGCATGGGTTTCTACTGCATGATCACGTGATGTTGCAGCATGTACAGGAAAGACATGGTTTTCTACTGTGTGATCACGTGATGTTGCAGAATGTGCATGAAAGACGGGGTTTTTTTTGGGTTTTTGTGTTGTTGTTGTTGTTTTTTGCTGTATGATCACGTGATGTTGCAGCAAATACAGAAAAGACATGATTTCCTGCTGAATGATCACGTGATATCGCAGCATGTACAGGAAAAACATGGCTTTCTACTGCATGATCACGCGATGTGACAGTTTGACAGGAAAGGTGTGAGTTTCTACTGCATGATCACGTGATGTTGCAGCATGCACTAGAAAGACCTGGTTTCCTACTCTTTGATCACGTGATTTTGCAGCAAAAACAGGAAAGACGTGGTTTCTTACTGTATGATCGCGTGATCTTGCAGCATGCACAGGAAAGACATGGTTTCCTACGTCATGATCACGTGATATTGCAGCATGTACAGAAACACATCGTTTCATACTGTATGATCACGTGATGTTGCAGATTGTACAGAAAAGGCATGGTTTCTTACTGCATGATTACGTGATGTTGCAGTTTATACAGGAAAGACATGGTTTCCTACTGCATGATTACGTGATGTTGCAGTTTATACAGGAAAGACATGGTTTCCAGCTGCATGATTACGTGATGTAGCAGTTTATACAGGAAAGACATGGTTTCCTACTGCATGATTACGTGATGTTGCAGTTTATACAGGAAAGACATGGTTTCTTACTGCATGATCACGTGATGTTGCAGCAAATACAGGAAAGATGTGGTTTCCTACTGTATGATCACGTGATGTAGCGTCAAGCACAGGAAAGGATAGGTTTTCTACCATATGGTCATGTATTGTATTTGCAAGGATAGAAACAATATGTTTTCTGATTTATAATCACCTGATGTGGCGTAAAGTACAGGTTAAGACTGAGATGCATTCAGCCGGCATCAATATATATAATATATATATATATATATATATATATATAATATATATATGTTTTTCATACTTTCCCTTACTGGCCTACTTTTTCCTTCTTTCCCTATTTGACCTAGTTTTTCCTACTGTCCTTAGTTTGTGCTTTTTTCTTTTTTTTTTATCTTTGTTTCTTCCATTTTGTTCACATTTTCTCCCCAAATGCTCCTAGGCTTTTCCATCCTTTTCCTAGTTTTCACAAATTTTCTGTACTTTTAGTTTTTTCTCTACTTGTCAACATTTTCCCTACTGCCCTGCCTCCTACTTTTACTAAGATTTCTTTTTGATATTTTTCCTTAATTTCCCTACATTTTCCTACTTTTCCTTAGATTTTCCTACTTTTAGTACTTTTCCTTCGTTTTACGGCTTTCCCTGCCTTTTCCAACTTTTCTCTGCCCTTCCCTCCTACTTTTTCCTAGGATCGCAACTTTTTCATACCTTTTCTACGTTAGTAAACAACTGCTGCAAAATTTGGCTGCCCTATCCAAAAAGTAATGATTGCGCAGTAAAAAAAAAAAAAAAAAAAAAGTTCTTGGATGCGATTCGCAGCAAAAGACATCAATTTTAATTGCTGTTCGACTTCATGACCACATAACTTGCTTCTTTACAAATCAAACATATTGATCACACACACACACACACACACACACACACACACACACACACACACACACACACACACACATCACTCACTCACTGAGAGAGAGAGAGAGAGAGAGAGAGAGAGAGAGAGAGAGAGAGTTAAAAAGTATTTTTTTAAGGCTGTAATAACATTAGGAAGAGTTCAGCCTGCCTTTTCAGTAGCAATTCTGCATCTCCGTGCCAGCGTAAGGACCCTCTAAGATGACTGATAGAGCTTTGTGGCAAGACAAAGAGAAAACATGCGGCAGGTTTTAATCATTCCCCTACCTACAGTCCACCTACGGTCTCCAGCGTTGTGCACTGCTCATAACGCATCCCAGCAACTGGGCTCCAATATCTGAGTGTATAGCAACACATTTTTTTTTTTCAATCTAAATCTGATATTAAGCATCAGACTTCCAATTCGTCCATCCCAAAACGTTGACTGTCAAACTAGGTCGGAGGTGTCACACACACACACACACACACACACACACACACACACACACAACGAACTGTGGCTAAAAATATGACACAGGCAATGGTTGTGCGCAAACTCAGGGAAAGATCGGCTCCGCTGGTAGATCTAAGGCCAGAGCAAAAATGACGATCAATGACACAAAGGAAGCCGTCAACGACTGCACACGTTATAAGTTGATGTAGCTGGTAAGATCTGAACTCATTGGACTGGTGAACAACATATTCTGCACCAGAAACACTGCAGTCACAAATTGATGCCGCTGGTATGTTAGATTGGACGACAACTGATTCTGGACCATAAATACCAAAGTCCGGAGTTCATTTTGCTGCTGAGAACTGAATACATTTGACTGCACAAGAGATTCTGCATCGGAAGTATCAGAGTTAAGGGTTGACATAGCTGGAGAGAACTGGACACATTAGACTCCACGACAGTTTCTGCACCCGTAATGTCGCAGTCAGGACTTGATAAAGCTGTGGAGCGAAATGAATACATCAGACTACACAACGGTATCTGCACAAGAAATACCAGGGTCAAGAGTTGATATAGCTGGTGGGAACTGAATACATTCCACTGCTCAGCAACAATTTCTGGACCTTTGATAACAGAACCAGGAATTTATAAAACTGGAGAAAATTGAATACATTAGGAGTGCAAAACAAGTTTCTGTGCCAGTAATACCGCAGTTACGAGTGGATACAGCTTGGGATAATTGAATACACCGAACTGTAAGACGGTTTCTACATCAAAAACATCAGAGTCAGGAGCTGATATTGTTGGAGAGAATGGAATACACAGGACTGCACAATTACTCCCCCCCCCCCCCCCCCCCCCCCTTCCCGCTGGACATCATTGTGTGCGGACGCAAGTGATCGACTCTGCAATCAGACTGGTTTTTTAGGTACAACTTGATGTGACCGAGCGCTGATTTTTTGACGACAGTGTGTGGACTGCTGCCCTGTGGGTTGGGCATAGAATAGACCCACTGCCCTGCCATGCATGTCGTAAGAGGCGACTAAGGCAGGACCACCTTGCCCGGAGGATAAAGGGGTTTGCGTAGGGCTAACAACCCTACCTGTAAAAAAGAGCAGTTACAGAAGCATCGACGACAATGAACCAAAACATTCACCTGGGCAAGGAAGGGTCTCCATCCCGGAGACTTATGACGCGGTGCAGTGAAAGCCGAAAGGAAGCTGCAAGGCTGACTCCCCTTCTAACACCCAGGACAACGACGAGAGTAGCCGAACATCAGGACGATGTACGAAACAGGAAAAACCATCCAAGTTGCAAGAGAGATGAAAAACTACAAGATCACTAAGAGAAAAGGTTATGAATGGTGTACTACTAAGATCAAAAGCAAGATGGGTTGCAGATGGGGAAAAGGTTAGTAAATATTTCTGCAGTTTAGAAAAGCGTAACTTTATTAGCAAACAAATTGTAAAACTACTGGATGGACAAGGTAATATACTGGACAAACCAGAAGACATAAAAGTTACAGTAAAACATTTTTATGAGGATCTATACCGAAAAAGATCAACTGTGAAATGCAATATTGAAGATTTGGTGAATAAGATACCGAAACTAACAGAAGAACAGACTAAATCATTACAAGGTGAAATAACAATAGAAGAAGCAGGTATTGCATTGAAAAATATGAAGAACGGAAAAAGCCCTGGATCGGATGGGTTTGGAGCTGAGTTTTTCAAATCTTTTTGGAAACAAATCGGCGTGTTTGTAACCCGAGCTCTAAATGAAAGTTTCAGAGAAGGCGAACTATCAAACACCCAGAAAGAAGGTATTATAATCTGTATACCCAAAGAAGGAAAACCAAAAGAATATGTAAAAAACTGGAGACCTATTTCACTTTTAAACCTTATATACAAAATTGGCTCCACTTGTATTGCTAACAGAATTAAAAAGGTCCTTCCATCACTGATTAGTGAAGACCAGACAGGATTTGTCCCAAATAGATACATAGGTAGTAACATTAGGTTAATTTATGACATAATACACCATCTCAACATAAATAATATCCCAGGGATGCTAATTAATTTAGACTTCGAAAAGGCGTTCGACTCGTTAGATTGGGATTTTATGCACAAAGTGCTGGAGGCTGTAGGTTTAGGTAAAGATATATGTAAATGGATAGAAGTATTCTACAAAAACATTAAGTCTACTGTTATCGTAAATGGCCAAACATCACCATGGTTCTCAATAGAAAGGGGTTGTAGGCAAGGAGATCCAGTTTCACCATATATCTTCGTATTATGTGCAGAAATATTATCCGTAATGATCAAAGAAGAAAATAGTATTGAAGGTATACAAATCGGGGAGAAAGAACACAAGATATCACAATTTGCCGACGACACTCAACTGATGAACACAGGGAATAAGAAATCATTTGAAAAATCTATCGAGATTCTCAATAGGTTTGGGAAAACATCGGTTTATTCTTAAACAAAGAGAAAACACAAGTAATTTGGCTTGGAAGACAAAAGCATAGTGAAATAAGATATATGGAACATTTAAAGATGATCTGGAATCCAAAAGAATTCAAAATATTAGGAATTTGGTTTACTCAGGACTTAACACACATGGAAAAAAGAAACTACAAAGATAGAATGATAGAAGTGAAGGCACTATTTAAAATTTGGCTAAAGAGAATCATTACCCCTTTAGGAAGAATTGCTGTCTTAAAATCATTAATTCTGTCAAAACTGACTTACCTATGGTTGATGCTCCCAAATCCACCTGACACATTTGTTAAAGAATTACAAGACTTATGTTACTGGTTTGTATGGAATAAAAAACAAGACAGAATTAGTCGAAAAACAGTTATTAAAGATGTACAGGATGGTGGGTTGAATCTACCTGACATAAATGCTCTCATCACTGCTTTAAAATTAACATGGATAAAAAGACTGAGACAAACAACACACAGATGGAGAGACATGTTGATCTTTTCATACCCAATTATTGAGAACATTGAGAAGTACTCTCCAAACCATCTGTGCATTACCACTCAAGACAATGTTTTCTGGAAACATGTATTCATGTCGTATAAGCAGTTCTATTATAAAATAAAACCAGAAAATGCTAGAGAACTACTTGCAGAACCAATCCTTTACAATGAACATTTTAAAATAGGAAATAAACTAATAAAACACAAAAACTGGAACAATAGAAATGTATTTAGAGTATCTGATTTGTTTCAAGCAAATGGAGATTCACTATCCCATGAGGAATTTAGAACAAAGTATAACATTGAAATAGATTTCCTATCTTATGGTGGATGTATATTATCCATTAAACGATACATCAGGGAACAAGGATTTGAGAATGAGATAAAAGATAACATTGAAGCAGAAGTCAGCACAGCATTAAAGAAAATATATTCTGTAGATAAAGGTTCCAAAACTTATTACAGAATTATAGTAAAAGATAACTGGGAACCAAACTGTTGTGCAAAATGGACGGAGAAGCTGAATAGACAGATACCTTGGAAGAAATGTTTTAGAAAAATTCATCAAATTAAGGATATTAAGCTAAAATGGATGCAAATGAGAATAGTGCATCGAATAATTGCAACTAATGTAGCTCTGAAAGAAATGGGAATAGTAGAAAGTTATAACTGTAGTTTCTGTGAAGAGGAAAAAGACAGCATTGAACATATGTTCTGGAGATGCATACACGTCAATGATTTCTGGAAATCATTGCAAGAATTAATAAAAGGAAAGTGTTTAATAGCGAATAATCTGTCTCTGACTGAAAACACAATAATATTTGGAGCAGATGACAATTCCACAACTGATACTACATTCGATCTTATAATACTGATAGCCAAATACTACATTTTTAGCTGTAAAATAAACAAATGTAAGCCTTCAATAACAGTATTTCTAAAAATACTAAAGAGAAGATATAATCTTGAAAAATACATAGCAACTGTACAATTGAATCTGCAAAAATTTAACACTAATTGGATCAATTATGAAGTATTATTTGAAAATTGATAATCAAAATCATAAGATACCTGGATTTAATACGTGCATGAGAGGATATGTTCAGGATGTGTAGGTAATTTCATAAGGTATTCAAATATCATTGAGTGTGGTTGTAGCCTGTGGCCCGCTGCTTGTCTGGCATGGCGATGCCGCGGCTGGGACCCGTAGGCCGATCGGCAACTTAGCTGGTAGGTTGGTTTGTTGGTTGGTCGGCGGGGCACGGCTGTGGTGTAGCGATGTCATATTGGTAGCGGGCTGAAGAACATATAATTAACTTTCTTTTGATTGTTAAAGAAATATAAAGACACTGATGGACGGGATTTCGGTGCTGGTGTGTACACTCAGCTGGGAAATGCTTACGTCTGTTTAAATCTATATTTTGAAGGATCATTACAGTGAACATAATTATGTTATGCGTTATATACAACAGCTATCACATGGTACCACACGGAGAAAACATTACTTCATTATTATAAATTGTATAATTATGTATATTGTTTAAGTATTATTAATTCATAAGAAGAGAGAAAGTGGGGGTGTGGGTGGGTAGGGACGGGAGGGGGTGTGAGTGGAGTGAGCGGGTGTGTTTGTTTGCCTTTATGTGCTTGTAGTTTGTAAAAACTCAGAGGATTGTGCTTAGTGATTTTTGTTTGTTTGTGTATGTGTGTATATCCAACAAAAAGAAAACAACCTTTCCTCGGCATACATTGAACTCTCACTCAAATCCTTTCAAGCCGATAAAAAAGATAACTCGTTTCTAATACGTTTCACGGATTATTTACTACAATAATGTCAAACATGTACAAATATGATTAACAACAAAAAATATGTGATAATTTGCATCCGGAAATGTACAGCAAAGAGAAAGATCATGTTGATGAAAGAATGAAGATGAGAGAAAGAAGGAACTGTGGAATGGAAGAGAGAGAATGAGGAAAGAAATAAAAAAATATATCAAAAAAAAAAAAGAAAAACTACAAGATCGGAGTGCTAGGACTGAGTGAGACAAGGTGGCTACAGTCAGGACAGCTGAGACTTTCATCTGGAGAACAGCTGCTGTACTCAGGACACTCAGAGGATGGAGCCCCCCACACTGAGGGTGTGGCCCTGATGCTGGCATCGGAGGCACAGGGGGCACTCTTCGGATGGGAACCTGTCAACTCCCGCATCATCACAGCCATGTTTACCATTTACCACGAAGAAGAATGACATCAGGCTGAACATCATCCAGTGCTATGCTCCCACCAATGATGCGGAAGAAGAGAAGAAAGATGACTTCTACCAGCAACTACAGACAGTGATAGACAGAAGAGCAAAGGACATAACCATACTGATGGGAGATTTCAACGCCAAGATTGGAATGAACAACACAGGCTACGAGGACATCATGGGGACACACGGACTGGGACAGATGAATGAGAATGGTGAGCGCTTTGCAGACCTGTTCGCCCTGAACCAGCTGGTGATAGGAGGAAGCATCTTCCCACACAAGCGCATCCACAAGGCCACATGGAGATCCCCGAACCACGTCACGGAGAACCAGATTGACCACATCTGCATTAGCCGCAAGTTCAGGAGATCATGGCGGGATGTACGAGTGATGAGAGGTGCCGACGTGTCATCAAACCACCACCTTCTTTTAACAACAGTGAGACTTCGCCTCAAGAGATTCACCAAGGTCAACAACACACGTACAATGTACAATGTCGGACTGCTCCGGAACAGGGACACACAAGCAGCATTCCAGATCAGCCTTTCCAACAGGTTCCAGCCGCTACAAGGGCTGATAGAAGATGGTGAGACGGACATCGAGACACAGTGGGAACACTGCAAGAAGCTCTGGCATGACACATGTGAAGAGATCCTTGGCATGAAGAAGACCCAGCACAAGGAATGGATCTCTGCCGACACCATCCACAAGCTGGAAACAAGGAGAGAGAAGAAAACTACGCTGACAGGAGCCGAACTAGAGCAGCTAAGGCAAAGGCACAGGAAGAGCACACAGCAGCGAACAGAGAAGTAAAGAGGAGCATCAAGAAGGACAAGAGGGACTACTTTGACAACCTGGCCAGTCAAGCAGAGGCAGCAGCCGGACAAGGGAACCTGAAGGACCTGTACCTGGTGACCAAGAAGCTGATGGGCAAGTTCCAGCAGACAGACAAGCCAGTGAAGGACAAGAATGGAAACCCACTGACAACAACGGAGGAACAGCTGAAACGATGGGCAGTACACTTCAAGGAGCTGCTGAACCGCCCCGCCCCTGACGCACCACCAGACATCCCACCCGCGGAGTCAGAACTGTCCATCAGCTGCGACAAACCCTCAAAGGCAGAGATCAAGAAGGCCATCATGACTCTGAAAAATGGGAAGGCTGCAGGGCCGGACGCGATACCAGCAGAAGCCATCAAAGCGGACATAGAGACAGCTGTCAACATGCTATACAGCCTCTTCAGCAAGATCTGGGAGAAGGAGGAGGTACCGGCCCAGTGGAAAGAAGGAATCATCATCAAGCTGCCAAAGAAGGGAGACCTCAGGGACTGCAGCAACTACCGAGGGATCATGCTCCTGTCAATGCCAGGCAAGGTTCTCAACAGGTTTCTACTGGAGAGGATGAAGGAGGCTGTCGACCCCAAGCTCCGAGACCAGCAGGCAGGCTTCCAGCAGAACAAATCATGTGCCGACCAGATCGCCAGTCTGCGCATCATTGTGGAGCAGTCGCTGGAGTGGAACTCCCCCTTCTACATCAACTTCATAGATTATGAGAAGGCCTTCGACAGTGTGGACAGAGTGACGCTGTGAAAGCTACTGAGGCATTACGGAGTCCCCAAGAAGATCATCTCCCTCGTCCGGTGCACCTACCAGGACATGAACTGCAGGATTGCCCACGCCGGCCAGCTGTCCGAAAGTTTCGAGGTGAAGACCGGAGTTCGGCAGCGGTGCCTGCTGTCGCCGTTCCTCTTCCTCCTGGTCATTGACTGGATCATGAAGACCACTACAACAGGCAGGAACAACAGTATACAGTGGACACTCTGGACGCAGCTGGACGACCTCGACTTCGCTGACGACCTGGCGCTCCTGTCACACAGCCACAGCCAGATGCAGGACAAGACCACTCGCCTCGAGACCACATCAGCCGGGACAGGGCTCAAGATCAACAGGAAGAAGACCGAGCTGATGAAAATCAACACCACTACCAGCACATCAGTCACAGTTGGTGGAGAGCCCATCAGGGAGGTGGAGTCTTTCGTCTATCTGGGAAGCGTGGTTGACCAACAGGGAGGCACGGACCGAGACATCACAGCCAGAATCGGCAAGGCAAGAGCAGCTTTCGTCATGCTCAAGAACATCTGGGCATCTGGAGGAATCAGCTTAAGAACCAAACTCCACATCTTCAATTCAAATGTGAAGTCAGTTCTGCTCTACGGATGCGAGACATGGCGGACAACACAGACGATGCAACAAAAGATTCAGACATTCTTCAGTACCTGTCTGAGGCGCATCTACAAAATTCGATGGCCAGAGAAGATCCGAAACGAAGATCTGTGGAAGCGTGCGGGACAGGAACCAGTGGCCAAGCAGATACTGCGAAGGAAGTGGGGCTGGATCGGACACACCCTCAGGAAGCCAGCGTCCAGCACCACACGCCAAGCCCTGACCTGGAACCCGCAGGGAAAGAGGAAGAGGCCGGCCTCACAACAGCTGGAGGCGAGACACTGAGGCAGAGCTGAAACAACAATGGACCAACTGGACTGGAATGACCAGAACAGCCCAGAACAGAGTGCGATGACGAAGGGTCGTCGATGGCCTATGCTCCACCGGGAGCGATGGGCATGAATGAATGAATGTGTGGACTGCGTCTAGCACCTGGATTTTTTTTTTAAATGTATTTTTCGGTTTTCAAGACGGAAAAAGAAGTTACATATGATTTTTCGTTGTTTTTTTTTATTTGTTTTTTTTACTGCAAACCATCACAAATGCTCGTGGTGCCCCGCCGCGGCCCTTACTGCAGCGTCTTAACTTAATCCTTGGTTGCTAAGCCCTGAAACCAAGCCGTGACCCAACTGCCCAGTGTAAGTGGTCTTCAGTTTGCGACTTAGCTCAAGGCATTCCATCCCGCCGTTTCGGCCTGGTAATTTGGACCAGCTGCAATATAGGGCCTGTGGCGTCCCCGGTGCCTTGTGACCATCATCTGGCCACTTTCCACTTCTCCAGACGTCGCCCCTTCCCCCTCGCCTCGGGACCTGCCTTGCCTATGTACAATGGAAGTATATGCTGGGCAAGCTGAGAAAGAAGGTTAATCACCACTTCAACGACCGTCTGTCGTACCTCTTCAGTCCACTTTCTCGTCTCATAGTGTTCGTCTCCAAGGCCATTCACCAAACACGTATGTCCTTTGCTATCGTCCTTTAAAGCAGACCAGGATGTATGGAGCTTAGACATCGTTGATTTGGTAGCACAGTCCTTGGCAGCACTGCCCTCTCCCCCCATACACCCTACTCCTTCCCAACCACGCATTCCTTTCGCAGTTTCCTCCATGCCCCATTACCCAGCGGCGGCATTCCTTATCCTCTTTGTTCCAAGTGTTACTGGTTCAGGGACAGGCAAGTTTCTTTCTTTGCATCGTGTAGCTTGAAACATCTCTGACGATGGTGTTTCCCCCTTCCCTTCCCTCACTTCT
Organism: Conus canariensis; assembly: GCA_033310375.1. Lineage (NCBI taxonomy): Eukaryota > Metazoa > Mollusca > Gastropoda > Neogastropoda > Conidae > Conus > Conus canariensis. Next base: position 73,037,631 of record CM065716.1, on the reverse strand, counting down.
CTCACCCCCTCCGTACCCTCACTCTCCCACATCCCCTCCCTTCCCTCACCCCCTATACATTATTCCTTCTCTTCTTCACCCTGCCCATGCCTTCACGATCGTGTCTGTCGTCACTTATAACAGTGAGGCGCTGTATGACTGGGTTCCTCTGACAGACATTCAAACAGACCCAAGAAACTCACCTTTAAAGTCCCACTACAACTGTTCCCAATAGTAAGACAAATATATGCAAATGCAATGTTGGTGACATCAACAACAAACCCGACTTTAGTGTACAATGTCTGACCATGCCAAATCTAATCGGCCTGTTGTCCTCAGCGACAATGCCGATCTGTCCTCTATCCCCACCAACCCCTTCCCCCACCACCCCCCTATGATGAGCTGTACTGGACCGAGGTGCAAGTGAACTGTAGCACCTTGAAGCTCATCATCATCACAGTCTTTTATTCCACAGGTACTCTTATTGTACAGGGAAACCTCTGCAAGAAATGGCTGCGGTATGAACTCGTATCACTAATCCAAGAGATTCGCACAGTCTTTTGGCTGACCCACCAAGACTCCCACCCCAATTTCAACAAGGCTGTATGCGGCAGCCTGACTGACCTTCCCCACCCTTCCCTAAAAAAAACGCGCCCTTCTGGTGGCCTTTCCGCCCAGGACATCCCGTCTCCCCATGAACTCTTCGCCTCTCCAGACTGCATTTGCTGACCAGCCCAACTACTATACCACCACCCAGTTTTGATGCCTCTCCGTCCCAATCCACATCCTCGCCACGCACGAAGCCTGCCTCTATAATTCCACCACAGACGCTCGAGGGAAAAATACACACACAGTTCACCCCAGCATACACCACAGATACACCAAATAATCCGACAACACAGAAACGAACTTCTTATCAGTCAAAACAAGAACATGCAAAGACCTAAACAAAACAAATCCAACCACCCGCACACTTCGATGGGAAAGCATCACTCCAACCTCCTACAAGTAACATCGAACCGACTCACAGTTTGCGTCCTAAAAAGTCAAGCAAACAACCACGCCATTCCTACGCCCACAAATCTAACCCAGCAGTACAAAACCTCAAACAGGAAATAACACCGTTGTCAAAACGATTCTCATGGGTTAAAAGATCTTGCACTGCCATACCAGAAGTATTCGCCGGTTAGAAGCAGAAAACAACCACCTGAAATCTGAACTCAAACACTTAAAACAAACTCAGCTTATACGGCACCCAACCCAACACCAAACCTCACCATCTTCTAGCCATATTGATTCTGCTCTGTCCGCCATCCCCACCTCCAACAAGTTCTCCGCGCTGCTCTACGTTAACAATGCCTGGGCCAAACCACCTCTGACGACCCGACATCCACCTTCCCATTTTTCATTTCTGACGACCCGACATTCACCTTCCCGTCTTTCATCTCTGACGACCCGACAACCACCTTCCCATCTTTCATCTCTGACGACCCGACAACCACCTTCCCATCTTTCATCTCTGTCGACCCGACAACCACCTTCCCATCTTTCATCTCTGACGACCCGACAACCACCTTCCCATCTTTCATCTCTGACGACCCGACAGCCACCTTCCCATCTTTCATCTCTGACGACCCGACAACCACCTTCCCATCATCCACCTCTGGCGACCCGATTTCCAACTTCCCGTGTTCAACCTCCGCCCTTCAAAGCAGTATCAATCTCCCACTGTTCTCTGCCATCATTTCATGCTCCTTTCCTGCCCCACAGTATATGAGAATTCCAGACGTAAGTATGAGACATATCAAAAGTGTGTGTGTGTGTGTGTGTGTGTGTGTGTGTGTGTGTGTGTGTGTGTGTTGTGAGAGAGAGAGAGAGAGAGAGAGAGAGAGAGAGAGAGAGAGCGTGTGCGGGCGGGCGTCCGTGAGAGCGTGAATTTATAAAACAAGTTCCACTATGAAATTGGAAATGAAATGAGGCAGGGAACAGTAAACAATAAACAGTAAACAAGTGGGGTAACTTTTGCTCCCATAAGAAAACCTAACACAGAGTAACTTTTATTCAAGACTGGCACAGCCTTTTAAACTTGAATAAAGTCAGACAAATACATACATAGACGAACAATCTAATAGTGAGGGAAAAAACAAGCGCAGGCCAACAATTCAACTGTCTTCATAGCAATGACTTGGCAAAGATTTGGACTTAAGGAGGGGGGGGGGGGGGGGGGGAGTTTGAAGATGGAGAAACTGGGAACATGAAATTAAGTCCCCCTACATTTTATACTATTTGCATAATGTCTTTAGTTTTTCAGCAACTTTTTTCCTCCCCACACTTTCGTTTGGTTTCATTTACTACCCTTCACTGGCTGCTTTGGGGGTGCTATTGGATTCTTTTTTGCACCCTTGGTGGTGAGAACACCACGGTATTATGGACTGTGGTGTGTCTCTATTTGACGCCAGGAGCGCAGGCACAACCAGCAGTGTCTCCCTGATGAGTTCCGATCCAGCGGACGAAAGGCCTCGGAGCAGGCAATACAAGTATATCTGCCTTCAAAAGGGATTACGATGGTTCCCTTATGCAGCTAGTGAAGAGTTTTCATATCTGTAATATATTTTCTTAATTTCATGTTCCCAGTTTCTCCATCTTCAAACTCCCCCGTTCCCAAAAATTGTGAGACCAAAATAATTTCGACTTTTGTTTTTGCTCGGAACATTTATTGTTTCTTAGCACTAGATTTCTAAAACTGTCATCGTGTGAAGACAGTTGTTGCCTTATGCTGGCGTCGCAAACATTGCTGTGACATTTCTGTTCTGAAGCCGCGGATCCCATCGTAACTTGTTTTCACCATAAACTGTGTAAGGCGGCCAATGTAGGTGCTGTCATTTAGTAAACTGTAAGGAAATTTTGGCCTAACATTGGGACCAGGACTAATTTCTTGCAGCCACAGATTGCTGGTGATTTTTTTTTTCATTTTCTTCTCCGTCTTTTCTTAATCTGTACACTCTTTAAATGTGCTT
>CM065716.1:72952135-73029635 GCA_033310375.1 Conus canariensis | reverse complement strand
GCAAAATAACAGTTTGTGATATTTGCTGTTATATTTTAATAACATCTTTCTTGCTGTGTCTATTATTATGCTGACAAGACAAATGTGACAGGAAAATTGTTTCTTGATACATTAAAATTTGAACTAAAGAGAAAAAGAAAATAACACCCTGATAGTTTTCTGAACTTTAAATGCTTTGAAATACATCGCTTTTACTTGCGTACCACTTTGACAAATGAAAGGAAAATCTCATTGATTTCTTGTGATTATATAAAATATAAACTGATTATCAGTATGATTAATGTTCGCTTCATCAGTTTGTGTCTTTTGATAGTTATTTACAAATCAAGTATTTGTCTGAACTTTACTGATCTGCCGGATCTGGTGGTCGTGGATGGTCTGGCTGGGTGTTGGCGTGGGACCTGTGGTGATCTGGGCCTGGTTGTTGCCGTGGGTGTCCCAGGGGTGTGGCTCCAGGAGGCTGCTGAAGAAGGTGTCCCCGGTTCCTGGTTGGTGGTCTCCTGTTGAGGTGACGTGTTTTGCTGTCGTTCCTCGGTTTGCTGGCCTCTGGGATGGAGATCGTTCGTCTGCACAGGGCGGGGACGGGTGAGTTGGGTTTGGGAGGGTTTACTTGCTGCGGGGCTATGGGGTGTTAGAGTGGGATGGGGAACTGAGCGGAGGAAAACCCTGTTGCGGCGGTAGACTCTTCCGTTTTGAGCCTGCACGTCGTAGGTCCTGCTTGTCTGCCTGTCGATGATAACACTGGCTATCCAGAGTTGCGTTGACTTGTCGATCGGTTGTATCTTGACTGTATCACCACTTGTCAGGGGTTTGAGGTCCTTCTGGCGACAGTAGTATTCAGCTGTTGCTTGGCGTTTGTTTTCGAGGAGATGTTCTTCTTGCCTGATGTAGTCTTCAGCAGTGGGTTGTAGCAGTTTGAACGTGGTGGGGAGTGCTGTCTTCGTTCGTCTCCCATGAGACGCTGCGTCGGGCCTGATGTCATTCCTTCTTCAGGTGCGTTTCTCAGGTTCAGAAGTCCAAGATATGGGTCTTCTTTCGCATGCAGGCATTTCTTCATCATGTTCTTGGCCACTTTCACCGCTGCTTCAGCGGCCCCATTGCTTTGACTGTGTCCAGGGCTGGATGTCACATGCCTGAAGCCCTAACTGCGGGTGAAGGCCCTGAACTGCTGTGATGAGAACTGTGGGCCATTTCACTGACAACAGAGTCGGGAATGCCGTGACGGGCGAAGTGGTGTTTCAGTTTGGTGACAACTGTCTCTGCAGTGGTCTCTGGTAGGTAGTCCAGTTCAAAGAAATGACTGAAATAGTCTACAGTGATGAGGTAGTTTCTTCCCTGGATGGTGAAAGTGTCAGTTCCCACCTCTTCCCATGGGCGATCTGGTACATCATGCATGCGGAGTGTCTCTGCTGGTTGCTTCACACTGTGAGAGGTATACACATCACATGATTCGATGAAGTGCCGAATTTAGGCTGACATTCTGGGCCAGAAGATAAGCTGTCGTGCTCTTCGTAGACAGGAGTTGATGCCAGAGTGTCCAGCATGAACCTTCTCCTTCATTTCTTGTCTCATGTTGTGTGGTATGACTCCTCTGTCTCCCCTGAGGATGATTCCATCCTGTACTGTGAGTTTGTTTCTGTAGTCAAAATAAGGCGTGACTGAGTGTGGGCAGTCCTGTCTCGATGGTGGCCATCCTCTGAGGATGACTTCTTTCAGATCAGATAGTGTGAGGTCTTCTGCAGTTTTCTGTTTTATTTCTTCCAGGCGTTGTGGCGTGAATGGCGACAGTGTCAACGAGTTGATTGCTTCAGATTCCATGTCTTCTGTTGAGACAGGTGCTCGCGATAGCGCGTCGGCCACCGGATCTGTGTTCCTGGTTTGTACTCCAGTGAGGAGTCGTATGCCTGAGCCCTGAGGAGCATTGACTGTAATCGCATTGGTGCTTTTGATAGTGGCTTGTTGCTGATCGCTACGAGTGGCTCGTGATCTGTCACTATGTGGACTGGGCGACCATAGGTATAGTGGTGGAACTTCTGTAGCCCAAACAGCACAGCCAACATTTCTTTTTCGATCTGGGCGTAGTTTCTTTCCGTTGGCGTGAGTGTCCTGCTCGCGTACGCGATTGGTCTGTTTTTCTGCATCAGTACAGATCCAAGGCCGTATTCACTGGCGTCGTTGATGAGAGTCAGGTTGTCATCCTGTTTGTAGAAGGCCAGAGTGGGACTGTTCACGATCTTCTTCTTCACCGTCTGGAACGCTTGTTCTTGGGAGGAAGCCCACATCCACCGCAGTCTTTCTTAAGGAGGTTTTGCAGTGGTTGTAGGTCATCTGTGAGATGCGGCAGGTACCTTGAGAGGTAGTTCACCATGCCCAGAAATCTTCTGAGCTCTTCAACGTTCGTTGGTGCTGGATAGTCTTTGATGGCGTTCACTATCTAGGGGTCAGTTTGTAGGCCGTCTTTCGTGATCTGGTGTTCCATAAATGTGACGTTGTCAGATCTCAGATCCAGTTTCTCTTTGTTGAGTTTGATGTTCTGTTCTCTACATCTCTGTAGGAAGGCATTGTAGTGAGCGTCATGTGATTCCATGGTGTCCCCGTGTATAATGACATTGTCAGCCACACAGACAACCACTGGTAGTCCACTGAGAGCCTCAGTTAGTTTTCTCTGGAAGATTTCTGATGACACTGATGTGCCGAAGGGTAGTCGTAGCCAGCGGTATCGTCCAAAACATGTGCTTGATTCTTTGTCGAGCTATACATGCCAGAATCCAGAGGATAGATCAGCCTTGGTGAAAACCTTTGATTTGCTCAGATCATGAGACAAGTGTAGCTGGGCGACTTGAACGAAATTTTCTTTTCGGATATGGACCAGGCCCATTTCCTGAGAAGTTTGCAATCCAAGTAGGGGTGTGAGGTTGTCTTCGAACACGATAAAGTCAACCGTGTACACTTTATTGTTCTTTGGGTTGGTAATGTTTTGTGTGGACTTGCAAACTGGTTTCATTTTCGTGTTGTTCCACATCTTCATGATCTTGTCTGTTGGTTCGATGTCTCTTGCGAATTTTGCTGGAATCATGTTCACTGATGAGCCTGTATTGATTTAGAATGTTACTTCTTGTCCTTGTACTATCATTGTGCATTTTACGTCTTTGCTGGGTTGGTCAACGTTGTTGATCCATCCTTCCTTGTCTTGTGGTGGGTCTTCCTGTACTGGTTCTATTTGGTTCACCTCTTTCTTAGTGGTTTTGTTTCCATTCGTTGTACATTTCCGTCCAAAGTGATTCTTTCCTGAGCACCGAAAGCACGTCTTGCCGTATGCTGGGCATTCTTCTTTTCGTAGTCGGTGTCTCGTGCCGCAGAATTTATATTCCTTGGTCATGGTGTCTGCATGGGGTTCTGTTTTCAGCTTGTGGACCTCTGCAGAATTCTCATGAGAATTCATGGCCTTGCCCTGTAGCATAGCATTTTCAGCTGCTCGGCATGTATCGACACACTTTGTCAAGGTGAGGTCTCGAACTTTCAACAGTTCGGTCTGTATGTTGGAGTCTCGGATTCCGAAAACAATCTTGTCACGTATCATTGAGTCCCGGCAGTTTTCGCAGAAGTCGCATGTATTGCTGAGATTTCTGACGGCCGAGTAGAAATTTTCAAACGTTTCTCCCTCTTCTTGCTGTCTGTGATTGAACAGGAAACGTTCGTAGGTCACACTGATTTGTCCCACAGCAAACTCATCAAATGTGGCCATGATTTGAGCGACTGTGGGGGAATCAGTGTCGAAATTAAATCCGTTGTACACCTTGAGTGCTTCATCTAACAGACAGTGTGTGAACATGGCTGTTTGATATTCACGAGACTGTTTGTCCAGCTGTGCCAGCAATGCATACGTCTTGCTGTTTGAAAGGTTTCTGTTTTCTGTTGGGTTTGATCCCAAAACAAGAGGATTAGGGGGTTTTATGCCCTGAACTGGCCCAGCAGCTTGTGCTGCCTGCCTGAGCCCCGTCACCTGTGTTTGACATTGTCAAAGAAGTAGTATCAGTATGTAGCTTGTGAATCAGCTGAGAATAGTCTTACTGAAGTTAGTAACTGATCACGAAGATGACGTCACGAAACGTCGAAAGTTCATGACAATAATCTTGATTTTCAACAGAACTTTGTTAACAATGTTCGTAGTTTCTTGCTGTTTTAGACAAGCAGCCCATTCTTCAGAATGTCCATCAAGTTCTAGGACCGCTGCCACCATGTTACGTGCATGCTAACACGTAGTAGACTAGAATAGAAAGTAAAGGAACGGACTCACGTTCAACAACAGTCTCACACGGGTGCCATGTCCAGATGACCTATATTAACAAACGTACAACATCCGGAGCTAGCCGCTCCTGAGTTTCGTACACGTAACAATCACCATTATCATCATCACTATTATCAGTATTATGATCACTACTACTGTTGTTAGAACTTTTTTTTATTCCATTTTTTTAAAAATTACTACTATCAGCAATATGACTGCTGTCACAACTTCATAATTGTTACAACTATAATATTTGGCAATGTTATTAAAATTATCATCATACTTTACAATATTTCATACATTCCAACCTACCACTTATCCAGCCTCCTATATCATTACTATATGGTTACACTTTTTTGTGGCATCAGTTATCGGATCAATGGAACACCTAAGGCGGTGATTTCTCTTTTTTTCTTTTTGTTTTTTCCCCTAAGGCACAAATCCACCTCTTCATTTTTTGGTACTTCACACTGTCCTCTTCATTTGCAAAAAAAAAAAAAAAAAAAAGCCCCCCCCCCCCCCCCCCCCCCCCCAAAAAATTCCACAACTAGGTTTTCTTTCTTTCTTTCTTTCTTTTTTTTTTTTCTCCAACCAGTCTCTTACACACCATAAATAGTCTGTATGTTCTCTTACAAATGGACATATTTTTGCTGATTTTAGTGTTTTCGCGTATGATACATGATGTCTGGGTTTGTTAATGTTCTAATGTGTGGTGTACTGGCACACTCACTCTGATAATGTGTTGCTTGTGCAAAGAAAACAACATAGATCAAACACAAAACTTAATTATTTTCTTTCATTTCAGTTTTTCTCAAAGAGAGAGACAGAGAGCGCCTGTTATCTACTAATTTATGGTTACACTCGTGATATTATTAAACTATTAATATACCTATAACATTCCGTCCTTCCCATAATTTGTATCCTCCTTCTCCTCTCTGTCCTTCCTGTCCTCCTCCTAGCCCTCCTCCTCCTTTTTCTTCCTCCCTTCCTTTATTATTATTAGAATTTATATTATTACTATAAGTATGATTATTACTGTTATTGATATTATTTTTAATTATATTTTGTACCTTTACATAAATCATTATTACTATTACCATTATTATCGTTAATATCATTATTATTATTATTATCAATACCAGTGTTATTAGTGATATTACCATCAGCATCGCCACTAACACTGTTGCCACGACAGCCATGCTGTTCGACAAATCTCTAACCCCTCTCCTTCCTCCCATACTATAACTGCTATTGTCATATTATCACCAAGAGTGGCAGAAATCCTCTCTTTATTTAAAAAAATGTTATCATCATCATTATCTTTATTATTATCGATATCAGTATTATCATTATCATCATCGTAGTAGCAGTCCCTCGGGAGAGGACGAAGACGATGGTCTGTGTAATCAGCAATGACGATGACAGCGCATGTGACTCCGCAGCCCGAAGCTGGAAGCACACAGGTGCCCACAGATGACACATCGATAGTCTGAGTCTGGGACTGAGGAGGACGAGGCCCTGTGTCGTCTGTCCCTTGCAGCGGCGAGACGCTGTCTTCTGTCCTCTTCGAAGGCGGCTGTTGCTTTGAGGGTGAGGGACCTCCAAGATGATCTCTCAGCAGCAAGGGTTTCGAGCTCGCGAGGCTGGATACCGCACCATCTGAGACTGCTCTTAAGGGTATCTTTGTATCTCAGTTTGGGCCTTCCCTGTCTGCGTGGGCCTTCTTTGAGCTTACCATACATCAGTTGTCTGGGGATGCGGTTGTCGTCCATTCTGATGACGTGCCCAGTCCAGCGTAGCTTAGCCTTCAGCAACATTGACTCAGTGCTTGTCAAGCCAGCTTTGTCCAACACCTCCTCTTGGTTTGTGACTTTGTCTTGCCAGCGAATGCCCATAATCATGCGCAGCGATCGCGTATGGAACTGTTCTAGCTGCTTGATAGGCTTTCAATACAGGGTCCACGTTTCACATCCATACAGTAGTGTAGAAAGGACTACAGCCTTGTAGATCTTACGCTTTGTAGACAGTCTTATGTCTTTCTGCTGGAGGACCTTCTCTCTTAATCTTCCGAGGGCCTGGCTGGCTTTCTGGATCCTGGACATGATCTCTTTGTCCGGTGAACCATCTGCAGAGAGTACCCAGATACTTGAAGCTCTCCACGCACTTCAGTTGGACTCCATCAATGGTACTGGCTGGCTGGGACTTGGCTGTGTTAGGGGCGGCTTGGACCAGGACCTCCGTTTTTCCAAGCCTGTAAGTCCGAACAGCTTGGATGCCTTGGCGAAGCGGTCTACAATGACCTGCAGGTGTTTTTCCTTGTGTGCAATGAGAGCACAGTCATCTGCAAAAAGAGCTCCAAGGATGAGTTTCTCCAGGGTCTTGGTACGAGCAGCAAGACGACGGAGGTCGATCCGTGTTCGTATCATCATCATTACTACTTTAACTCGCATTGTCTCCATCCCGACGGCCTCGTTTTCATTCAACGCCAATCTTGCGCCAAATTCAATGAGATAAGTGATTGCTCGTTCTTCATTTTCGTTGTCCTGAGTGTTGTTTATCTTCTTCAGAAGACCTTAGAGGTCGAAACGCGTCGTGTTTTGTCTTGTGATTTGTTTGTTTATGTTTGGCGGAACAGTACTTAGATTTGTATGTTTTTCTAAAAGATTTGTTAAGATCTCCGCTTGCAGTCGCCTCACTTTGCTACTATCGATGAACTTGAATAAAGTTTAAAAAAAAAAAGAAGGGGGGGGGGGGGATTAGAAGTTGCCACACCCTTTATCAATCTTGATGTTATCTTACCAGTGGATAACTTAAACCAAACTATTAAAGATCAGGCAGGAAATATGAACAAACGAACACATGAGCAAAGAGCAATTAAAGCGAAGGGTGGTTTGGTCAAGAATATAAATCAAATAAACGAAAAATGAAAAGACTTCGGGAACTATTGAATTCTTCATTGGATAAAAAGAAATGACCGATTTAGATTTGTACAGCTAGAAGAAGACTACAAAAACATGATCATGAGGAAGAGAAAGAAAAGCAATGAATTAATGTGAAAGGAACTGTTAGATTCTGTGAAGTACCAGAAGATATTTTAGGAAACGCTTTGAAAAGTTTCACGTAAAAGATCATACCCTCAAAACAACTAATTCGTTGATCAGTGGTTTCATCATTTTAAGAGATTATTAGACAGAGAAACAAACGATTTTTGGCATGATGATACAAATACAGATAGCTGATGTACCACTCGACAGTCCGACATCCAGATTCTATTTTCGTTGTTCGTTAAATAAACTTGCGACAAAATTACTGAATATTATAAACATGACATGCCTTTTGATTTGATAAAATTGTTTATAGTACCAGTTGTTGGCCTACAAAGAGAGTTGGATAGTTTGTGTGCAGCTGCAATGAGACTGGATGTGAAAATGAACATGGAGGAAACAAAAAAAGATGTATTGTTTTTCGCGAGGATGGCCACCTGGCTAGATATGAACAATGGCCGTATGGACATTAAATAGTAACAGTACCAAATGTACATAAATATCTGAGTATTTTCTTTTCAACCAGGCTTGGTTGTACATTTGCATGTGAAGGTTTAATTAACAGAGCAAAAGAGCAGTTCTAATTATGCTTCAGTTTATGCCTAAACCTGACTATGATTCGTTTGGCATATTTAAAAAGCCACTTGATTCTCGGGCTCGTCAGTTTCACAGTATGGAGCTGAAATATGGGCGCTTGAAAGAGACGATGTAATTGAACAGCTGGACTTGTTTGTCATGAAATGCTTTTTATATGTCGACAGTCGTAGTCAATGATTTGGTGTATGGAAAGCTGGGGAGATTTGAATTCGTAGATTAAATTCATCTGTTAGGACTTAAGTTGACATGGATGGAGAATCACAAATTACCATTCAAAGCGTGTAAATCGTTACATAACCTTGACATTTATGGAAAGAAGACTTGGGCTACAAATGTTCGAAAGTATATTCTTATGGTTTTGCTTTTTTTTTAAAGGATAATCAAAGAAGTCAGCATTGCTGTTATTGTCAGAAACGATGTTTTGTTTGGTAATGTATTGTCCAATACACGAAAATCAACCACCATACAAGAAATAAACGCTGATTTGGAGACAACGATAAAATTATTCTGAAGACAAAAATCTCACATCTTCATTCACAAAATATGCTATGGAAAGAACGCCATAGTCGCCCAATTCGTGGCTTGAACAACTTCGTTTCCCAATCTGAAACGTTCATTATACAGGAAATCAAAAGCACTTGATATGCATTGATAAAAGGTGTCCAAAATAGGTTATCTGTTCTTGTTTGAGTAGCCTATTATACGAAGGTTCAAAATACCCAGTTTATTCAAAAAAGGGTATAACTGGGTACAATACTTTTCCTTTTTTTTCCATTCATGTCACTTTAGTAGACATTAAATATGTTTTAACTTCGGGAACATTTAAACCACCATCTTTTACACTTTCCCTGCATCTTCCTACGGGTTCTATCTTGTTTTCCGTTCCACACAAATCTAAAACAAGCTTTCTGGAGATCTACCATGAAATATCAGGATGAACCAAATTTTATATATAAAGTTTAATAAAGAAACAGGTCTCCATTTTTCTTTATATGTTGCTTAGGTTTGCCGTCCTTTGGTGCCTAGACGATCAGTCCAGTTCTCTGCGCATACAATGAAGGGGCCAAGATCCTTCCAATAACTTTAAAGAATTCAGCTCTGAAGCCGTCCGTCCGTAGACTTTTATGATTTTGCCATGCAAAAGTTGCAGAGGGCGCCACTTCGTCCATTCGATGACAGTCTCCATGACATTTCCAGTTCCTGCGACTTTGACACGACCTCACCAAGAGAATGGAGAGAAAATCCACAATGTGCTTTTATGAGCAGGGACTGAATGGACACAGAATTTAAGGCTGTTTTATGGTGATCAATGAGAACGAAGATAATGCTTTTGAACACTGTTCTGACCTGAAACTACATGACAGAACTAACTCTACACTTCCTTTTATAATGTGTCCTGGCTTGAACACGCCCGAGAGATACAGACATCTGAAATGTTGGTCAGAAAATATTAGTAACATTTTCAGATGGGCGTCCATTAGATGTATGAAACACGAAAGTGTGGTTCCAGTTTTCCAATCTGGGCCATAGCAAACTTAAGTCTCGGAAGAAGCCGAAAAGCGCGGAAAAAATTTAACAATAGGCATACATGCCTTTGAAGAGACTCAAACCCACGACCTCTTAGACCGCAAGCTAACAACGCTAATCACTGAAGCATGGCTACGCATCACTCGTGCAACACAAACATAATATGATATACTTGTTTGAATTCATCTAAGCCCCCTATCAACAATAACAACCGCTCAGTGTCGGAGGCAGATCCAGTGAAGGTCCATCTGTAGTAGAGAAAGCCATCGTGTCCATCAAACGATAGAACACATGAATCTGCCTGTCATTAACGATGACTTCAGCAAGAACTGAGCCGACAGGAAATTAAACAACAACAACAACAACAACAAAACCTTAAACAAAAACACGATGGAATTTCATTTTATTATGTGCTCAAAAAGCAAAGCGTGTACGGCCACACCACTTTACACAATTTGCATTGCATTGTGATTGGCGACAGTGATAACGATCCCCTTTTGGTTTGAGAACAAATGGCGGAGACAAACTTAGCGCTTTCTTTCACAATATATTCTAGTGTCAGCCTAGCCCCAGGAATACTTGCGTGGCCCCCGTCTTCCATTTGACCCCAGAGCACATTAAAATGGGCAGAACCAGAATTTTAAAAATATCACATCCATAATCTCTGATGATTAAAATTCAAGACCTCCGAGTTCTGAGCGCACAGTACTACTCATTGTGTCCTGGCTGCTTGCGGACTGAAAACTATACGTTTTCTTGTGTCTGCTTTTGATACACTTTCTACCAGACTAACAGTTTCTTAAGGACGCCATCTCTGGAAATGCGAGTCCAGATACGCTTACATATGAGGTTCCTCCCTCCTCCCTCCCACCTCCCCCTAACAAAAGATACTCTACACCTTTTGCTGCCGTTATGAAGCCATAGCTGGCCGGGCCTTCTGTGAAGAGAACCACAGGGACGGCGCACTATCGATTTTCCCTCCCTCAGACCATTCAGCCTTCGGCCCAACTGCTCTCAGTAACTACAGCCTCCAGGCACATGCGTGGGCAGACGACAGAAATGGATGTCTAAAGGTGTCGGTTCACGATGCCACGCACACGAATGCAGCCACGAGCAGGGTCCGAAAAGAAGGCCGACAACCACGTATTAGAAACAACGTTCGCACCATTGAGTGTAAGTAACGAAATTCTATCTTGAAAGTTATGCAGTCAAAGACGTTAAATGACTATGGATATGAGCAACGCAATTTTTTTTTCTTAAAAGAACGAAGTAAATACTTCGAAGAAAAAGAAACTACGAAAAAGTGAAAAAGACTCACGCAAAACAACTCGTTTTCACGATACGAAGACCAAGCCAGTCCGGTCACAACAGCACTGCCCAGGTACCAGCCCCTATCTACACAGCCCCAGCCTATCAGCCCACTAGCCCCGATCTGCACTGCCCCAGCCGATCAGCCCACCAGCCCCAATCTGCATAGCCCCAGCCGATCAGCCCACCAATCCCGATCTGCACTGCCCCAGCCGATCAGCCCACCAACCCCGATCTGCACTGCCCCAGCCTATCAGCCACGATCTGCACTGCCCCAGCCTATCAGCCCACCAACCCCGATCTGCACTGCCCCAGCCTATCAGCCCACCAGCCCCGATCTGCACTGCCCCAGCCTATCAGCCCACCAGCCCCGATCTGCACTGCCCCAGCCTATCAGCCCACCAACCCTGATCTGCACTGCCCCAGCCTACAAGCCCACCAACCCCGATCTGCACTGCCCCAACCTATCAGCCCACCATCCCCGATCTGCATAGCCCCAGCCTATCAGCCCACCAACCCCGATCTGCACTGCCCCAGCCTATCAGCCCACCAGCCCCGATCTGCACTGCCCCAGCCTATCAGCCCACCAACCCCAGCCCACCAGCCCCGATCTGCACTGCCCCAGCCTATCAGACCACCATCCCCGATCTGCACTGCCCCAGCCTATCAGCCCACAAACCCCGATCTGCACTGCCCCAGCCTATTAGCCCACCATCCCCGGTCTGCATAGCCCCAGCCTGTCAGCCCACCAACCCCGATCTGCACTGCCCTAGCCTATCAGCCCACCAGCCCCGATCTGCACTGCCCCAGCCTATCAGCCCACCATCCCCGATCTGCCCTGCCCCAGCTATCAGCCCACCATCCCCGATCTGCACTGCCCCAGCCTGTCAGCCCACCATCCCCGATCTGCCCTGCCCCAGCTATCAGCCCACCATCCCCGATCTGCATAGCCCCAGCCTGTCAGCCCACCAGCCCCGATCTGCACTGCCCCAGCCTATCAGCCCTCCTGGAGTTCTGATCCTGCCCTACAGTTACAATTCAAGCTGCTTAAGCTCCTTCTCCGAAGAGGAGGGCTCGGCTGCTGAATCTGGTAGCGATTTGTTAGTTTAGACGGTGCGAGATGGGGAGAAGAGGGGGGGGGGGGGGGGGAGATGGATAAGGGAGAGGCTGTACGTACATGTGTGTTTCTAATGGAATTCATTGCGGTTTATTTCAGTCACTGGGTTCTGCCATGGAAAGCCAGGAGGGGGGGGGGGGGGGGGGGGGGGGGTCCTCAGAAAGGGACACCAAATTGTTCACAAAATAATAAAAAAGATTGTCAGCTAAGACTTGAAGCTGCAGGACTCTAGACTCTCCTCTTAAAGATAGTTCAGAACAGAGCACTAAAAGTCCTCTTGTGCTGACTTGATACGACGGTTGCTGCTCTACGCTGGAATGTCTTGATCTAGTGTTAATCTGCAACAGAAGGTTTCCAGAAGAAGTGACAGTATTCAAAATAAATACTGACGCACTAGGGTGGTACATACGTCACTTGATCTTTGCGGCTTGTTCGCCAAAAGACGAGTTCCTCTTAGAATAAACATAGTAATACTAGTGCTTTCATTGAGGATCTTCAAGAAATTTGAACATACGTTACAGATCTCAGTATCTCACAGATCTCAGTATCCCAGGTGTGCTGTTTGCCTTCTTAAATCTGTTCATGGGTCCATTCCAAGTCATGTCCTGGACGAGGTCGATGTCAATGTCTTTGACAGACTATGTAAGCTCCAATGTGTGGCCTTTCAACAAGCTTCTAACGATGACGAGCTCCCAAGCTCTGGAATAAGACAGAACACTACACTGTTCAGGGTAGACTTCCATGCCCCACATTAATTCTTTCCCAGTCAGATAACATATTGAGGTCATCGTAGAGGAACTGCCAATCCTTTTGAGTAGAGCAGCGGGAACAAATAATAAAAGAAATAAACGATTCGATCAATAGAATTGGACAAGACTGAACAAAAATAGTGAATGATTGTATTAACGAAGATGATGGTGATACTGAAGATGTTATAATGATGACGACAACAATAATCACAATGTTATGATCAGGAGTTACAATAACATTCCAATGACAACATTTGCAGACAAGCAGTACCCAGTGAAGACTGGGGTCTGATAAGACTGCATGTTGTCTCCTGATCTCTTTTTCTGTCATCGAAGGGATGGTGAATGCCATTATATAAGACAGCAGAAACACCCTGCACTGTCCGGGATGACCTGCTGTTTGTGATGACGTGGCGCTTCTGTCCCCATAGTCACAACAGACTCAGGAAAAGACTTTGGAGCAAGCTACCATGTCAGCACAAGTCGGCCCAAACAAAATAAAAATGAGTGCGTCCTGAAGATCAACACACTCAGCACTGACTCAGTTAAATTGAGAGTGCATTTGAGGAAACCGGCACTTTCCCATACCTGGGCAGGGTACAGATAGGGTTGTCAAAACAAGAATCGGTATGGCAAAAGCTGTATTTCTTCAGTTCATAGAACAAACAAACATAAAAAAAAAAAAACTGTTGTAGTCTAACACGAGGTCAGTCTTGCTGTGAGGAGCAGAGACACGGAAAACAACATAGAAAACCGTTAAAGAGAGCGAAACATCCATCAATAGCTGCCTCAGAAGCCTCCAGATCAAACATCGTTATCAGCTAGATCGACCTCAGCCAACTACCGGCCGAGGGCGAGATCGACAGATAAAGACAGGAGTGAATCGGACGCACTCTCAGGAAACCTTCGCCCAACTTAACCCAACAAGCCTTGAAGGCAAGCGGAAGTAAGACCGACCAAGACAGTATGGCATCAGGACTTTGAAACAAACCTCAAACAGATGGGACACAGCTGGACACGAAGGCCCAAGACAGAGGGCTTTGCTGTACTGATGTTGATGGTGCTGTGGGAGGGGTGATGATGATGAATGATGATGATGATGATGATGATGATGATGATGAAGATGCTGACAACGACGACGACGGTGATGATGATGATGATGATGATGATGATGATGTGATGATGATGATGATGATGATGATGCAATGAGTGAAACACGTAAATATCAGCACTAAACACTTCTCTTTAAAAAAAAAAAACTACACTGGCATTTTGTTGAGCACAGAGTATTGGGGGATGGGAGGAGGAGGCGAGGGGAGGGAGGACATGCGCACTGAGTTTTGTATTCGAGTGCAGATGTGCTTACTAAAGTGTGTTGTAAAATGTTTTGAGGTGTCGATAAGCATATAAAGTTACCGCATGATCGACATTGTTATTATTATTACTAAGATCATCATCATTATCTACATAATCATATGATAAGCGACACTGATGTAAAATGCGTAGCCTATCTCCTTACATACCGCTGCACAGTTAGTTTTCAAATTTGATGAACTGGTAGGCTATGAATCTGTGCACATTAGCCACTCGGTCTCACGGTAAGCTTTTTGTCGATTTTGGCCTGAAAAATCCTCTTATTACCATTCACAATATTTTTCTTACCTGCGATCTTTGCATATTTAATAAGTGAGTAAGAACGGTTTCAATGGACGTCAACATATTTTTCCATAGCAGATGACATACGAGGAGCACAAGTCACCCGAATTACAAGTCACCCCGAGTTATGTCACCTCGAGTTACAAATCACCCGAGTTAAAAGTCACCCGAGTTACAAATCACCCCGAGTTACCAATCACACCGAGTTACAAATCACCCCGAGTTACAAGTCACCCGAGTTACAAATCACACCGAGTGACAAGTCACCCCGAGTTACAAGTCACCCCAAGTTACATATCACCCCGAGTTACAAATTACCTCGAGCCAGCGCCACCCATTTCGTGGCCAGCACTCTCCACGTGGTCAGTTTACGGTAGATAAGGTCTGAAGATTTTCCGTAGGCAGAAATGTGAAACATGACGAAACACAAATCATTCATTGTTCAACAGGAAACGTTTTCATTTCACTCAGAAGACCGACGCCATACACTGTTAGGACGAAATGCAGAAAAACAGCTCGCTCCGTTCGTGGGCCATTTTCCTCATTGCTTTTACAACGCGAAAAGTTGGTGTTCATCCCCATTTGGGCCATCATTGTTGATCTCAAGAAAATCAAACAATACCGATTGAATAAGGGAGTATGGCATCTTTACTGCCGAACTCTAAACCATCCTGGTAACATGCGTCACCATCAACGACCTGCCACAACCTCCTCAGGCCGTGGTCATCCTCACAGACTCCACGTCTTCCCTATAAGGCTTGGCAACGACAAAGAAGAACTAGACAGAGCACCAAGCTGAAATCTTCTTGCTACTCTCTCACACTGGAATCAGCACCCACGCCGTTCATTCCGACCCCTCGTCCAAAGCCACAGCCCAGCCCGACCTCACATAGCCCCAGCACCGGCAATCCACAGGGAGCACAGTCAGTGTCAAGTCAAGAGGTGACCCACCAGAGGAAACACTGTACTGCAGCCGAGTCACTTCAGTGGTGTTTAGTGGTGCCTGTTCTGATCCAACATATGCAGGACACCACCTACTATGTCACCTACAGACGACAGTAATAGCTTTGTCGCGGAGCCGGCGCGAGTGAGCTCTCCCACCGGAGGGCGCCACCACGTCCGTCCATCGACAGTCCCCATGAATTTGCCGATACCGGTGACCCCGACGGAATCACACCAAGGCCGTTTACGTGGAGAGACAATCGAAACAGGTTACCATGAGAACAGGAGCATGAAGGACCACAAAATTTGACTTCATTATTATTTTTTGGTATAATGCTGATTAATGAGGATGAGGATGAGAATGATGAAGATGATATATTGCTACCTAGAGTTCGACCTAGTCTCCCAACAAAAGAAAATGCACTACTCACTCGTAGCTTTCGACAGCCATCCAGCCATCTTCCTCAGCGATGCTGTTGCTGACTGAGTGAACTCAATAAACAGTAAACAAGTGGAGTAACTTTTGCTCCCATAAGAAAACCTAACACAGAGTAACTTTTATTCAAGACTGGCACAGCCTTTTAAACTTGAATAAAGTCAGACAAATACATAGACGAACAATCTAATAGTGGGGGAAAAAACAAGAATAAAAGTTACTCTGTGTTAAGTTTTCTTATGGGAGCAAAAGTTACTCCACTTGTTTACTGTTTATTGTTTACTGTTCCCTGCCTCATTTCATTTCTGATTTCGTTTCGATCAAACTGAGGTTATTTGTATTTGTTTCTGTCCGTCTGTGTGTTTGTCTTTTGATCTCCCTTGCATCTTTGGGTGGATCCTCAAGTGTAGGCTCAAAGATTGACCCCTACATTTTATACTATTTGCATAATGTCTTTAGTTTTTCAGCAACTTTTTTCCTCCCCACACTTTCGTTTGGTTTCATTTACTACCCTTCACTGGCTGCTTTGGGGTGCTATTGGATTCTTTTTTGCACCCTTGGTGGTGAGAACACCACGGTATTATGGACTGTGGTGTGTCTCTATTTGACGCCAGGAGCGCAGACACAACCAGCCGTGTCTCCCTGATGAGTTCCAATCCAGTGGACGAAAGGCCTCGGAGCAGGCAATACAAATATATCTGCCTTCAAAAGGGATTACGATGGTTCCCTTATGCAGCTAGTGAAGAGTTTTCATATCTGTAATATATTTTCTTAATTTCATGTTCCCAGTTTCTCCATCTTCAAACACCCCCCCTCCCCCCCCCCCCCCCCCCCCCTCCCCCTTAAGTCCAAATCTGCCAAGTCATTACTATGAAAACAATTGAGTTGTTGGCCTGCGCTTGTTTTTTCCCCCACTATTAGATTGTTCGTCTATGTATTTGTCTGACTTTATTCAAGTTTAAAAGGCTGTGCCAGTCTTGAATAAAAGTTACTCTGTGTTAGGTTTTCTTATGGGAGCAAACGTTACTCCACTTGTTTACTGTTCCCTGCCTCATTTCATTTCCAATTTCGTTTCGATCAAACTGAAGTTATTTGTATTTGTTTCTGTCCGTCTGTGTGTTTGTCTTTTGATCTCCCTTGCATCCTTGGGTGGATCCTCAAGCGTAGGCTCAAAGATTATCCCCTACATTTTATACTATTTGCATAATGTCTTTAGTTTTTCAGCAACTTTTTTCCTCCCCACACTTTCGTTTGGTTTCATTTACTACCCTTCACTGGCTGCTTTGGGGTGCTATTGGATTCTTTTTTGCACCCTTGGTGGTGAGAACACCACGGTATTATGGACTGTGGTGTGTCTCTATTTGACGCCAGGAGCGCAGACACAACCAGCCGTGTCTCCCTGATGAGTTCCAATCCAGTGGACGAAAGGCCTCGGAGCAGGCAATACAAATATATCTGCCTTCAAAAGGGATTACGATGGTTCCCTTATGCAGCTAGTGAAGAGTTTTCATATCTGTAATATATTTTCTTAATTTCATGTTCCCAGTTTCTCCATCTTCAAACACCCCCCCCCCCCCCCCCCCCCCCCCCCCCCTTAAGTCCAAATCTTTGCCAAGTCATTACTATGAAGACAATTGAGTTGTTGGCCTGCGCTTGTTTTTTCCCCCACTATCAGATTGTTCATCTATGTATTTGTCTGACTTTATTCAAGTTTAAAAGGCTGTGCCAGTCTTGAATAAAAGTTACTCTGTGTTAGGTTTTCTCATGGGAGCAAAAGTTACTCCACTTGTTTACTGTTTATTGTTTACTGTTCCCTGCCTCATTTCATTTCCAATTTTGAGTGAACTCAAGTCAGATCACGCGACCATGGGACGTACCCAGGTCACGTGATCGAATCAGTGAAGCGTACACCGGGGGCAAGGTGTAGCGGCCCCGGTCCCTTTTAAGCAGGGGTTGGCGGCTGTGATGTAGTTGGCCTCCTTGACCCCTCGCTGGAACCACTTGTTTTTTCTGTCCAGGATGTTGACGTTGTCCGTGTCAAATTGGTGTTGCTTGGAGTGCAGGTGTGCTCCGACAGGTGAAGAGTCCCTCTTGTGTTCTGTGAGTCTCTTTTGGAGGGGACGTTCTGTTTCTCCAACATAGTGTTGGTTGCAGTCTGTTCTGCAGATGACGCCGGATTTGTCAAGTTTGTTGGTTTTGTCCTTGGGGGCGACAAGTTGGCTGCGGATGGTGTTGGTGGGCTTGGGATGGACCGCGACCCCTAGTTTCCTGATCTTCCTGGTCAGAGCTTCACTTACACCTCCAACGTAGGGAATGGTGATATGTCCCTTGCGCTCTTGTTCTCTCGCTTGTGGTTGGGGCGAGGTGGAAGATCTCTTGCCTCCCGGGCTGTTCCAGGCCCACTTCTGGTAGCCCGAGATGGTGAGCACTTCCTTCAGGTAGTCTTTCTCCTTCTGCTGTGTCTCTTGAGTTGAGCAGATGGTATTGGCTCTGTGGGTGAGAGTTCGAATCACCCCAAGTTAATGTTCCAGAGACTGGTGGTGGCTGTCGAACTGCAAGTATTGGTCTGTGTGGGTCGGTTTGCGGTAGACCGTGAAGGAGAGCACGCCGTCTGTTCTGGTGATGAGTGTGTCCAGCATTGCAATGGAGTCATTCTGCTCCACTTCCCTCGCGAATTTGATGGCTGGATGTTGGTTGTTCAGATGTTCAGTGAACTGCTCCACCGGTCGTTGGGGTAGGATAGTCATGGTGTCGTCTACGTAGCGGCCCCAGTAGCGTGGAGGACAGTGGAACGAGGCCAGTGCTTTCTCTTCAAAGTCCTCCATGAAGAGGTTGGCTACTACAGGGCTCACCGGTGGCCCCATGGCTGCTCCTTCTTTCTGCTGGTAGAACTCGCCTTGGAAGGTGAAGCAGGTGGTAGTGAGGCAGCAAGCTAAGATGTCGCCAATGTCATCCACTGTCAGAGATGTGCGTTGGTGGAGAGTTTGGTCGTTCTGTAACCTGCGTCTAATGATTTCCACGCTCTCTTTCACTGGTACACCGGTGAAAAGTGCCGAGACGTCATATGACACAAGGAGTTCATCCTGGGAAAGAGTGTACTTGCTCAGTTTCTCCACTAGGTCAGCGCTGTTGTGGATGTGGTGTTCTGTGTGTCCTACCAGAGGGGCCAGAATGTCCGCCATGAATCTCGCCCTCTCATACATGAGGGAACCTCTGGATGCAACTATGGGACAGAGGGGGACGTCGTTCTTGTGCACCTTAGGTGAACCATAGAACTTGGGTACATCTGTCACGGTGGCGTACAGTTTCCTGTACTGTTCCAACGTTAATCGGCCCGAGTCTTTGAGTATCTCTTTCAGTTTGTTAGAGAACTTGGTTGTGGGATTTTTCTTGAGAAGTTCATAGGTTGCTGTGTCTTCCAGGAGTTTGTTTGCCTTCTCGTAGTACATGGATTTGGACATGGTAACTGTTACAGATTTTCATTTAGGTCCGAGACTGCATGACAGGGCTGTACTCTATGCTTTTATAACATACCCCAGCGACAACCAGGCCCAAGAGATACAGACACCTACAGTGCTGGTCAAGAAATTTGAGTGACACTCTCAGAAACGCATCCATTAAGAGGATGAAAATCGACTGAGTGGTCCCGGGATCCCAGTCTTCCCAACTGAGCCCGAAGCAAACTCAGCTTTGGGTAGGAGCCAGTCAGGGCTGAAAAAATCCCACAAACAGCTCTGATGGGAATCGAACCCTTGACCTCCCAGCCGGGAATCCACGATGCTAACTACATCACCACGGCTGCTGGTGATGGAGGTCTTTTTCCTCTACCTGTCACCTGAACATAGAGGGAGGCCTCTTTTCTCTCTTGTCTCTTGAATATGGAGGGAGGCCTCTTTCCTCTCCTCAGTTTTACGAGCATGGAGGGAGAGGAGGGTTCTTTAATCTTAAGCCACGTTTAGCGGAGTATTGTTTTGTGTGTGTGTGTGTGTGTGTGTGTGTGTGTGTGTGTGTGTGTGTGCGCGCGTGTATATGTGTGTGTGTGTGCGTGTGTGTGTTTGTGTGTGTGCACATATGGGGCTGATAACAATCAAAATATAGAAGATTGTATAACATTATTACATTCTGCCGCCGACATCCATCTGGGGAGTATTGTTTTGTACATTTTTATTGTCTTATTGCGACGTCTACACATACTCTTATCAAAATTTGACTTATCCGTTTCGTATTGTGTATTGAAGTTAGCCTTATTTTGCTCCATGTTTTTATCTGTTTATTTCTATTTGGTCTTTGGGGACTGGTTGGCAGGGTCCATATCTAGAAAGGCAGCAATTTCAATTCGTTGCTCTATTCATTGGCTTATGCACGCTTGGGTCGCCTGTCGTCTGGTCTGTGGGACCATGTTCATTCTTTCAATTCGGAGTCTATGACCACTTCACCGAAATGCAGTCAATGAATTCGTTCCACGACTGAGAGACAAAGAGTTTCATCTATCCTTTTTATCTGCGTAAAAATTGTTGAACGCCCACAGATCCCTTCGGGGGAGGGGATCATCGCCTACATTATTACTGAATGCTGCAGTCATGCAAATATCCTATTGGACTCACCCTAATCTTATTTATATGTAAAAGTGATCTGTTAAGGAATCTCCGCTGGTATGTTAGATGTCCGGATGTTTTTTTCACAATGTTCAAAAGTATCTCCCCTTCTCTCCACCACCCCCTATCCCATTTGTCTCAGAGTATAGGGACAACATTTTGTCGTCCGAATAGCAAAGTTTGCTGTTGTTTTCTTTCCAGTGAATTACTGGGGGGAAGGGGAGAAGGAGAGGGCTGTGGGCAAGAAACCCTAAATTTATTAACGTGTTTGGGCTCTGGCCAACTTCTCAATTGAAGTTGAAGAGTTAACTGCACCCACTGGAGAATTCAGCTAATTTTAATTCAGTTTTCATTCAAGCATCTTACTCAAGGATCTTACTGTCTCTGGGGGAAGGGTGGGAATGGGCTGGGTGGATGGGAAAGTCAGATTTCCAAACCTAAGGCATCTCCAAAATTCTCTGTTCCCAGTCATGCGCACCAGGGCAGAGGCCCA
Source organism: Conus canariensis (assembly GCA_033310375.1). Lineage (NCBI taxonomy): Eukaryota > Metazoa > Mollusca > Gastropoda > Neogastropoda > Conidae > Conus > Conus canariensis. The sequence goes on along the minus strand of CM065716.1, from coordinate 73,008,883 downwards.
CAGTGTCACCGAGTATGAAAAACCCGGAACAAGTAGCACACAAGAAAAGACTGGGGGAAAATGTGAATCTTTAGGTGGACAGTTTTATTCAGTGGGCATTAGGCTCCTTTATATTTGGGTCACAGTATGATTCTTTACTTTAATTTGTATATTTGGTTCATGGGTATTATCCTATGGTTTTTGATTGTACATTCGAGTCAGGGATATTATTCTATCGTTTTTGTTTGAACGTTTGTGGAAGGGGCATTATTCTATCTATGTTCTCTGTTTTTGCATGTAGGTCAGGGGCGCCATTCTTTGTTTTTATGCTTTCAGAGTTAGGGGTATTCTTTGACGATGGTGTTTCATGTTTCGGGGTCAGAATCATGTGTGTGTGTGTGTGTGTGTGTGTGTGTGTGTGTGTGTGTGTGTGTGTGTGTGTGCAGGGACAGGAGTATTACTCCATGGTTTTACTTTATAAATACTGAAATGTGTCAGTCTGGGAAGGACCAGTCTCCATGATGCTGCAGTGCAAATAGCATGCGGAAAGATTGTGGATTCAAACCCCATCAAACAAATAACCACTATATTCGTGGGATTTTTCTGACCTGTCGAGCCATGGTTAGAGTCCTAAGTTGCACTCTGAGATGTTGTCGACTCAAGGCCCACCAGGGGCATAGATTTGTGGGATTTTTTTTGGTTCAGGTTGGTTCCTACCTAGAATTTTGAGTTTCCTGTGGGATCAGTCTGAAAGATTGAAGCCATGGAGTCGAAATCACCAATTTAATGGATAATCACTGAGACAGCTGATCAAATTTCCTGACCAACATGCAGGTACAAATGTCTGTATCTCTCGGAACTGGTTGACAGCCTTGATTTGGAAACTGTGGACGGATGGGCTGTAAACATACTGACATGGCCTGACCTGGGCCTGGTTGACACCTGGATTTATCAAAATTGGCAACATAAAGTACAGCCCTGTCATGCAGTCTCAGGCCAAAATGGAACTAAATTACATCTTCATCATCTCATTTAGCATCATTGAAATATGTCTTAAATTCTGTGGCCCTTCATGTCCTGCTCATACTGGGAACTCAATTTCACCATCCCACCAACGTCCATGGTGGGTCTGTACTGAAGTATCTGATCTTGGCGTGTTCATTGTGACTGTCATTGGACAGACATTGTTGCACCCTCTGTAGGTGGACAATTGCTCAGTGTTTCTGTGACTAAGCATTTGTTCTCATTACATGGGGGCTTGGTAGATGGTATTCTAAATACATGGGTGGGAGTGAGAAATGTTTGTAACACTGAAAAGTTTGCAGCCAGGGTCCAGGGGGCTGCTTAAGGCCACTGATGGGGTGCAGGGGCAACGCCCTGCTGGGGGTCTTAGCCCCCAGACGCTGACATTTAAGGACAGTTTACTGCATTCTCCTTTCATACAAACCCTAAATTTTATACTTCTCAGTACTATAGAGTTAAAACTATTTCAGACAAAAAACAACAGAACAATTACAAATGTCCAATGGAGTCGAGGCGGAAGAGTAAAAAATACAGATCGGAGAACCAGCGCACACATCCATCAAAGTACAAACGGAGGAGAAAAAAATTGCAAAGACGGAAATCCGTGTAATGCGGAACTACTCCCACCTATGTAAATATGCTGAATCAGATCAAGCACCTCTGAACACCACCCAAGTGACTCTGGTGAGCTGCCTTATAACAACCATACTGTGATTGCTTAATGCAAATTGCTGTTGCTGAGGTTTATGACAGGACTACTTTGGATGTGATAGTTAGGGGGGGGGGGTCAAAATAAGCAGCGTTGATGTAATGCCATAGACAGCGTTCTGGCCACCCTTTTGCTGGATGTTTGAAGAGAATGAAGGTTAAAAAAAAGTAAAAGAATGAATTAATTGTGTGCCTTTAAAAAATCAGTTTGCTGAAAAGGGTGGGAAAAGAACCCCTGCACACAGTGATGATCATCAACCGTAAGTGATGACCATTAAGTTTAAATGATGACAACCAACAATAAAAGATGAATATCAACCCTACAAGATGACCATCAGCCCTCTATGAAGACTATGAATTATGACCACAAAGACCATCAGCTCCAAATGATGACCATCAACCACAAATGTTGACCCACACCCTTAAAGGATGACATTCAACTGTAAATAATGACCATCAATCCTGAAACCATCAACTGTAAATGATGATCAACGACCGTAAACGATGACCATCAGCTATAAATGATGACCAACAACCGTATGTAATGACCATCAACCCTGAATGATGACAATCAACTTTAAATACCAACCTAGATGATGGTGACTATTTACCCTAAATCAGCAACCCTTTATGATGACTATTAAACCTGAACGATGGCCATCAACTGTAAATGGCCATCAACTGTAAATGATGATCATCAACCCAAAATGATGACCATCAACTGTAAACGTTGATCATCAACTGTAAATGATGACCATTAACTATAAATGACTAACAACTGTAAATGATGACTATCAATTCAGAATGACCTTTAACCCTAAAGGATGACCCTTCACGCTAAATGATCATCATTAAATTTATATGATCATCATTTAAACCTATATGATCATCATGAACCCTAAATGATCACCATTAATATGCTCCACTTACAAAAAAAAAAAAAAAAAACACGATAGAAAATGACCAGATCCACATTATATCATTATTATTATTATCATTACTGTTATCATTACTACTTATATATCGCCTATCCTCTGTTAGAGACCAAGCTCTAAGCGCTTTACAATCCATGCTCTCGTTTGCAAGAGTCGATTGAAGAGCTGATGCTAGGCACTACATTCTGTCATTTTCCGTATCATTCAGTCGAAAATCAGTCACTCTGTTTTTCATTCATTCTTTCAGTGCCTGCCATGTGTATACATCTCATCCATACCAACAGCCAAAATTGGCCTTTTCCGAAAGTTGGTGTTGGGATTTTATGTGTGCAAGATGTTATGCATAATTGCACACACGGAACCTCTGTTTATAGTCTCATTCAAAGGACTTTTCTGGGAAAAGGAGTCAGAACGAATGTGAACTCCCAGGGAAAAAACCTCCATCTACTGAAATGGCCCTGTGGAGATTCAATCCCGCAACCCAGGACCGCTAGGATCGCAAGTCCGGTGTTCTACCAACTGGGCTATTCTGACATGATACCAAAAGGCAACTGCACTGCTTGCAATGACTTTTAAATCAAAGAATATCCAAGATATCACTAACGAGTAAACAGCGCAAATATGAAAGAAGAAAAAGTAGAAGGTATTGAAAAAGAAAACAAGTTTGACAGCAAATTTCACCACCCTTTCTCTCTTTGTTTCTTCACTCCTCAGCTACAATTCCCAAGATCACAATTCTCTCTTTGTTTCTTCACTCCTCAGCTACAATTCCCAAGATCACAATTCCCTCTTTGTTTCTCCACTTCTCAGCTACAATTCCCAAGATCACAATTCTCTCTTTGTTTCTCCACTTCTCAGCTACAATTCCCAGATCACAATTCTCTCTTTGTTTCTCCACTTCTCAGCTACAATTCCCAAGATCACAATTCTCTCTTTGTTTCTCCACTTCTCAGCTACAATTCCCACGATCACAATTCTCTCTTTGTTTCTCCACTTCTCAGCTACAATTCCCACGATCACAATTCTCTCTTTGTTTCTCCACTTCTCAGCCACAATTCCCACGATCACAATTCTGTGTTTTTCCACTTCTCAGCTACAATTCCCACGATCACAATTCTCTCTTTGTTTCTCCACTTCTTAGCTACAATTCCCAAGATCACAATTCTCTCTTTGTTTCTCCACTTCTCAGCTATAATTCCCAAGATCACAATTCTCTCTTTGTTTCTCCACTTCTCAGCCACAATTCCCACGATCACAATTCTCTCTTTGTTTCTCCACTTCTCAGCTACAATTCCCAAGATCACAATTCTCTCTTTGTTTCTCCACTTCTCAGCTACAATTCCCACGATCACAATTCTTTGTTTCTCCACTTCTCAGCTACAATTCCCAAGATCACAATTCTCTCTTTGTTTCTCCACTTCTCAGCTACAATTCCCAAGATCACAATTCTCTCTTTGTTTCTCCACTTCTCAGCTACAATTCCCACGATCACAATTCTCTCTTTGTTTCTCCACTTCTCAGCTACAATTCCCACGATCACAATTCTGTGTTTTTCCACTTCTCAGCTACAATTCCCAAGATCACAATTCTCTCTTTGTTTCTCCACTTCTCAGCTACAATTCCCAAGATCACAATTCTCTCTTTGTTTCTCCACTTCTCAGCTACAATTCCCACGATCACAATTCTCTCTTTGTTTCTCCACTTCTCAGCTACAATTCCCACGATCACAATTCTCTCTTTGTTTCTCCACTTCTCAGCTACAATTCCCACGATCACAATTCTGTGTTTTTCCACTTCTCAGCTACAATTCCCAAGATCACAATTCTCTCTTTGTTTCTCCACTTCTCAGCTACAATTCCCACGATCACAATTCTCTCTTTGTTTCTCCACTTCTCAGCTACAATTCCCAAGATCACAATTCATGAGATTTTTTTATATGTAGCCACCACATAATCCCATCTTTAAGCTAGCCACATTTCATCTCCAGATATGATGTCTGAACACCACGCAAGTGTACATGTGTTTTATTTTCGTGTCATAAATCCCACCAGCACACTATGGCCTACTCTTCTCTGAAAAGTGTAATAGGACTTAACTTGTGAGCAAGATTCTCTAAGTATGCATTCATGCACAGGACCTTGAGTTAAAGTTTCCATCTGAAGGAGTTGGATGGGACTGGAGTCTACATCAATGTTAGCTCTGAAGAGAATGTCTCTTCCAACCTGGCTGTCTCTGCTAGGAATTGAATCCCACACCTTAGAACCAAAGTCCCACATCTTTTCCACTTTGCAAACAAAGCCCCCGTTTCACCATACAAGAACATATCAATTCCATCAGACAACTTGGCAGTAATACTGGACAGAAACTCATGAACATTTACAACAAAAAAAAAAGAGGGAGAATGATACAGGAAGACCAGCTCTCATCCAATAAACCTTCTAACTTGGCAAAACAAGGGAAGTGACCTGACTGAGATGATAGGCACTGACTGTCTTGCTAGAAGAGACTTGCGATAAAAACCTTCCACAACAGAACAAAAAGATGAGGCCTTTGTTGCATCCACAACAATCAAAATGTCAAACTTGAACAAAGAACAGAATGATTCAAGAAACAGTCCTAAGGATCTGGCTCTTTAATAGAAACATCAACAATAACAACCAGCCACAGACCAACAAAAGCACCATAACTTTAAAGACTGTTAGCTGGACCCTGGGAGTATCCAGTTATTCTCTACATTCCATTGACTGAAGCAAAGGAAGAGCATGCTGAGGCAGAACTGTGGTCCTTCACCATCTAAGCTCTGAACTGGAACTAACCTTCCACCACCTGGCCCCAAGGCAATGCAGAAGGCTCAAATGAGCAATGGGGGAGGTAACACGCACATCAAACTTATTAACACTAACACCAAGTTTATTGCCACTGACTTCATCTCAGCAAACGACTGTGCTAAGGCATGTATCCATCTGTCACAAAGACACTGAAGCTGACTGATATACCTCACACTGGTCATCTCTTTTGCAGAGCCTCCGAATATGAGAACAAGAGCAGATCAAGAGAGACAAAGCAGCAACTGCAGATATTCAGTACAAGGCTGAAGTGATTCTACACTGGATTTCCTACTAGTGTGGAATCAAGAGGAGTGAAAAAGCAAACTGTGAAGGCAGGCAGCAAGCTGGAACAAACAGCAAAACACCTTGAGCTATGAACAGGTCAAGCCAGTCTTGCAGTGACATTTCAGGTCATGTGGAGAAAATATCTCCACCTGAAGGTTGGAGAGGACAGTTTTCATCAACTGAACTGTGCCCATCACTCACCATCTTCAGGTTCAATAGAGGACATTGTCAACTCCAGTCCTGTCTCATCAAGTTCAACATCTTTACCAGGATGAATGCCCCTATAGAGTACAGGACCACAGATATCAGCTCATGTTGCCTGTTTTACAGTCGTGTTCCACCTTTGTTACCTTAAGAAATCCAGCATTGCAAAGGCCATGGGGGTTCCCATAAAAACAATGGGATTAGCAGTCACGGCAGGTATCTGTGGATTTTGTCCCACGGTGAAAATTCTAAAATGAACAAGAACACCTAGCACTGGTGTTGTTACTTTGTTCCTGTTATTGGTAATCCTGAACACCCAAGAAAAGATCAATGGACTGTAGGGTTCCTGTTAATATTCTTGGTAATCCTCCACACCTCAAGAAGGGTTAAAGGATCAACTGACCATGTTGACATTACTGTTTCTATTACATCCTGTTAGAAGGTAACTGGGATGAACTGTGGTGTCATTACCATTTGATATCATTTTACAATCCTTCACATCTGAGAGGATCAATTGACTATATTCCATTTCTGTAAGAGGTGATCCTCTGCATACTAAAAGAGAGAAAAATCAGGGTTTGAATTTCAAAGAGACAAAAGAAAGGGAGATAGTGAATGTGCTTGTGATTGACAAAGAGAGGAAGGAGGGAGACAAGAATATATCATTACATGACAGATTGAGGCAGTTATGAAGATATTTTGTCATAAACAGGAAACCATTACTGTTTAACACACACACACACACACACACACACACACACACACATTCATGCCCTGCCAGTGTAAATGCACATCTTTTTCTGTGTAGATGTGCATTGAAGTGCATGTACAGTTGCACATTTTTTACAATCATCTGTGTCCATGGTGTGTGTGTGTGTGTGTGTGTGTGTGTGTGTGTGTGTGTGTGTGTGTGTGCACATGTTCTGTGTGTGTTCATGTGCTTTGTGTGAGTGTGCATTAAGTGTGCATGGGTGTGCATGCAAGTGTATGGAAGTACATATGTATATTTCTCCTCTTTCATCCAAAGCAAGAATATTCTCAGTCTTTTACAAACACAGTTTTACACATGTGTGTGTGTGTGTACATGTGCATCTGTATTTTGAGTGGGCATGGATGAAGTATATATATCTTTTTCTGCTCTCATCCAAACCAGTGATATTCTCAAAATGAGGAGTTTGTATGACTTACGATGTCAAAGTTATGAAAACTGTTGCCAGTTTCCAGGTTGTTCATCTGCAAGCAGTTTGACATGGTCAACTATATGAGGCAAAGATAGGGAGTTTTAATCCATACTCCCTGTTTCATTGGATATACTTACCATGTCATACTGAATGCTGAAAACCAGGTAGTACAACGGCTAAAGCTTGCATGAGTTTGGCATGGCACAGTACATGATGCCAAACTTTCTTTTGTCAATACTAGTATGTAGCATGTGCATGACAACATGCATGAAAGTATTTATGTAGATATCCTTCTGTCCTCTTTCTTATCCCCAGCAATTATGATCTCAAACAACTTCTTTTAGCTCTGTTTTATTGTCATTTAGTCAGTTTTTGCCTGGAAGTTATTCTCCAGCAGTTTCATGGTGCCCAACACAGGTACTGTTGAACCCACAGCTTACAGTCAGAAACAAGGGAATGCACAAAGGTCCATATGACACAGTGAGACCCCTGCAGCACAGGGTCATCAATGTCAGGCAGTGTCTACTAAGTGGCCAGCATGTCAGAGGCAAAGACAACACATTTTCACAGAAATTAGAATGAGGGAGTTTTAGCATGAGATATGACTGAGGGCTTTGGCAGAAAGTGCAGGATGTTTCTGTGGGTTGTTTCTGTAGGTATCGTGTTAACTAGGAAAACTTGGTTCAACACAGTAAGCGAACAGGCTATAGCTTACAATGAATCTGATGTAGTACAGAATATGAGCCAATGGGAGATCTATAATGGAAAGCTCCTCCATGCTGCATTGATGTGACATACAATGGAGTCCTCTTTACATGACTTTCAGGTGACAAAAGAAATTTGCTTGTTTTAAACCAACACACACACATGCTATACTATGGTTCTCACTTGAAGACAAGCACAAAATGTCAAAAAAAATTTTACGAACTTTTCAAGACCCAACAGGACTCAATTCCAAATATGTTTAAATTATCACTCTAAATAAAACACTTGAGCATAATCTTTCCTTTATTTTAGAATAGTGGCTATCCATTCAGATCTATAAAAGCAGAACTCTTTCATCATGATGCTACTATCAAAAATATTAAAGTTCCCATAGCCTATCTGCCACAGGGGCAGTGAACTGTCAGAAGTTCACCATGCCTAAGGCACAGCATGATGGAAAGTGACCCCATCTGTCTCTTTCTGCCACCTTTAACTTTCCTGAATTACATCAGGTATCCATTTACTGCTGGATGGACAGAGAGGCTTTTCAAATTAAAAAAATCCGGCCACACGTACGATTTGAACTCATGACCATCACCTCCATAGCCCAATGCTCTAATACTAATAACAACATGATACTAACAATAATAACATAGCGTTTATATAGTGCCTTGTCAAAGATTCTATGTGCTGACAATCCACGCTCTCATGTACACAACGGGCTGCCTACCTGGGTAGTGCCGAATGAAGAGCTGCATGCCGGCGCTTCGTTCAGTCATTTCCCATGTCATCCAGTCAATATTGTTCACTCAATTTCCTTACTTCCTTCATTCTTTCAATTTCTCACACAGGGTGCATGCTATGTGTATATGTGTCATCCATACCAACGACCAAACTGACCTTTTCTTCCAAAGTTGGTGATGCGATTTTTCATGTATGTAAGATATGTGTACATTCACACACAGAACCTTGGTTTATAGTCTCATTCCAAGGACTGTTTGGGAAATGGAGTCAGAACCAATGTTAACTCCAAGGGAAAAATCCCCCTGTACCAAAATGGTCCGGCAGAGATTCGAACCTGCAACTCCAGGATCACCAAGATAACAAGTCCGGCGCTCTACCAACTGAGCCATTCCAGCCCCCTCTAGCCATTTGACTATGGGCCACTCAATATAGTTTCTCTTAATTTCAGTTAAATGCTACTGCTGGTAGAGTCCAGTTTCTTGGGTCTTTCCAATTAACTAAAAAGTTTCAAAAGTTATTATCTGAATTAAAATGGGAAACTGAATTTACTTTCAACAACCATAAAAGTCATTCTTTCTTTCTTCTCCCTTCCCCCTCCCCGACACCCCCCACCCCCTACCTTTTTATCAGGCGACAACATCACATTTGCAAACTGTTACAATCCCAAATCAGTTTCTCAGACTTTCAAGGCCATAAAAAGGGTAACTCTGTTTCTCAGAACTTTTCCACTTTTAATGACCTGGCAAGAAAAATTTAGTACTTTTAGCTAGAGCTACACAGATAGAGACTCAAGAAATGCTTCAGAGTCGGAACAAATACTAAACAGTATGTGAGCACACTGACAACACAAGCTGATGACAGAAAGCATCTACCTGATCAATTCAACAGCTCCATCCACAATAACTCAAAGTCAGGTTGAAAAGACGCTCAAACAAAATTCAAATCTCACTTCCATTCACAGCAATCACTCTGATTTGCAAGATCAATGTCACTACCACATATGTTTGTGCATGCTATGTGGCCGAACTTTGAAGTACAGCTGCAATCAGTGGGTAGATCAAATGACCTATTGCACAATAAAGTATGTGCTGCGATCTTCTGTAATGCGAAGCTTTTGGAGGGGGAGTGGAGTGGGAGGTGGCTCCACAATGAACAAAATGCACCACAAAAATTGACAGCAACTAGAATTATTGGAACGATGGCAGGAACGAGACATTTGCGTGCATAAAAGCTTACCATGGTATCAGAACTTGAGTTACCTAAACTTGCCTGTATTTCAAAGCTCTCTACACAACATACTAATATAAATACAGTCAAACCTCTATTATAAGACCCTCTGTTAAGAGACCTCCTCTCATTTAAGACTGAATTTTTTTGCACGGATGCATTTTACTATTAAAATGACCACTCTTAAGCGACTTACTCTAAAACGCGACTTGCGACCTCCGTTTTGTTGAAATTTACGACCATCGCAGCATTCGTGTACGACCATGAGTCAAGGGAAACAACTGCAGACCTGCCCCCAATCAAGAGTCGCTTCCCTTGTTAAAAGAAAGCGGAGATCGTAGGCAAAACATGTGGAACGTGAAAGAGAAAGCCTCTGAACTTAAAAGAGAGAGTGGAGGTGATTAAAAGAAGTCTTGGAGGTGAAACTGAAATATCGTTTGCTCGAAGTTATGAAGTTGGCAAGACCCATTGTACATTGTATTTGCATTTATCTGTGAAAATTATACATGTTTTCAGTATGCATTCAGTGTTCTTGAGACTTTTTGTGCTTGGAGAATTCATCTGTGAGAAAGTGTTTGTTTCTGCAACTGTCGGTGCCTACCTCCATTATAAGACCCCTCCAATTTAAGACCGAATTTTCTGGACATTCTGAAGGTCTTATAATAGAGGTTTGACTGTATTACTAATCTGCACAATATGATGCTTGAGTCAGACTCCTACAAATTAACTGAAAATAAGAGAAACTGTACCTTTTGTAATAAATAGTCCCTGTGCCCCCTTCCTTCATCAAGAATAAAAATTTTTAAAAACCTACAAAAAAAGGAAGCAACCGCAGCATTCTCCATCTCTGTAAGGGATACAGGAATCAATAATCAACCTCATTCAACACAATCTGAACCATGGCAGAAACATTTTGTCCATAATACTTTCAAAGTTGGAGCATAGGGACAGAATTCTATGAACAGCATTCACCACACCCTGAATCATGGTAAAACACATCATCTTTAATCTGGCCAGCACTGGGGAACAAAAATGATCATCAACATCATTCACCACATCCTGAACCATGGCAAAAACCCTGATGACTTTAATCCTTACGTCGCCAACGTTGCCGTTCAGCGACAACATGGCTCACAGCCGACGTCGCCGAAATGCGACCAACTCTGGTTACCTAACTCCTGATACTCTCACTCTCCAAGTTGATGAGATAGAAAGCCAGCAATAAACGTCATAGTTGGGGGATTCCCTGACCTGTGCTCACAGCCACTTGCTTTGTCAGAGTGCTGTTCAGTTAAGTGGTTTTTTTTATTTTTTATTTTATTCCGAATGTTTTTCCATTCACTATGACGTCACAACCAAGCACTTCACGAACTCAACCTCGCCGTACATTTAACACAGACCAGGTGCTAAAAATATTGAACAGACGGTCAGTTGATCCTGATTCAGATGAAGAAGACCCAGATAATCACAAGGAAACATTATGGGATAGTGAGAACTTGACCGAATTACTGCAAAGTGAGGCGTTGCACAGTGGCCAAGTAGTGGGGAGAGACGAGCAGACGAGACATGGACTAGACGCCGGCTTACTGCATGTGCCCAGCGTTTTGGTGTTGAGCTAACCAGCAGTGACTGACTGTTGAAAGTCTACATGATGGGGAGAGCTAAGACTAGTAAAAGGCAATGAACTTCACACACAGCTGGCTTGCAGGTCGAGGTTGAAGGGCGCGTGGCCGACTGACACATGTCAGAAGTGAGCAGCAGAGACGTGTTTGAGTGGGAATTATGATCAGTTTGAATGGCTCCCAGGGTTCAGAGACCAACAGGCACATGAATGACATTGCTTTCATAAAAAAATATTGCTTTCTACAGTGAGAGTGAAAAGGACGTGTGTGTGTGTGTGTGTGTGTGTGTTTGTGTGTGTGTGTGTGTGTGTGTGTGTGAGTGTTCCCTTTTTCTTTCTTTCATGTGTACCAGTTAGGCATAAGAGTGTGTGTGTGCGTGTGCGTGTGCAGGCGTGCGTGCGTGTGGGTGTTCCCTGCTATTGGAGTAGTTGGATTTATGGCTGTTTCTTCCATTTTTCTGTTGGATATACCATACTTTCTGGTCTTCAATTGTGAGTGGAGTATTTTTCCTCCCTTTTTGAGTTTGTTGGCATGCTTTCTTCTTTTTTTTACGTTGACAAGAAAGATATTCACTTTTTATTTTGCTTTTTTTTTTTTGCACTTGAAATTACTAAAAATTTGAAATTGTTGTTGACTAACCATTACTAACATGTTATACTATAACAAAAATACAGTATACCTCCTCCATTTCACAAAAAATAGCATGAGAACTGGTTGTTTAGTTCCAGAGATATCCGCATTTTACATATGCTAGTATGAAATAAGAGTTGTTTTTTTTTAAATGGCTGGCGATGGGGATTCATGCAAAATAGAATGTCTGGCGGTGAAAGGGATAATGCTGCTAGAGCTGAACCTGGTTTCCACTTTGCACAGATGACTTGAGTGACGATTGTCCAGACTATGAGGAAAGGGACCACTGTCAACCTTCATTCATCACCACGCATCTTCCTCTTTTTCACCTTCCCTCCCTCTGCTGACTGCTCAACAGAGCTACGTCGTTTCTTCGAGTCCTCCTCCTGAAAAGTACAGTTAAAACTGTCACCACAAGGAGACAAAAACAGATTCTAAGTGTGAAAGGCAAATGAACAGACAGAAAGAGAGAAAGAGACAGAGACACAGAGAGAGAGAGAGAGTGAGTGAGAGAGAGGAGAGAGAGAGAGAGAGAGAGAGAGAGAGAGAATAGACAGAGAGAGCATGACAGAGAGAGTTGGACAGACAGAAAGGGAACAATAAGCTGAGGGAGGCGGAGGGGGTATGCTGGTGAGGAAAGGAAGACGAGAAGCTGGATCACATGTAGGATACTTAATACATCTCAAACATGCACACAACATGAGACAAACCCTCAGCAGAAAAAAAGAATACACATGGACAGATTCAGAGATAGACATTTAGTTTTAAAGTTGTCTACACAATAACAAGAACAAAAATAAAATACATATGGTTTTTACGTTGTACACATAACAGGTACAACAGAACAAACACATTTAAGGCTTTTTATTGTACACATGATAACAAGAACAACAAAACACACATATGATCACAGAACATAGAAACAGACAGACATAAAGTACTTAAGTTGTATAAATAAAAACAGGAATGGAACAGATATACATAAAATATCTAAGCTGTATAAACAACAACAAAAGCAAAAGAACCAGTCATGTCACTTATAGCCCAGCTGACCGCATAGGCTATATCAGGGCTGTCACCTTGTTAAAAACATGCCTGTATAAATTGTTAAAAAGTAAAACATAATTTCAAAATTGATAAAAACAATTTTAAAAAACGAAATTCTCCATTCAGTTTCAGATTAAATATAATTTCTTTTGAAAATTTTAAAATTGCATCTGCACAAGTCCAAACCTCCCAAAGAATATGCCCACAGTTGAACATTCATCGCATGGTACACACCAAGGAGCTTCTTCACCCTTTAAAAGATAAAAATGAGTATTAAAAACTGTGGCCTGTGTGAAGTCGGCAGGGGACAGTCTCTTCCTTGCAGACACCAGTTCCAGATGGTAAAAAAAAACATTCTTTTGGAACAGTTTGTTATTTGTCTGTTTAGACCACTGCTCTTGCCATTGCTCTTTAACAAATTTCGGAGCTTTGGGTTTCAGTTCTCTGTGATGGACAGGCAGACTGGAAAGCTTTTTACCTGTGGCACCTTTGCTAGCTGGTCAGCCATCTGATTGCCACGGATGTCAACCTGACCAGGAAACCAAGCAAGAACAACGTTGAATCCAGCACTGGTCAGGGAAGTGTAAACTTCAAAAAAGGATGTAAGTACAGGGTGGTTGATGCTGCCGCCAGCAATGACCCCAGAGCCACAAGTAGTCAGATAGAATAAGGAGTCTTTATATTTACAGTGAGAGACCATTTTTAAAGCCAGTAACAGAGCTTGAAGTTCAGCAGTGTAGATGGAGCCATCAGAGCAAAGAAGTTTAGAGATGTTCTGAGCAGGAGCTGTTGAGCAGCAGGCGGCTAAAACAACTCCTTCCTCAGACTTGGAACCATTGGTGAAAGAGCAGAGTTCATCAAAATAGGTTTTGTAGGCAAGAGTAGACAAGAGAACTGGTGGAGTCTTTATGGTACGTGGCCGAATCAAAGCTGATCTGTAGAAATTTGGCTTCTTTTACCACCGGAATGGTGGATTTGTCCAGATGAGCCTCGGGATCAGGAAAAGTATTGACAGAAATTATGAAAATGAATAACTTGAATTTTAGCTGATGACAAAGTGAAACCATTTTCCTTGGCCCCTGGCTGGACTCTGTTTACGCACAGTTGGAGTCGGCATTGGACTCCAGCATAAGAGGCCCCAACAGCGTAAGGAGTGAAATAATTCACAAAGAAGAAAGACTTGTGGCTCTGATTCTTTTTTTTAACTATATCGTTGGTTTTAATAATATATGAATGCAGGAGAAAGGATACTCCCCTGGGGCAAGAGAGAGAGAGAGAGAGAGAGAAAGAGAAAGGGAGAGAGAGAAAGAGAAAGGGGGAATGTTGCTTCTAGCCAAGCTGACTGCAAAAGGGCTTTATCAGGGCTGTCACTGAGTTGAAGTCAACTTTCAAGTCATATTGAACACACACACACACACGCACACGCACACACACACACACATATACACAACTCATTTAAACACACCTTCTAAAAACACACCAGAATTTGTGTTAAAATCTTTCTTCCTTTAAAAATTACGTAAGATGAAAAATTTTGATTTCTTTAAGAAATTAAAAAATCACATCAGGTGGGACATCTCTGAACAAAGTTTTCATGGAATCTGCTGTAGAGTGTTTGTGTCTCACATCATGCAAGTCCCAACATACTGAAAGAACATGTTTCATTGTGAGTGGTACATAACAAGAAATACACCACAGAGCTTCTTCACCATTTAAAAGATAAGAATGGGTGTAAACAGAGAGGCCTGTGTGCTAACGGCACAGGACTTTTCTTCTTTACGGCCACCACAGAACATTGTAAAATTTCTTTTAGGTTTAGATGGATCTGGAAAAGTTTGTTATCCATTGGCGAGTGCTATTCCTTGAAGTCGTCGGGTGACAAAGAGGACTGTGCTCACTGAAATCACCCAACAGCAAAAAAGGTAATGGAAGTTCTCCAATCAGGCTGACCAGCTCTTGTCGCCTGACTCATTCAGATAGTGGTAAATGTAAAGAACACACTGTTACTGTTCTAGTAAAGTGTTTCTTGCAGCTAAAGCTTGAAGACAGGTATTCACATCATTAGGGCTGAACAGAAGAGACTTGTGGAAGAGTAGAGAGGCTCCTTGTGTAACTCCGTCTGCAATGGGTTGTGCTGGTTTTGAGGGGACGTTAAAGCCAGAAAGAGTGAAAATCTTCTGGTTCTGAGCTTTAGTTTCCTGCAGAGCTATCACAACAGATTTCAGATTCTGACAAGGCAGCTGTACCTCCTCAATTGGAAAAGAGACCCCGAATGTTCCAATGGAAAATTTTTCATTCCTTCATGGCAAGGAAATGAAGACAGTGGAGAACACATTCGATTTATGCATCCTCATTGTCAGACTGGAGAGGTGTTATAATTTAAAAGGAAGACAAGAGAGGAGGACCTTTTGCGAAAGACATCATAGCAATAATGACGAGTTGCAAGCCTCCTTTTATTTATCGCTTTTAGATCTTTGTATTTTTGGTCAGTATAGTGCTATTGTTGATTTATTTAAAACATTTGGAAAGTGAACGTATGCCTTATTGTTCAGTATTGTTTTTGGATCGATTGATAATGCAAATGGAATATTCAAGATCATGTTAGAATGTTCACCAAGTTTCTGTAAGTTGCTAGTACATTACCGAAGGTTCGAGAATGTTATAAAAGCTGACCGAATTACATTCGCATACGCTCGTCGCAATTTCATCTTACTGATATGCAGAATATTCTAGAAGAGAGCTGTTCGACTGAGACAGAGAAATGAGATTTTTTTGAAAAGTTCTAGTCATTGTCGAGCATAAAAGTGTTCCAGTCTTCACTGAGTTTCAGTCTAGTCGATGAAAAGCCACCATTGGTAGAATACTGCCTGCTGCATGTATGACTGAGTTCCTGTACTACTTATTGATCCTGAAGGTCAGTGGATTGTTTGTTTTTTTTTGTTCCTATATTCTTCAACATTTGTAAATAAAAGGATCCTCTTCGTTTCAATACCGCCTGGTGTATTTTGTCGTCTGCAAGCCAAACACCAACCACAGGATCTACAACGAACTCTTACAAGCATGGCTACTGCACTTACCTTGTACTGAGCAAGTCATCACTTAAGCGTGTAACATTTAGGGGCCAAGCTGAAGATCCTGCTACATTGGTGTTTATTCCAGAGACATTATTCACTGGCCTGTACTAAACAAACTGTGATTGTGAAGGCACCAGTCTAGATTTATGTTGACATATGCCGCCATGTACTACATCGGCTGTTGTCGTGAGAAGAAACGAAACTTAGATCAAAACGCTCAGTATCAAGAAAGTCTTCAGTGGTGTTTTCGTACACTCCGGGGGGTATAGCGTTTAGTGAATGAAGCAGGTCCAGTGAAGTTGAGGAAACTCACCTGTGTCTGCAAGAGCAATTAGGGTTCTACAGAGCTAGGAGAGTCAAACGGAAGACTGCTGCCTGAGTCTGTAGTTGAACACTGGAAAGTATTGTTTCAGTGAGCGATTGCTGATGTTAGTCTGAGTTACCATGGAATACTTGAAGACTGGAAAGGAACTAGGCCTTGCAGGTGATGAACTCAGGAAATATGTTCAAGAGGCTGAGGAAAAGGCTGCAGCAAGAGAACTGGAAAGAAGAAAAACAGAACTGGCAGCTGAAGAGAAGAAAAGACAGGAATGTGAAGAGAAGAGAAGGCTAGAAAAAGAAAAACATCAAAACAGGAAAAGACAGCAAGACAGATAAAGAGAAGAGCAAGCTGCTGGAAGAGAATTGAAAAGACTTGAAATAGAACATCAAGAGAAAGAGAGACAAAGAGAATTTGAACTGCAGATGGCAGAAGTGAAAGCTCAAAATGGCGAACGCATTTCCCAGTCAGAAACTGAAGTTGCCAAGAGGCCACGTCTTCCAGCTTTCGTAGATGGGAAAGACAACCTTGACAGTTATCTGGAACGTTTTGAACACCATTCTGAAGCAATGAGATGGCCAAAAGAGCAGTGGTCTACCAACTTAAGTGCCCTTTTGACTAGTCATGCCCTTGAGGTATACTCAAGACTACCCCGAGAAGAAGCAAATGAATATGAAACACTGAAAACTGAACTTCTTCAAAGCTATTTTTCTAAACAAGGCTTCCAGAAATGTTTCCAGCCCAGTAGGCCAGAGAAGAACGAAGTCCTGCTCAATTCCTAACCAGGATTCAAAACTTCGAAGTCCTGCTCAATTCCTAGCCAGGATTCAAAACTTATCTAGAGAGATGGCTGGAGTTGACTGGAAGAAAGAAAGACTATGATGGCTTGTCGTATCTGGTCCTGAAAGAACAATTTGTAGAATCCTGTCTTAAAGACTTCGCATCCCACCTTCTACAAGAGAAAGACCAGAGCCTGAAATCCCTGACTGAAGCTGCGCAGAGGTTCCTGGAGTCTCACAACCAGACCCTTGACACTAGATCAAAACCATCTACACACCGGATACGACCAGTCCAGGTTCCAAGTGTATCAATCCCACCGTTGAAATGCTTCAACCGCAGATGCCTGGGTCACAAGGCTGCTGAATGCAGACTGCCCAAGTATTCAGATAAACGCAGCCCCCCACACTTTAGTCATGAAGACCGGAAAGACCAGCGCCAGGGTGGAAATAAAAGAAGCCTAACATCTGCCAATGTTGTCATCAGGGAAAGGAGTCAGGAGAGACACCCATTGCAGAGGAGTTGGAGATCTACCTCATGTCAAGCCCGTGGCAGCCCGCAATGTGCCTTCTTAAACCGTGCCAAGAGTGATCTGAGCGACACTGAGGGACACTGTGATGATAAGGAAGTACAGGTGCTCAGAGATACAGGGTGCAGTGGAGTCATCATTAAGAAGGACCTTGTTCCTGAAAAACAGTTTACTGGCAAGAACGGCTACCTACGATGTGTTCATGGACATGTTGAGGCCATCCCCATAACTGACATTGAAATTTCTACACCATTCTTTGTTGGGAAGGTGAATGCTTTGTGCCTGCCCAGTCCTCATGACGTTATCATCGGCAATATCAGTGCCTGTGCAGCTGAAGATCCTGACCCTGAACGGCCACACACCTGTGCAGTAACAACTTGCATACAATCCAAGATGGAGAAAAGAGAGAGAGCTACAACCACTGAAGATCAATAAGTCCACAGAAATTCCAGAAGTGACCAGAGAAAACTGATCCAGTTACAGCAAGCTGACCCTTCTCTGCAAAAATATGCCAGCAAAACAGATGCCATGACCAGGGGTAACACCATGGTATCCTTTGTGAAGAAAAATGGTGTCATGTACAGATAGTACAAGAAAAAAAATATAACTGATGGGGGTCAAATCACTTGCCAAGTTCTTGTTCCAGCCAGTCTAATAAAACCTGTGATGGAGTTAGCCCATGACACTATTCTTGGAGGCCACATGGGTATCAAGAAGACCACAGACACAATCATAGCAGCCTTCTACTGGCCAGATATCCAGGGCGATGCTGCACGCTTCTGCAGATCCTGTGAGGTGTGCCAGAAGACTGAGCCCACAGGAAGAACTCCCAAAAGTACCCATGGAGAAGATGCCACTAACTGGCAGACCTTTCAAGAGGGTGGCCATCGACCTCATAGGAGAAATCATGCCAGCCAGTGAATCAGGACACTGGTACATTCTCGCTTTGGTAGACTACGTCACCAAGTATCCTGAGGCAGACCCACTGAAATGCATTAATACTGAGACAGTTGCTGATGCCCTGATGGACATCTTCAGTAGACTGGGTGTGCAAGCCGAACACCAACCACAGGATCTACAATGAACTCTTACAAGTTAGGCTACTGCACTTACCTTGTACTGAGGAAGTCATCGCTTTAGCGTGTAACAAGAGGAGAAAATTTGTTTTGAAGTATTAGTTCCATTTGCTTGGGCCATGGAAGTTTTTTATCCTGACCTTTTTCCCAGAGGAGGTTGAAGGGGCAGACAGAGGCCCATCCACCTCTATCATCTCCACACGTTTTTCCTCAGGAACTTTTCAATGGGCTCCAGGACCTTTGGGAGGAACAGCTGGTCTCCTGCTCCCATCCTTCCCAGGGGAGCAAGGCTGAGAGGATCTGGGAAGTGTCTGTTTCCCAGCCTGCTAAACAGCTGACTTTTTTGGCTGCTGGAGAGATTGGGGACAGCGGGTTTAACGCCCCCCTGAGGGTGCTGGTCTTCCTAGTAGAATTTGCAGATTTTCCACAAGTTGTTTTTTCTTGAGTAGACTAAGAAAAATAAAATGCATCCGTCTAACAGGAAACGGACACTGTCTGGACTTTCCTAGCAGTGGCTGCGTATGACAATGCTGATTGTGGCTAACTGCCAGCACTAGTATTTTCACTTCCTGGAATGAAATTTTTTTTTCAGTTTTACCTTGCTGAATGGTTTGTTCAAGTGTCCATCTTGTGCTGTTTCGCGAGGAAGTGGAGTGGTTGCCACCACAGTTGACACAAAAGTTAGGTCCCTAACAAGGCCCTTCATGGACTGCTTTGCAGCACTAGCCACAAATCTCCTCCCCCGAGCACCTGTCATGAACATGACCAAATTTCTGACAGTGGAAACACCTCATTGGAGATGGGACGCAGCGTTCTATTTTCACAACAGTGTAGCCCACTATGATGGTCCATGGTAAACAAAAGTCAGAAAAAGCATGTTTGTGGGCACTCAATCTGATCCTTTCCGAATGGTTACTCCTCTGAGATCAGGACATCTCATAACTCCTTTGGATGAGTTTAACTGTTTTTGAGGAGTCACTCTGATCCCTCTGTCCACAAGCTTTGCAGCACTTTGAAACTGTTCCGCATGGCACTTGGATTTGCACTTGATGAGGAATATTCCATTCTGAAGTCTTTTAATTGACTTAGGGTCACCTGCAATGCCTTAACTTCTAATGTCCCATACTGCTCCGTTCCGCTCGTCGGTGACGATCCTGAACCGCTCCTAACCGCTCGACTCCAGTACACTGTGGTTAAAGGGAAGTAATGTCAGAAAACCGCTCTCTAGCACGAAAGAGCATACATAGTCTTCTTCCATGAATACAAATGGCGCCAAGTGAATTTTTTCAGCAGTTTTGAGTGACAATTTATATTTTTCTGACCGTTTTTTTTTCCCATTTTTTTTTCCACATCAGTGATGACAAAATGGCGGACTCTGACTCTGACAGTGGATCATCTTTTCATGGTTTTAGTGCCAATTTTGAGCGAAACACGAACTTTGAAGCTTGCATTTGGTGACTCGGAACAAAGTGACATTTCTGTTTCAAGTGTTCATACCAGTGATCTGTCTGATTGGAATGATGAATCATCGATTTCTGTGTCGTCGAGTGATGAAGACGAACGTGTTGACAGTGATGCCAAGTGGACTGACTCAATCAGCAAGTGGGAAGAAGAGCCATTCAGCGAAAGTTTTGGGCCTCAAATTCCCCTTGATGTGAACGCAAAACCACTGGGTTACTTTTTACAACTGTTTCCTGAGGAAATGTTCGTCAGACTGCGAGAAGAGACCATTCACAATGCTCGGCAAAAAGGTGATGCTTTGTTCGACACTTGCATTGACGAAATGAAAGCTTACCTGGGCATACTGTTTTTGATGGGAGTGGTGCAACTGTCAAACTATAGATCATATTGGAGCAAAAGACCTGAGCTCAGACAACAGAACATTGCTGATATCATGACCAGAAATCGATATGAAGCTCTCACCAAGTATTTTCACCTCAATGACTCCACTTAGAACCCTCCACAAGCAAGTCCCAGACATGACAGGCTTCACAAAGTTCGCCATTTTGGAAAATGCCAAGAGGCTGTTCCCGCTCCACTACAAACCCCATCAAAATATAGCAGTTGATGAAGCCATGGTGAAGTTCAAGGGGAGGTGTAGTATTCTTCAGTATGTTCCGACAAAGCCGTGTAAGTGGGGCATCAAGGTGTGGGCGGTGGCAGACAGAGAATCGTTCTACCTGATAAACTTTGACGCGTACACAGGCAAGTACACAGCTGCTCCTCACAATCTTCCACTTGGTACCAGAGTGGAGCCCTATTACAAGAAGAGGCACCATGTTTATTTTGACAACTATTTTACCTCTGTTCAACTGATGGAGATCTTGCAGAGGAAAAAGACCTATGCCACTGGCACTGTTCGGAAGGACAGACGTGGACTGCTTGTTCCCATCAAGACAATCAAATTCAAGAACTCAGGTGAAACGAAAAAACAGAGAAAGGGGCGAATGATGTCAATCAGCTGGTGAGAAAAAAAGCGGCAAGTCAATGTGCTTACCACTGGCAACAAGTCTGGAAAACTTGATCTAAGACGGCCAGGAAAATGAGGACAGCCAGAAAATCGCTACCCAAAACCTTTGGCGATCCAGGACTACACCAACAATTTCAATGCCGTAGACAAGTATGACCAGCTCAGATCCTATTACGGCATTGCAAACTAAGCAAAAAAATGGAGGAAATACCTTTTTTGGTTCATCTGTGACGACTCTGTAGTGAACGCCTACATCCTATACAGAGATGCTCCAGGGGAAGCCCGACCATGCACCATGTCTCACCTGGACTTCCATCTGGATCTTGCTATGGGTCTGATTGCTGGATTTTCTATGCGCAAGCGCAAGTCAGTGGTAACATCACCTGAACTTGCAGTGATCAGAACGCCAACAGTTCACCAACCATCAAAAATCACCACAGCAAGGGGCCTGCGGAACTGCGTGCTTTGTTCGAAAGAAGGGCGGCTGACAGCGGGAGGAAAAAAGATCCGGAGTTCATATAAGTGTGTGAGATGTGGTGTAGCTCTGTGCAAGAACAATGGATGTTTTGCTGCATTCCATCAGTATCAGCAATGAACTTTAGCCATGCTGACATCATTTGTGTACCTGTGTCAGTGATATACCTGTGACTTACATGTGATGTGATTTACCTGTGACTTACCTCTGACTTGTCACCTGCAAAGTAAGCAGAACTTGGCATTGTTGGCAGTTATTGATAGTGATTCCTGTACACAGACCGGAACCGTGAGGTGACTGATATATATGTCTGGTGCCTTTGTAGTAAACCCTGTGACTTTTGTGTGAGACTGCTATTCATTGGATTTTTACCTGGGATTTTACCTGTTCAAATATGCCTCCCCACAGCTAGTAACGGTGAGTAAATTGCATGAAATTTCAAAGCATGTTATTGTTCAATACTCACACACAATCTAATCTTTTTTAATTTTCTATTTATTTTTTAATGTTTGTTTCTATTTTGTTACCTGTAATTTCACACTAATTAACATTTTTTAAAAGGTCAAGGTCATAACAAATTCACCGAACACCCAAACAATGTAAAGAACAATCATTCTTTAATATGTAAAAAAAAATTTCATGCAAATCCATTGAGTAATACAAGAGTTATAAATTTTTGAAACAACAACCCCTATTAAGCACCATTTTTCTCTAAACTTTACAGGACTGAGGCAAAGGTAAAGGGAAATCACTATAGGATGATAAGAGTTAAAACTTTTTTGAATGGCAAAAGGACTTTATACTGATATGAATTTCTCCTCTTCAGTTCCTTCCACCACCAGCCACGAAGCCAAGAATCCTAGTTTCCTAGTTTCTGAGTCGGAATCGCTGTCAATATCAGAGTCCTTTGACATTTTTGCAGTTACTTTCAATACTTTCGTTGTTGTTTTTAGAGGATAGGGGATTGAAGAAGCCATTTTCGTTTGTAATTTTCATTTCATCCCTCCCTTACCCGCCCACCATGGAGTCCAGCTAAGGGGTCAGGGCCAAGACATCAGTCTTGAGTCCTTCCAGGCTTTGGGAGGGATATTCAACAAACAGAAGCCCGCCATCCCTATCCCCCCCTGGTCATGCCCAACTCTTGGGGACAGAGAGCCGAGCACAACATGGATTAACTCAGCCAGACTGGAAACTGCCTGTCTTGACCCAGCCTCATGCAGGGGTGGCCAATTGATACACCTGGGCCAGCGTGTACCTCCTGTCTAGAAAAGGTCCAAGCCAAAAAGATGTGTTAAGAGCACCTGCTTTATCAATCGCCAGAATCTCATTCTCCTCTATCACAGGTCGCACCACATGGCGAACACGGCAGATCTTGAGAAAACCAAAGAGAAAAGAAGAATGTGGAAAAGAATGTGCTGAAGGGGGGATGGGGGGGGGGGGGGGGAGAAGATTAAACAGAGCCATTACGAAAAGCAGAAGACAATAGGAAAAAGGCAGGTTACTATTTGTCTGCACCCCCACCCTTAACCTGTCTGTCAGGGGTGATCCTACCAAGGGCACCAACTCCTACCATGCTGTGCTTAGGCCAGTCAGCAACTTGGCTATACTGACCTAGAAGCATAAAAAAAAAAAAAAAAACGCCTTCCATTCAAGTATCAATGCCCCCTTGCAGGGATCACTGGACTGCGCAAGCCCTCTGATCACAGCAAGGTTGCGACCCCCACAGGGGAGCAGAAGAACAGGTAGAAATACAGTTTTTTGATTGAAGACAGAACAAACTACAATCTCACCTTGTCTGAAGTTTCAGCTCGGCGACTAGGACGCAGCACCTTTGTTTCGGATGACTGAACCATGAGCTGTGTGCTGACGTATTGCTGAATAAACCACAGTGAACTTAGTCCATTAATGAATAAAATAAAGAGAAAGAGCACGCAAAAAAAAAAAAAAAGTGGTTACAACAGAAAAATTATTTCTCCTGTCTTCAAAACATTTAGTTTGATACTGGTTAACTGAACTGAATTGTATTATGAAGGTCAACAGTTCTAAAATGCATTAACAAAGTTCGCAATTTTTTAAAAAGTGGGTAAATCATTAAGCTTCCTAGGAAAATGCATAAGAGTAAGAATAACTGCCTGGCAGAGCAATTCAGATTTAAGCAGGATCCAAAGAAATCAAGAAACAGTAGAAGAGTTATGAAATTGAAATTTCTTTCCAGGTCTTGGAATTTTTAAAACTGAAATATTAGAAACAACTGAAAATTAACTGTGTATTTAAAAAACAAGACTTCCATATTAAATGACGAAGAGAAACATCATGCAAAATTCCACATAAGTTTAAAAAAAAAAAAAAGCCACCACAGTGTG
The DNA here is from genome assembly GCA_033310375.1 of Conus canariensis. Taxonomy (NCBI): domain Eukaryota; kingdom Metazoa; phylum Mollusca; class Gastropoda; order Neogastropoda; family Conidae; genus Conus; species Conus canariensis. The sequence continues at coordinate 72,984,682 of CM065716.1, read as the reverse complement.
CCTGACCTCGATCTGCTCCATGACATCATTGTACATTTTCTTGGCCATGTCATAGACTTTGTGTTTGCAGCTGTTGTACATGATGGCGTTGGTGAACATGAGCATCATGTCCCGCTGGAATTCAGCTGTGGTGCGGATTGCCCCGCTCTCTATGTTCTTCTTGATGGTCAGCATGTCCATGGGTCTGCACACCATACCACAGACGGCACCTTTAGCACTGAGCACAGAAAGAAACTTTCCGTGTCATCAAGGAGACAGAACTGCACATGGACTACTCCTTATTGACAATACCTCTTTTTTTTTTTTTTTTTTTTTTTTTTTTTTGCTGTCCCAACCTCTGCGCCACCTTGGAGGCAGTGCACCCACACTGCTCATTCCGACACCCCGTCCACAGCCACAGCCCAGTTGGCCCAGCCCCAGCCCCGGCACCGGCAATCCACAGGGAGCAGTCAATGTCAAGTCGTCAAGAGGCAACCCACCGGAGGAGACACTGCACTGCTGCCGAGTCACTTCGGTGGTGTTCAGTGGCGCCTGTTCTGATCTAACATACGCAGGACACCACCTACTAAGCCCCCTACTGACGACAATAATTGCATAGTTGCGGAGCCGGCACGAGTGAGCTCTCCCTCCGGAGGGCGCCACCACGTCCATCCAACAACAGCCACCATGGACCCGCCGATACCAGTGACCCCGACGGAACCAAATCAAGGCCACAGACGTGGAGAGGACATCGAAAATGAGGTCACCATGAGAGCAGGGCATGAAGGGCCACAGAATTTGAGACATTTTTTTTTATGCTGATCGATGAGAATGAGGATGATTAAGATGATGCTACGGATTTCCATTTCGGTCTGAGACTGCATGACAGGGCTGTACTCTACGCTTCCTTTCATACTATATCCCGGCGTCAACCAGGCCTGAGCGATACAGGCGCCTGCAGTGTTGGTCAGGAAATTGAGCAACACTCTCACAAACACATCCATTAAGTGGATGAAACTCGACTGTGTGGTCCCAGTCTTCCCAACTGAGTCTGAAGCAAACTCAACTCTGGGCAGGAGCCAGTCAGGGAAGAAAAACCCACATGACTCTGATGGGATTCGAACCCACGACCTCCCAACCAGGAGTCTGCGACGCTAACCACTTCACCACGGCGGCTGGTGACAATACCTCTTTTACTAAGCCATGAGACCATAGTGCATAGAGAATACAAATACATACAAAATAAAAGAATAAATAGACAGAAGAAAGGAAAAAAAGCAGGATGAAGAAAGAAAAAAAAGAAATGGCACATAGGGGTGTGGGTGGGGTGGGGAGGAGAACAAAGGAAAGAACAGGACATAAAAAGTCATATCAAAAGTGTACAAATACAGAAAAATAAATCATTCAAAAAAAAAAACATGAAGGAAAGAAAGAAAAAAGACAATAAACTCTAGAGTCATATCTTGAATATCTAAACCAGCCAGATATATATGCCAGCTGCAGAGTTGGAGGTCTTAGTTCCAATCACAGGCATAAGCTCTGGATAGTCTTCAGCACTGTAAAATTAGCCCAAGTTGCAAAGTGAGAGGTCGCAATTCAAATCTCATCATAATCATGTACTATGAGCAGTGGGTAGCACTGCGAGTAGCAGCCTGGAAGGTCACAGTTCAAGTCCCATCATAGGCATGTACTATGAGCAGTGGGTAGCACTGCAAGTAGTAGAGTGGGAGGTTGCAGTTCAAGTCCCATCATAGGCATTTATTATGCATAGTGGTTAGCACTGCAAGTAGTAGAGTGGAAGGTCACAGTTCAAGTCCCATCATAGGCATGTACTATGGGTAGTTGTTAGCACAGCAAGCAGCTGAGAGGAAGGTCGCAGTTTAAGTCCTATCATAGGCATTAACTATGGACAGTGGCCAGCACTGCGAGTTGCAAAATGGGAGGTTGTAGGCTGAGATCCATCATAGGCATTAACTATGGACAGTGACCAGCACTGTGATTTGCAAAATGGGATGTTGTAGGCTGGAGTCCCATCATAGGCATTAACTATGGACAGTGACCAGCACTGCGAGTTTCAAAATGGGAGGTCGTAGGCTGGAGTCCCATCATAGGCATTAACTATGGACAGTGACCAGCACTGCGAGTTTCAAAATGGGAGGTCGTAGGCTGGAGTCCCATCATAGGCATTAACTATGGACAGTGACCAGCACTGCGAGTTGCAAAATGGGAGATTGTAGGCTGAGATCCCATCATAGGCATTAACTATGGACAGTGACCAGCACTGCGAGTTGCAAAATGGGAGGTTGTAGGCTGGAGTCCCATCATAGGCATTAACTATGGACAGTGACCAGCACTGCGAGTTGCAAAATAGGAGGTTGTAGGCTGAGATCCCATCATAGGCATTAACTATGGACAGTGGCCAGCACTGCGAGTTGCAAAATGGGACGTTGTAGGCTGGAGTCCCATCATAGGCATTAACTATGGACAGTGACCAGCACTGCGAGATGCAAAATGGGAGGTTGTAGGCTGGAGTCCCATCATAGGCATTAACTATGGACAGTGACCAGCACTGCGAGTTGCAAAATGGAGGGTTGTAGGCTGGAGTCCCATCATAGGCATTAACTATGGACAGTGACCAGCACTGCGAGTTGCAAAATAGGAGGTTGTAGGCTGGAGTCCCATCATAGGCATTAACTATGGACAGTGGCCAGCACTGCGAGTTGCAAAATGGGAGGTTGTAGGCTGAGATCCCATCATAGGCATTAACTATGGACAGTGACCAGCACTGCGAGTTGCAAAATGGGAGGTTGTAGGCTGAGATCCCATCATAGGCATTAACTATGGACAGTGGCCAGCACTGCGAGTTGCAAAATGGGAGGTTGTAGGCTGAGATCCTATCATAGGCATTAACTATGGACAGTGGCCAGCACTGTGAGTTGCAAAATAGGAGATTGTAGGCTGGAGTCCCATCATAGGCATTAACTATGGACAGTGACCAGCACTGCGAGTTGCAAAATGGGAGGTTGTAGGCTGGAGTCCCATCATAGGCATTAACTATGGACAGTGACCAGCACTGCGAGTTGCAAAATGGGAGGTTGTAGGCTGGAGTCCCATCATAGGCATTAACTATGGACAGTGACCAGCACTGCGAGTTGCAAAATGGGAGGTTGTAGGCTAGAGTCCCATCATAGGCATTAACTATGGACAGTGACCAGCACTGCGAGTTGCAAAATGGGAGGTTGTAGGCTGGAGTCCCATCATAGGCATTAACTATGGACAGTGACCAGCACTGCGAGTTGCAAAATGGGAGGTTGTAGGCTGGAGTCCCATCATAGGCATTAACTATGGACAGTGACCAGCACTGCGAGTTGCAAAATGGGACGTTGTAGGCTGAGATCCTATCATAGGCATTAACTATGGACAGTGACCAGCACTGCGAGTTGCAAAATGGGAGGTTGTAGGCTGGAGTCCATCATAGGCATTAACTATGGACAGTGACCAGCACTGCGAGTTGCAAAATGGGAGGTTGTAGGCTGGAGTCCCATCATAGGCATTAACTATGGACAGTGACCAGCACTGCGAGTTGCAAAATGGGAGGTTGTAGGCTGGAGTCCCATCATAGGCATTAACTATGGACAGTGACCAGCACTGCGAGTTGCAAAATAGGAGGTTGTAGGCTGGAGTCCCATCATAGGCATTAACTATGGACAGTGGCCAGCACAGCGAGTTGCAAAATGGGAGGTTGTAGGCTGAGATCCCATCATAGGCATTAACTATGGACAGTGACCAGCACTGCAAGTTGCAAAATAGGAGGTTGTAGGCTGAGATCCCATCATAGGCATTAACTATGGACAGTGGCCAGCACTGCGAGTTGCAAAATAGGAGGTTGTAGGCTGGAGTCCCATCATAGGCATTAACTATGGACAGTGGCCAGCACTGCGAGTTGCAAAATAGGAGGTTGTAGGCTGGAGTCCCATCATAGGCATTAACTATAGACAGTGACCAGCACTGCGAGTTGCAAAATGGGAGGTTGTTGGCTGAGATCCCATCATAGGCATTAACTATGGACAGTGACCAGCACTGCGAGTTGCAAAATGGGAGGTTGTAGGCTGAGATCCCATCATAGGCATTAACTATGGACAGTGGCCAGCACTGCGAGTTGCAAAATAGGAGGTTGTAGGCTGAGATCCCATCATAGGCATTAACTATGGACAGTGACCAGCACTGCGAGTTGCAAAATAGGAGGTTGTAGGCTGGAGTCCCATCATAGGCATTAACTATGGACAGTGACCAGCACTGCGAGTTGCAAAATGGGAGGTTGTAGGCTGAGATCCCATCATAGGCATTAACTATGGACAGTGACCAGCACTGCGAGTTGCAAAATAGGAGGTTGTAGGCTGAGATCCCATCATAGGCATTAACTATGGACAGTGACCAGCACTGCGATTTGCAAAATGGGAGGTTGTAGGCTGAGATCCCATCATAGGCATTAACTATGGACAGTGACCTGCACTGTGATTTGCAAAATGGGAGGCTGTAGGCTGGAGTCCCATCATAGGCATGTACGGTCAGATTTTCCAGCCCCAGTCAACCCCCTATCCAGAGTAGCTGAGTGTGCTATGAGCTCAGGTGGGAAGACAGGAACCATACTCCAGATTTATCCACTTACTTGGTATGTCTGTCAACAGACAGAGAAAATGTAGAGCCCAGCTGACCGCAAAAGGCCATACCAGGGATGTTCCCATGTTTAAGTCAACTCTCAAGTCATACTAAACACACGTATACACTTCAGTAAAAAAAAAAAACACCTCCTAAAAACACAACTGAAATTTTGTTGAAATCTTTCTTCCATGAAATCTTAGATAATATGAAAAATGTTTCTTTCTTTCTGAAATAAAAAAAATCACATCAGGTGGGACATCTGTGAATAAAGTTTTAATGGAATCAGCTTCAAAGTGTTTCTGTCATGCAAGTCCTAACAATCTAAAAGAACATGTTTTCTTGAGTGGCACTTGATATGGAATACACCATGGAGTTTCTTTTAAAAGATAATAGGTATAAAAGGAGTGGCCTGTGTCCAAACAGCTCAAGATTGTTTCTTTACGGCCGCCCCTGGAACAAGGTAGATAAATAGATAATGTTGCTTATAGCCCAGCCGACCACAAAGGGCCACATCAGGGCTGTCACCACGTTAAAATCAACTCACAAGTCATTCATTCACACAATTCTTTAAAATACATCGAAAAACCATCCGAAAGTTTGTTAAAAATCTTTCCACTGTAAAAACTCAGATCCGATGAAAAATGTTAATCTCTTTCAAGAACTCAAAGATGGCATCAGGTGGGACATCTCTGAACAAGGTTTTCATGGAATCTGCCGTAAAATGTTTGTGTCTCACATCGTGCAAGTCCCAACATTCTAAAAGAATATGTTTCATTGTGAGTGGCACATGACATGGAATGCACCACGGAATTTCTTCACTCTTTAAAAGGTATGAATGGGTAAAATACGAATGGCCAGTGTGCAGCTGGCAAAGAACTGTTTCTTCTTTACGACCACCAGACGCAGATGGGAGGAACTCCTTAAGGTTTGGACGGATCTGAAAGAGTTTGTTATCCGTCTGTGTATTCCAATCCTCCTGCCAGAGGTCTCTCACATAATCATTAATTTTGGGTTTCAGATCTGAGCAGGGGATATATATGTTGGACAGTTTCTCTCTTGTGGCATTCTTGGCTAAACGATCAACCATTTCGTTCCCTCCAATGCCAACATGACCAGGAATCCAAGCTAAAATAATGTTGTAACCATCCGCTTTCAACTTGGTCAAAAGTTCAAAAAAGTGTAAAAGTTCTGGGTGCTGAAGGTTGCGGCCAGCTATGGCCTCCAACGCTGACAGTGAATCTGACAGAACCAGAAAGTCCCTCTTCTTAGATTGTGAGATTATCTTCAATGCCAGAACCAGAGCAGTAAGTTCAGCAGAATAGACAGAAGCATCTGGAGGTATATGTTCTAACAGTATCTGAGAAGGAGCCCCAGGGCAGAAGGCTGCACAGGCCACTCCATCCTCAGACTTGGAACCGTCAGTGAAAAAATTTTCTGATAAGATGGAAATTTTGAACAGAGGTCAGAATACAATGCCTTGTATGCCAGAGAGCTGGTAGACTCTTTATGAAAAGCTGCAAGATCAAAACGAATCTCTGGTGTGAAAAAGGTCCACGGAGGCTCGTCTGGAAACTTGGAAAAATCGGACACAACTCCTAAGTCTAGACCTGCATTCCGCACGTGAGGCTGCACACGAAGACCAAACGGCGGAATACAGTTAAGTTGTTTTCAAATTTACTTTGGAACGGAGGGTCAAAAACACAGTCATCGGCAGGGTTTTCTGGTTCCGAGAACAGTCTGATATATTAATTCAGAGACAGTTTCAGCCTGCGGTTGGACAGTGAGGGTTCACCTGCCTCTGCGTACAGGCTGTACACAGGGGTGGTGCGGAATGCTCCAAGACAGAGACGAAGCCCTTGATGGTGGATAGGGTCCAAGAGTTTTAGGTAAGACGGTCTTGCAGAGCCGTACACAGCACAACCATAGTCCAGTTTGGAACGGACCAAGGCTCTGTAGAGGTGCAGCAAAGTTTTCTTATCAGCGCCCCAGTCAGTGTGTGCTACAACCCGCAGAATATTCAGAGCTTTCTGGCAAGAAGTTTTGAGGTTTTTAATGTGGCTGAGAAAGTTGAGTTTCTGGTCAAAAATAACTCCTAAGAATTTGGCCTCTTTGACAGCTGGAATGGGAGATTTCCCTATTTGAATTACAGGATCTGGAAAAAACTGACGGAAATTATGGAAGTGAATGCACTGTGTCTTTGTAGGAGAAAAAGTGAAGCTGTTTTCATCCGCCCACTAATGAATTTTATCCACACAAAGCTGGAGCCTGCGCTGGACACTCGGGTACAGGCTTCCAGTTGCGTAAACAGCAAATCATCCACAAAAAATGAGCAGTCTGAACCCTGTTGAACAGATTTAACAATGTTGTTGATCTTGATGCTAAAGAGGGTAGGAGACAGTATGCTTCCTTGCGGAACACCCAACTCCTGCTCATGAACATCAGAGAGAGTGGTGCCAACCCGGACCTGAAACTGTCGTTCTGCCAAAAAATTTTGAATGAAAAGTGGAAGATGACCCCAAAAACCAAGATCATGGAGATCATGAAGTATCCCAGATTTCCAGGTGGTATCGTAGGCCTTCTCCAAGTCAAAGAAAATAGCCACTGCGTGTTGTTTGTTCAGAAAGGCGTTCTGAAGCGTAGATTCCAGACGGATCAAATGGTCAACTGTGGTTCGATGTTTGCGGAAACCACACTGTTCTTTCGCCAAAAGGCCATCGGTTTCGAGTTTCCACGTGAGTCTAGCATTGACCATTTTCTCCATCAGCTTGCAGACACAGCTGGTCAAAGCTATGGGATGGTAGTTTGATGGGTTAGAAAGATCTTTTCCAGGTTTGGGAATGGGAATGATGAGGGCTTTTCGCCAAGAAGGTGGAAAGAAACCAGTAGTCCATACATGGTTGTAGACATGTAGCAGGATGTGCAGACCTTTTTGCGGAAGATGTTTCAAAAGTTTGTAATGGATTTCATCTATACCCGGAGAGGAATCGCTGCAAGAAAGTAAGGCAGATTTCAATTCGTTTAAAGTGAAAGGAAGATTGTAGTCTTCCATGCTATCTGATGAAAAGTTGCAGGGTGATTTTTCTTTGAGGGCTTTGATTTTGACAAAACTGGCTGATTTGTTAGAAGAGGAGGAATTCTTTTCAATGGTTGAAGCAAGCAGATTAGCAACTGCTTTTTTCTCCGTTATTAAAGAGTCAGAAAACTTGAGATGGTTCACAGTGGGACAGGTGTTCTTCCCTTTGATTTTCTTGATGATTTTCCACACTTTTTTCTTCGATGTTTTGGATGTGAGACTTGAGCAAAACTGTTTCCAAGATAAACGTTTACTGGTCTTATATATGTGTTTGGATTTGGCCCTCAGTTTCTGATGCGCTCGAACGTTGGGCATCGAAGGTCTGCAAGAGACCCGACGTTGAGCTCTTTTGCGGGTTTTGTTAATTTCCTTGCATTCAGAGTTGAACCAAGGAACTTTTGGCATTAGGGGCTTCTTGGAAGATGTGTGGATGGTTGACTTTGTGCAATTCAGTATGAAATCTGAAAGACTTCCTGCCGGATCTTCACTTTGCAGGATCTTGTCCTCTTCCAGATCCATAAGAAACTTAGAGACAAAGAGGTCCCAATCTGCTTTGTTGAAATTGAGGCGTTCTGGTAAAGACTCACTCTCTGCATTCGTATACCGAAGCAACACAGGAAAGTGGTCGCTACCATGCAACCTCCAAAACAAAATCCAAAAACAAAGATGGGTCACAGACAGAAAGATCCATACAAGATGTGGTGCCATTAGCGGAGTGAAAGTAAGTTGGCGATTTCCCATTCAAGACACACAGATCAAGCTCCGAAAACATTTCCTCTAGAAGCAGACCCCTTGGTGATGTTCTCTCACTTCCCCATAGAGGAGAGTGGCCATTCAGATCCCCCAACAGCAGGAAGGGTCTGGGAAGCTGCTCCAAGAGCAAAATGAGGCCCCGTTTAGTGACGCAGATATTTGGAGATAGATACAAACTACAGACATTAACTGTTTTGTGAAGAGTAACCCGAGCTGCCACTGCCTGCAGCGGAGTCTGCAGAGCAACTGGGCTGTACAGAACAGAGCTGTGAATGAACAAAGCTACTCCGCCAGAAACGCCATGTTCAACAGATTGTGCAGGTAGGTTTAGAGAGCTGTAGCCAGAAAATGAAAAAGTTTTGTCAGACTTTAGAAGAGTTTCTTGCAGTGAAACTAGCATGGGCCTAGCCTCATGGCACAACAGAGAGCTCTGCAATTCTTCAAAATTGGAAGACAGTCCCCTAATATTCCATTGCAAGACTGTATCCATTGTGGATGAGGATCTTAATCATCCATGTCTATGTCCTCTTCCTCTTCGTCATATAGAGCATCAAATGTATTTTGTAATTTCAGCTCCGCTTTTTTCAGTCTGTCTGGTGGAATTTGATGTTTCTTCTTCCCTGGAGGGGAAGAACTCAATGGTTTTGATGGCGTTGGTGGAGACTCCACCAACGCCACTTTGCCCGACGCCACTGTCGGGGCTCCTCCCTTGGGAGGTGGTCTCGGCTTGGGGGCCGTCTCGGGGCGACCCCCTTGCTGGGCAGCCCGCACAGCTGCAGGCTTAGAGGATGCACTAGAAGTGCATCCTCTGGGGGGTTTATGGCCCCCACCAACGGCCGTTTTCTCTTGCGATGTTCTTGAAGTCAGAATACATTTCAGAGGTTCAAGACCACATGGGTCTGTCTGAACGCCTACTTCTACCTGAGGTACTCTGAGCGATTTTTTGACTACTGTCGAGAAAAGAAGCGGGGTTCCCCTCTGCTCCTGCACCAGCTTTTTTGCTTTGAAGAACGAAATCTTTTTTTCTGTTTTAACTCGCTGGATTTCACTTTCGATTCGCCAGACAGGGCAGTCTCTTGAAAAGGAAGGGTGGTCACCATCGCAGTTCACGCATTTCGCGGATTCGCATCCACCATCATGAACTGCTTTGCTGCAGGTGGCACACACCTCCTCTCCCGGGCATCTCTCTTTGACAAGTCCAAAGCATTGACATTTGAAGCACCTCAGTGGGGACGGCACATACAGGGCTACTTTCACTCTCAGGTACCCCACCTTTATGGACTCTGGAAGAGTCGGTTTAGCAAAGGTGAGGAACAGAGTGTCGGTAGGTTTCCTCTCCACACCTTTCCGAAAAGTCGCCCTCCTGACCTCGACCACTCCCTGATCAGCCAACTCAGCCTTTATCTCTCCCTCAGATATAATAATGATTTCTTACATAGCGCTTAATCAAACGAATTTCTCTAAGCGCTTTACAAAGTCATACTACATTCACCCTTCTCATATACAATAATACACCTTACACCCAACTACAAATACTATTACTACGATAACTATCAAATCCTAATCCTACCAATGTGACATTCACTTATTCTTCAAATATCACTACAAAAACTTAATCCTATAATGTTCAATCATACAACAAATACATATAATAGAGAACATACACATACGCTACATTTGGAAAGGCCCAGACGGCTATGAGTTAGGTTGTACCCCCCCCCCCCCCCCCTCTCCCCACAGCATTGACTAATTATGAGAAAATAGATGGGTTTTAAGTTTAGACTTGAAAGAAGAGATAGAATCTGAATGTCTGAGACAGTCTGGCAGTCTGTTCCACGTCGCTGGAGCTTGAAAAGAGAAAGATCTTTCACCAGTAGTAGTCCTGAAGCGAGTCATTCGCAGAAGGCGGTCGTCAGCACAGGAGCGTAGTTGTCGAGAGGGGTGTAGATTTTAAGGAGATCTGAGAGATAAGAAGGCCCATTTTCAAAGAGAGCAGAGAAAGTGAGAGTTGAGATTTTGTACGAGATACGGTTTGAGACAGATAGCCAGTGAAGAGAGTGGAGGAGAGGCGAAATGTGAGCATGTTTTCTTGCTCTACAGATGACTCGGGCTGCATGATTTTGGATTCGCTGTAATCTTTCTATCAGGTATTTTGGAAGGCCGGCCAAAAGTGAGTTGCAGTAATCTATTCTAGATAAGACAAATGCACAAATGAGAGTTTTTGTAGCATCTGTAGAGAGAAGGTGACGTACAGAGCTGATTCTTCTTAGTTCTAAATAGGCAATCTTGCAAATATTTGAAACCTGTTTCTCAAAGGAGAGGGATTGGTCAAGTATGACCCCTAGACTGCGGACAGAGGTGGAGACAGAGACAGCACAGCCATTGATAGTGACAGTTGAAGGCAGAGAAGGATGGTTAGGCTGTTTTGTCACGAACATGAGTTCCGTCTTGTCGTCTGAACCCTGTTGAACAGATTTAACAAGATATCCCGAACAATTCTCGGCAATGGATGACGCCTTTCGAGGAGTTGAGACTTTTGTGAGGGGACACCCGGATGGGGTAATTTACAAGGCTTTCGGATCTCAATAAGTTGTCCGAGTGGACTTTTCGGTCAACCTGCACCAGCAAGGAACCATCCCTCAACCTCTTGACTGATTTCGGCTCTGCGCCTGCAAGACCTTTCAGCCCCTTTGCAACAGCAAAAGGACTCAACTTAGTAATGGGTCGCTCGCTATCTGCCGACTGGATAATCAGCCAAGAGGGCCATGCACCTATCCTATTCCGAACTTCAGTGTCGGAATCCGAGTCCGTATCCCTGGAAGGGTCGGAACCCAGTTTTCTTCTTTTTCCTGTTTTTATGTTTATTGAGGCCATGAAGGTTTTAAATACCGGCAGAGATAAACGGTCACCCCAGGAGAGCTGCCATGCTGGGGAAGGGACAATGGATGGCCATAGAATGGCGTCCGTGAGCCTGGTACCGTCCCGCATGAAAACCAGACAGTGCACCTTAGCGACTGAATTGGGATCAGCCACTCAGCCCCTCGCCAGGTAACTGTAACTTGGGCTTCCCTGCTGCTTACGGCAGCGACTCAAGTATCAGAGAAAAAAAGAGTGTGGAACAGAAGGCTTGAAGGGGAGACGAAGAAAGAAAAGATCCATTAAGAAAGGCAGAAGATAGAATAGGAAAAAGGTGGGTTACTATTTGTCTGGTCCCTCACTCCTAACCTTTCTGACATGGGAAACCCTACCAGGAGCATCAATTCCTACCACGTAATGCTTGGCCAGTCAGCAACTTTGCTATACAGGCCTAGAAGCGTTCACGACAACTAACCATCTAGTCAACTATTGATGCCCCCATCAGCAAAGCCTAGAAGATCACTGGACCACGCAAGCCCTCCGACCACGGCAAGGTTGCAACCCCCGGAGGGTGGAACAAGGTAAACACTTTCAGGTTTGGATGGAATTGGAAGAGTTTGCTATCCATCTGAGAGTTTCTTTCCTCTTGCCAGAAGTCTCTGACATGAGCCTAAGCTTTGGGTTTCAGATCAGTGTGAGGGATAGACAATCTGCTCAACTCTTTCTTTGTGGCTTTCTGGGCAAGTTGATCAACCACCTCAATGCCTTCAACACCCACACAACAAGGAACCCAAGCAAAACTATGTTGTATCTTTCAGATTTCAGAGAGGTGTATAGTTCAAACACTTTCAGCAGTTAAGGGTGTTTGAGGTTACGGCCAACAATGCTTCCAAAGCAGACAGGGAGTCCAACAAAATGAGAAATTCTTTATGTTTTGATTAAGAGACCATTAACCCGTTCCCTGCCTGGGACGAATAATGCTCGTCCAGAAAACCGAAAATCACTACGCCCGGGACGAGTGTGTCTTGCCGTAACTTCACCACGGAAAGCAGAAAAATCTACTTGGGAGACGACCGTCTAAAATGTTCTCACATCTTCTACTGGTGTCAAGGAACGGCCCCTTCAGCTTCACGCGAGCAGCCAGCTGACCATATGTTATGCAAATAGGAAATTTTTATTCTAAAATTACGTTTAATCTAACATACTTACTGTGGCTCACTAATGCAATAAGCAGCAGCAATTTGCTATCCCTGCCTCGTATACAATAAAGTCCGTACGGACAACAAAACCCCTGAAAGGGCCTCGTGCCTTGCGCGTGCTCAGATCAATCTTCTTTTCAAGGTATATAAAACCCTGACTGAGAACTTCTAATGGAACCAGGAAGGCGGGGAGGTAGGGAGGGCCTCTGCATGAGCCACGGTAAGTATGTTAGATTAAACGTAATTTTAGAATAAAAATTTCCTTTTAATCACACATACTATACCGTGGCTCACTAATGCAGAGTAGCACTACTTAGAAGGACGGCTCACCTGGTTATCATCTGGAGGAGCGAGAAGAGCTGGAGCGTGTGGCAGAGATGGGGTGCTGATCCACCACAGCTGATGCAATGCCCCTAGACCCATCATCGCGCAAACGAGAAACGTCGCGCAGGTAGAATTGGATGAAGGTGCCAGGGGAATGCCAATATGTGGCATCCAAGACACTCTGAATGCTGGCATTATGGGCTACTGCCAGCGACGAAGCCCATGCCCTAATCTCATGAGGTCTTGGTGAGAAAACAGCCAAATCCCCTTCAGGTCTCGCATACACAGCTTTAATTACTTCTCTCAGCCATCTAGAGATTGAAGAGCGTCTGATGTCCTCCTTATAACCTTCGTTGTAAGAGAGAAACAGGTGGCGCTGCTTTGAGCGAGAAGATTTCATGCGTTTCCTATACTCCCGCAGAGCACGCACCGGACAGAGAGTGCGGTCTTCATCGTCCGGGGCGAGAATAGAAGTGAGAGGAAGAATGGAGATAGTCAGGGAAGAACCTGGCAACTGGTTTTTCGCTAAAAATTCAGGGAGGAGGTGAAGAGACATCGAGCCATCCGGTTCGGAGGCGACGTCCCCAGGCAGGCCACTAAGGGCGTGGACTTCACTGCAGCGCCTCCCCGAGGCCAGGGAAACGAGAAAGGCTGTTTTGAAGGAAAGGAGCTTCAGAGAACACTCCCGGATGGGCTCGTAAGGAGGGAGCCTGAGGGAGGAGAGGACTAAGAAGAGGTCCCATGCCGGGATACGGCGGGGGCTTCGGGCCTCCTGTAGGGCTGCTCCTCTGACCAGATCCCGCAGAAGAGGGTCGTCCACGAAGGAGGGACCCCCTAACTGGCGGATAGTAGTGGAAATAGCCGCCCTGTGAACCTTAACTCTCTTAACTAGTGCCCGGCCGGAAGTCGGTTAGCCAAAAGGCTGAGCGCCTGCGAGCGCCTGGTGAATGACTAAGCAGTTCATGGGGGCAGCCATGTTTACGATGGGAACGGAGATCTCGCGAGAATGCGACTTTCTTTTTTCTGCTCATTTCTGCTTCCTTTTGTAACAAATCGCGTGTCGATCAGTGCAGTGGTTGCAGTTATTGGATTTTCAAGTTTGCCCAGCAAAGTAGCGTCCGTCAGCATGGCTGCAGAAAGATTTTGGCGTTCCATCATGGGAGACAATGACGAAGAGGAGTCGGATTTTGAAGGATGTACGCGAGCAGAATTGCAAGAAGTGCAGCCTGCCGATAAAAGTGACCTAGATATTGATTGGGATGATGTGGTGCATTTCATGAACCACGATTCATCGGAATCTAGTTCGGAAGATGACGAAGAAGCACCGGTGCTACAAGACCGTGAAATTTCTGGTAGTGGTCCAATTCATTGAATGATTTTGAAATTGATCAATTTTGTGAAGATGTAGGGCCAAAACATGATTTGCCGGTCGATGCTTCGCCTCTTGATTATTTTCATCTCCTTTTACCAGAATCGTTTTTTCAGACCTTGGCTGAAGAAACAAATCGCTCTGCTCAGCAAGTTCAGGAAGAGAAGGGAAAAGTAGATTTGAAATGGCGTGCAGTAACAGCAGAAGAAATGAAGCTGTATATTGATATAGTAATAATGATGGGAATTCACAAGCTGCCAAGACAGAGACTGTACTGGTCTGGTGATGACAGACTTCGTGTTCCTACTGTCTCAACACTGATGAGTGAGAACAGGTTCACCATGATTGGACAGTATTTGCATTTCAATGATAGGACAAAATGTATTCCACGCGGTCAACCTGGATATGACCCCCTTTTCAAGGTACAACCACTCACTGAAATCTTACAACAAAAATTCGCAGATCATTACAAACCGAATAGGGAAATAAGCATTGATGAAGCAATGGTCAAGTTCAACGGCAGGCTCCACTTCAAGCAGTACATCAGACAGAAGCCTACTCCTTGGGGGGTGAAAGTCTGGTGTTGCTGTGACCCAAGAAACGGCTACCTCCTGGACTTTGATGACTATACGGGCAAGACGAACCACACTGCCAGAGGTAAGTCTTTTTTTGTTCTTTATTTTTTTCAAATGATTGCGTACATTTTTCTTTTTCTTTTTGTTTGGAGTGTGTGTGGTGTGTATACGCCTGAGCCCTCATACAAGCTTGTGCATAAAACATGTGCATAGATGTATTACAGTGTGTGTGTGTGTGTGTGTGTGTGTGTGTGTGTGTGTGTGTGTGTGTGTGTGTGTGAGGGAGACAGAGGTTGCTGGCTTGATAAAAAGGATTGTTTTATCATCTGCAGGGGGTCTGGGCCATCACGTCGTCACCACTGTTGGGAGAAATTATCTGGGGAAGAATCACTTCTTCTTCGATAATTTCTTTAGCAGTCCAGACCTCACGAAGGACCTTCTTCAGCAGAAGACCTACTCCTGTGGGACATGCCGTGTCAACAGGAAAGGCTGGCCCAAGGACCTGGTTTTCAACCAGAAGACCAAAAAGAGCCAGAGGATGAAGACGGATGAGACGCGGACGCGGCAGGACGGTGTGATGGTGGCGACTGCCTGGCAGGACAAACGGACAGTCAGTGTCCTGTCTTCAAGCATTCCACCACAGATGGGGACAGTCAGTGTCCGGTCTTCAAGCATTCCACCACAGATGGGGACAGTCAGTGTCCGGTCTTCAAGCATTCCACCACAGATGGGGACAGTCAGTGTCCTGTCTTCAAGCATTCCACCACAGATGGGGACAGTCAGTGTCCTGTCTTCAAGCATTCCACCACAGATGGGGACAGTCAGTGTCCGGTCTTCAAGCATTCCACCACAGATGGGGACAGTCAGTGTCCTGTCTTCAAGCATTCCACCACAGATGGGGACAGTCAGTGTCCGTCTTCAAGCATTCCACCACAGATGGGGACAGTCAGTGTCCGGTCTTCAAGCATTCCACCACAGATGGGGACAGTCAGTGTCCTGTCTTCAAGCATTCCACCACAGATGGGGACAGTCAGTGTCCGGTCTTCAAGCATTCCACCACAGATGGGGACAGTCAGTGTCCGGTCTTCAAGCATTCCACCACAGATGGGGACAGTCAGTGTCCTGTCTTCAAGCATTCCACCACAGATGGGGACAGTCAGTGTCCGGTCTTCAAGCATTCCACCACAGATGGGGACAGTCAGTGTCCGGTCTTCAAGCATTCCACCACAGATGGGGACGCATTGCGACATCAGTGCACAGGTCTTTCATTTCTTTTCCTTTCATCAGTATCTGATTGTACTTGTTACTTTGCAACTGAAAAGACTTGGCAGATAAGTTTGCTGTACATTGTTGTGCAGTAAATTACTCAAAGATATTTGGTAAGTAATGAAACTGTTATTTGACAACATTTCCAATTATTACGTTATTTTGACACTTTATAACTATCTCGTTGGTGTGTGCTGTCGTGTGTGTGTGTGTGTGTTGTGCGTGTGTGTGTATGTGTGTGATGTGTGTGTGTTTATGTTGCAGACCCAGGGTGACAAGGAGATTCCACTGCCCATCCGCATACAACCGCAACATGGGGAGGCATTGCGTGGATTCCTTCTACCAGCAAAGGGGTTACTACAGTGTGGGGCAGCAGTGTCGAAAGTGGTGGAGGCACCTTTTCTGGTTTTTTGTGGAGGCAACCATCATCAATGCCTTCATCATTTTCAAACACACCACACTGCCTCGCATTCGCTGACGGAAGCTGCATGACCCGCTGTACTTCCGTCTTGGACTGTACTACGGTCTCATCAAAGGCAATGTTGTCACCAAGCGGCAAGCGCAGCATCCAATGTCCTTTGCTGGGAGAGCCATTTCCGACCCTGCGGAGCACTCCATGACCAGGATGGTTGGCCGAAAGAATAACTGCATCCTGTGCCAGCAGCTAGGTCGACGTGCCCAGAGTGGACGGGGTGTCCAAACTGTGTTTGGATGTGTGCTGTGCAAGGTGCACCTCTGCAAAGGCCAGTGCTTTGCTGAATTTCATGTAAAGCTTTTGCAGTGAAGGCCTGTGCAGTGAAGACCTGACAGTTTGTGATCCTGATACTGTGACAGATATGTATAAATTTTCTTTCTTTTTTTGTGTGTTATTACTGTGTTTCGTTTTGTAAAGAGGCATGTAAATAATCAATTTTGCTGCCTGCAAACCTGTTCTGAGTGACATACGTACATGGTGTGTGTGAATACAGGACACTTGCATTGATATTTTGTGTTCTGTTTTGTGAAAATTGTGTATATGAGAAGATGAGTGAAGGTAAGCGTCAACGCAAAACAAAGTTGGTAAGTGAAATTTCATCTTTAATATTGTTTTTTAAATACTGGGGCACAGTAAACATCATGATATCTGTTTGCAAGAACAAATTTCACAGAACATAAAAACAATTTTTACATATTTTTTCTTACTTTAGTTTGCTTTTAAATATGGTTTTAAATAAGCAAGTGTGGTAAAATTACAGAGTTATATCCCTCACCGTATGATTTCAGTCTAAGTAGGCCAGTAAGGTGCATACAGAAGAGGATTAACAGAGGAGGCAGAAAGCTGTTTCTCAGATGAAAGAAAAGCTAGGTAGTTCGCCAACTGACATTGAGAGGGAGAATGGGGGGACACTGCATGGTTGGAGCACCAAGAAAGCCAGCCATTCCAGTGGACACTGTAGACGCTTTGGGTGCCTGGCCTGTGGGCATGTTCCACAAGGCCGATTACCGCAGAGGAGACGCCTTGTGCAGACAGCGCATCCCGCACAGTAGCCAGGC
The DNA here is from genome assembly GCA_033310375.1 of Conus canariensis. NCBI lineage: Eukaryota > Metazoa > Mollusca > Gastropoda > Neogastropoda > Conidae > Conus > Conus canariensis. The sequence goes on along the minus strand of CM065716.1, from coordinate 72,967,093 downwards.
GTGAAGATGCAGCACATCTGGATTGCCGTGTGGAATGCCTGACTGTGGCTGAAGCAGGGACTTTGCTTTTAAGGCGAGAGGTATCAGAGGCACGTGAGACAGGTTTAACAGTTCTGGAAACCACACTTGGGCCGGCCAGCATGGAGCCACAAGAATCAGCGTGGCTGCGTCCTCCCTTGCTTTGCAGAGAACTTTTCCCAGAATGGGAAATGGGGGAAAGGCATAGCCCGTCAGTCTGGACCAAGGGATGGACAGGGCGTCCACAGCCCAAGCTGCCGGATCCAGAACTGGAGAGACATACAGCTGGAGACAGTGGTTGAACCGGGTGGCGAACAGGTCTACCTGTGGTTTGAACCACACAGTCCAGAGAGGTTCCAGGACTGAGTGGACGAGAGTCCATTCTGAGGGAAGAACCATGTGCGACCTGCTGAGGGAGTCTGCGAGAATGTTGATCTTCCCGGGAACATGCTTGGCCGAGATCCGGATGGAATGATCCTCGCACCAAAGGAGAAGCTGTCCCGCCCTCAGGAACAAGGAGTGAGAATGCATGTCCCCTTGCTTGTTGATATAACACGCCACAGTCGTGTTGTCGGTGTTGAGGAGAACGTGTTTTCCCTTCAGGAAGGGAAGAAACTCCTTGATGGTTTGGAACACTGCTTCCAGTTCCAGCCGATTGATATGCCAGGATCCCATCTCCGGGACCACTGCCCGGCCGCCGTCAGAGAGCTGACGTGGGCACCCACCCGGACTGGGACGCGTCCGTGAACAGATCCTCCTGCGGAGGAGGGGGTGTGATGGGGACTCCCTGAGCCAGCCAGGACTGGGAGTGCCATTGGGCCACCGATGATTGGAACCACTGACCCAGAGGGACTGGAAGGTCCCACGACTGCAACGCCTGAGACAAACGCCTCCAAAAGAGGCGTTGAAACTGGCGTTTGTGCAGTCGTCCGAGGGGCACTAAGGGGGCCAAGGACTCCATCAGACCCAGAAGAGAGGCCAGCTTTATGTCTGGAGCCTGATCCAAAGAAAGGAGATGGGCCAAGAGGTGCTGGAGATGAACGAGATGCTGGGGGGTTGGAGAGACCAACCACTTGGTGGTGTGGAAGGACATGCCCAGAAACTGAAACTGCTGCGACAGGATGAGATTGGACTTCTCCTCGTTGCGAACAAATCCCAGCTGCTGACAGAGGTCTAGAACCTGGAGAGCTTGCTGGGAGCACAGAGTGCTGGAAAAGGCAAGGAGAAGCCAATCGTCGAGATAGGCCTTCAGACGAATTCCTCTCTCCCGAACGTGCATGCAAAATTCCTGGGCCACCTTCATGAAAACCCAAGGGGCTGGGGCTAGACCAAAGGGAAGAGCCCTGAACTGATAAACCCGGTTTCTCCACACAAAGCGGAGATACTTCCTGTCCCTTGGGTGGATTAAGAGATGGAAGTACGCATCTTTCAGGTCGATGGATACCGCCCAGTCGCCGGGGTGCATGGCATCGCGGATTGAAATGGGGGTTTCCATCCGAAAATGGAGGACAAGAAGAAACCTGTTCAAGGGCGAGAGGTCTAGAACAGGTCTCCATCCTCCAGAAGCTTTGGGGACCACAAAAATGTGGCCATAAAAGCCCGGAGAGGAATGGAAGAGGACTTCCTCTGTGGCTCCCTTGGCTAAAAGCGAAAGGACCTCCTGGCCCGGGGCCTGAGAGGCCGCTAGATCCCGAGGAGGAGTGAAAGGAGGAGGGAAGGGAGTGAGCGGAGCCTTTACTGCACCCCAAGGAAGGCGAAATCCCGACCTGATCACCCGCAGAGCCCAGGGGCTTGCGGGAAGCTGCTCCCAGGTTCTGAGGTGCCTGGACAGACTGCCCACAGGATCACCCTGGGGGAAGGGTGAAGTACCCAGGTCGGGGGTAAGTCATTGGGGGTGGGCCATCTGAGACAAGGAAGGCTTCAGACCCACCGGCCGGGCCTGAACCCGGCCCCTGCTGGGTTGCTTGCCCCGGACCACCTCGGGTCCAAATGACCTTCGTCCCTTGGACTGAGAGGGACCCGGTGAGTAGAAGGGCGCTGGCGCCTTGCGTTTGGTACCGGCAAGGCTCTGAGAGAGGCGCGGGCAGAGGCGGAGCAGGCCACAGAAGATGCCAATAGGACAGCATCTCTTCTCGCTAGGACTGAGTTTAGATGAAGCCTAGCGAAGGCCCCAGCCGAATATTTAAGCCCTTCAGCCATGGACTGGATACAGGCCACCACTGCCAATGGGTCCGCGGACTGGCGGATGGCGAAGGACTCCGAATCAGGATCCTTAAGGGCAGACACCAGTCCCCCTAAGAAGGAATCCATGACTGAAACGGCTTCCAATCCCCTCCTAGCCGACTCTTCCCACTCGGCAAGGCAGCGCTCTGAGAGGGCCATCTGCCGAGCTTGCGATTTAGACCTCTCTTGGACCAGGAGGAGGTCCTCCTGGGACAGGGGGAGAGTGGCCTCCGAATGGTGTCATTTACCAAGAAGGCCTTCTTGGCAAATGGAAGCCTCTCTGGCTTGAGAAATTTCCCACATGCCAGCACTCCAGGAAAATCAGGGAGAGAGCCAGGCGTGATGTCCTATGCCTCCGTGCCCCTGACTTTTATTTGGGCCCTCCTCATACAGTCGGCTACCATGACCGCCTCCTTTAAAAGAGAGGAGGGCATAGCCGAAAGGGGGTGAGACCCCAGGACGAGTTCCGCTGCCAAAGGGCAGGGGGCCCTGACCTCCCGAGAGGACGACACCACCTCCGGGACAAGGGAAGCCAGAAAGGCCACCGAGAAGGGCGACCAGCCCTCGTCCTCCGACTCCGAATCCACCAGGTCGGAGCCACAGACTGAAGGGGGTGACTGCCCTTGGCGAAGCGGTGCACGGCGATAGTCCAGAGGGGCCCGGGCTGGCTGATTTCCCAGACACTCCGGGGGAGGGATTGGCCGTCGGATAGACCGAAGGGGCCTGGGAGGAAGAGGCCTGCATTGGTGGAGAGCTGGGCATAAAACCCGGCCACCAGGGGAACCCCGGAGCAGGGGGCTGCGGAAAGCCCATGGTCGGGGGATACTGCCATTGGGCCCATGGCGCCCAAGGCAAAGTGGCCCTGACCCCACGATAGGGGGGGCTGATGCTGTGGCTGCTGGCCCAACCCAGTAAATGGGGGGCCTAATGCGCCAGTCCCCTGAGGGACGCCCTGAAATCAGGGCGAAACCCAAGTGTTCTGCCCAAGAGTGGGGGGGAGGGGGGGCAGAAGCATGAGGTGGGGGAAGGGAAACAACTGGGGCTGAATGAGTCAAGCCCTTGAGAGGGAGTTGCTTCCCTTGGTTCGCATACTGAGCAAGAGGGAGAGGTAGACGTGAAGTGAGGGCTTGTGCATCTTCGATTCTGCCATGGGAATCGAACTGTGTGCAGTAGAACCGCAGCTGAACTGGACACAGGATGCAGTAACGGGAACAACAGAACCGCAGCTGAGTCGATCGCCATTAGGGGACAAGGGGACGGGATCGACAGAACCGCAGCTGAGCCGATTACCGTCACGAATTAAGGGTTGCGAGGAAGAGCTCGCTGTCACAACAACAGAACCGCAGCTGAGTTGAAGTGAACCCTTGGAGGAAGAAGAAGAAGAAGAAGAAAGAGAAAGTGACGCTGAAGAGAGACAAGGTTCTGGCGTGGCCAGAGATAAAGAGCCTGCTGGCGAGATGCGGGAATCGAATGACAAAACCTTCTTAACTCTCGCCTTACCACCCAATCGCTTCACGTACATTTCTCCCTTAAGCGAAAAATAAGCAAGGACACCAAAGAACAGCAACAACAATCGATCGATCGTGAGAAGCAAAAAATACTTAGCTGCTCGTGTACATGAGGCTTAACGGGAAATGGCTGCCGAGAAAAGAGGATTGATCTGAGCATGCGCAAGGCACGAGGCCCTTTCACTAGTTTCAGGGGTTTTGTTGTCCGTACGGACTTTATTGTATACGAGGCAGGGATAGCAAATTGCTGCTGCTTATTGCATTAGTGAGCCACGGTATATAGTATGTGTAATTAAATGCGAATGGAGAGGTTACAGCTGATAAGCATATTCAAGATGGCAGCTGAACCTCACACTTCGTCGACGCGTCCCGTTTTCAAGCGTTACACTGCGCTTGATGTTTCAGATGACTTTCTAATTGATAAAGAAAGTCGTGGAAAAGACCTTTGAGGATCGGATCCTGATACTAGCGATGAGGAGGAGACCGATGGGAATCAGCACCATTCACTTTTATCAGAGATACGTGCTGGTGATGACATGGCTTCATTGTAAGTTGCACATGACAGCAGTGAATACAACGCCGTTAGCGAGGGTGGCGAAGCGGAAATAGCCGAACCCATGAGATACGTGCTGGTGATGACATGGCTTCATTTTAAGTTGCACATGACAGCAGTGAATACAACGCCGTTAGCGAGGGTGACGAAGCGGAAATAGCCGAACCCATGCCATCAACGATCACTGCACGCCCTCCTGTCATGACCGGAGAGGGTCGTGGACATGGTAGGGGCTCAGGACGACAGTGAGGGTCCCGTGGAAGCGGCCGGGGGGCATGGCAAGGGGCGTGGTCAGTCCCAGCCTTGGTGGTGTTTTCACTGTGAATCCTGGTCTGAAAGTCAACTATGCCAATTTTAGGCTGCACAGAGTTCCAGTCTTCAGTTCCTTCATGACCAGAAACCGGATTCAGGCAAGTAGCTCTATTTTTCTTTTTTTTTTTCTTTTTTGTTTGTTACTACCTGATTCTTCATTCCTCCACTATTTATTTTCTGTATTTCTCTTCTTTGCCATATTTCCTACTGAAATCACATAATTATGGCAAATAATGACTGTATGGATAGGTGGGACTCTGTGTGTGTGTGTGTGTGTGTGTGTGTGTGTGTGTGTGTGTGTGTGTGTGTGTGTGCATGTGTGTGCGCACATGTGTGCCTAAGCATTGTTTATTTCTGTATGCAAGTTTTCCATATAAGTTTGTTCATTTTGTAAAGCACAGAAGCACTCATCCACAGCAGTTTTTTTTTGTTTTTTTTTGTGCCATTGTGGTGTTTTTACATTCACGTGTGTGTGATACTGTTAGTGTGTGTTTGTGCCTATGTGTGTGTGTGTGTGTGTGTGTGTGTGTGTAGGCTGTTTGTGTGTATGCGTGTGTGGGGTGTGTGTGTGTGTGTAAAGTGTGTGTGTGTGTGTGTGTGTGTGTGTGTGTGTGTGTGTTTTGTGTGCCCAACTGTGGGTCTGCTTACTGTGTGTGGTATGTGTGTGTGTGTGTGTGTGTGTGTGTGTGTGTGTGTGTGTAAATTGTGTGTGTGTGTGTGTGTGTGTGTGTGTGTGTGTGTGTGTGTGTAAATTGTGTGTGTGTGTGTGTGTGTGTGTGTGTGTGTGTGTGTGTGTGCCCAATTGTGGGTCTGCTTACTTATCTTGAAAATTTTATTCTTTATTTCAGATTCTTCTTCAGTTTCTGCATTTCAACAACAATGCATCCATGCCAGTCGAAGGTGATCCAGGGTACGACTGGCTCTACAAGATCCGACCCATTCTGGATCATCTGCTTGAAAAGTTCCAGGTGTGCATGTGTTCATGATTTTGTCAATGCTGTGACCAGACCAAGTGCCGTCAGTGAAAGAAGACCAAGTGGAGTGAAGAATGAATCTCAGTGTGTTTCTTTGAACCACGATTTGGACAGACAAAAAAAAAAAGAGCACCGTCCCCTAAAATTATGAAGCAGGGAATGCAGACAGCCTGAGGATTATGTCCAAGACTTCGTACGGCAAGTGATGGATTCCTGTATAGAACAGCGTGGCAGTAATGTAAGTACTTGTTCTGACACTCTAACACAGTTCCTACAGTGTTTTGTGTGATAACAAATGTGTGTGTGTGTGTTTCTTTTTTCTTTTCAACAGACAATTATTTTTTTCTTCAGACCTTTTTTTTCCATGGTTGTCATTTTGAACATTTACCAATAAATATCATACTATAACAATTTGGACCACACTGTATACTTACAGTGATGCTGAGTAAATACTAAAATAAGTTTTTGCCAGTGTTTTACAGGTTTTATGTAATGTAACATGTGTATGTGTGCAGAAACTGTTCTTTTTTTTGTAAAACCACCACTGGCACATCCCTGTCCATTCCCTAATGGCCAACAAAACTAGATTATATTATATAGCATCATAGCTTGGGGTAAAAGGAAAGAGAAGCCATAAAATCTAAGTCATACATGTCAACAAATAGATAAGCAGTGATTGAGGTATTGAACCTACCCCAAATAGTAAAATTATGCCCCTTTCTAGTAGAATTGGGGTACCCCTAGTAACATACAGATTGTTACACAGAGGAATATTTATTGACAACAATATGAATCCCAGCTGTTTGTAATGTTGTTTAGCAACCACCAAAAGGTATTTTTGCTGTGTTTAGTGTGCTTTTATGAGCTGAATTCTTCTAAAACTCTCAAATTGAAAACAACAAAAACTGTTTTATCATATGTTACTAGTGTGAACCATTATCATCACCAAAAAATTAAATTAGAATGATGTGAAATTGTAAACAATGGTATAAGGAAGTAATTCACAAAAATCTAACTAATAACTCAATAAATGGATGAGTAATGTACATGTTAGTGAACACACCGTGAAAAGCATGATTATGCCCCTTTTTACCTAAAAGATAGTACCCCCAATTATGAGCAGATTATCATCAAGAACAACATTCCTTGGGATTTATACAACTGTCATGTGTTAGTGCTGATGTTGAATAATTAGTCATGCCACTTTTTTTTTTTATTGTTTTCACTGATTTTATATGATGCAATTTGTTTTTGTATACTTGAAAACTGTTCTTTTTGTAAAACCACCATTCATTACATCCCTGTCCATCCCCTAATGGCCAACAAAATTAGATTATTGTTATATAGCATCATAGCTTGGGGTATAGGGAAAGAGAAGCCATAAATTCTAAGTCATATATCAACAAATGAATAAGCAGTAATTGATGTACTGAACCTACCCCAAATAGTAAAATTATGCCCCTTTCTAGTAGAACTGGGATACCCCCAGTAACATACAGATTGTTACACAGAGGGACATTTACTGACAACAATATGAATCCCAGCTGTTTGTAATGTTGTTGAGCAAACACCAAAAGGTATTTTTGCTGTGTTTAGTGAGCTTTTATGTGCAGAATTCTTCTAAAACTATCAAACTGAAAACAAAACAAAAACTGTTTTACCACATGTTACCAGTGTGAACCATCATTATTATCAAAAAATCAATTTAGAATGATGTGAAATTGTAGACAAGGGTATACAGAAGTAATTCACAAAGCATCTAACAAATAACTCTATAAATGGATGAGTAATGTACATGTTAGTGAACATACCGTGAAAAGCATGATTATGACTCTTTTTACCTAAAAAATAGTACCAATTATGAGCAGATTATCATCAAGAACAACATTCTCTGGGATTTATATGACTGTCATGTGTTGGTGCAGATGTTGAATAAATAGTAAGACCACTTTTTCAGTGTTTTGACTCATTTCATTTGGCACAATGTGTTTGTGTACACTCGAAAACTGTTATTTTTGGTAAACTTTTTATAATTATGTCAATTTCTGCTACACTAATTATCAACATAATCAAGTCATTTTGACAGGACATTACAGATCAATGCATAACAACAAAACATGCCAAAAATCCAAAAGATTTGTCAAGAAATAAGTGAGCAGTAACCATTTTACTGAACCTACCCAAAAAAGCAAAATTTTACCTTGGCACACAGTTATTCAAATGTGCTATTATACTGTGGCAGTGAAGGGGTTAAAAGAGCCAAGACCAAGGTTGTCAACTCAGCAGGGCAGATGGAGCTGTCAGTGTGAATCCCTGTATGTGCCATAACCCTAAGAATGTTCACTGCTTTCTGACATGAAGTTCTCAAGTATTGGATGTGACTTTTAAAGTTCAGTTTTTGATCAAAAATAACGCCCAGAAATTTGGCTTCTTTCACAGCTGGAATGATGGATTTGTCCAGACGAATTTCAGGATCAGCAAAGAAATAATGAAAATTGTGAAAGTGGCTTCACCGATTTTGGTGCCCTAAAAGGGAAACCCATTTTCCTCAGCCCACTGTCGGATCTTATCCACACAAAGTTGGAGTAGACGCTCTACGTTGGCATAGGTGAATCCAACTGCGTAGAGTGCAAAGTCATCAATAATCAGAAAGTACTCAGAACTAACAATCTCACTGATTTTGATGCTGAAGAGAGCAGGATAAAGAATGCTACCGTGGGGTACACCCAACTCCTGTTCATGGATGTCTAACAGTGTGGTGCCAACATAAACTTGGTCCTGCCAATCAGCCAGAAAGTTTTTAATGAAAAGAAATAGATGACCTCAAAAACCTAGTTCATGAAGATCCATATGAATTCCATATAAGTTTTCTCCAGATCAAAAAAGATAGCAACCAGTTTGTTTGTTAATGAAAGAGTTGCGAATGGAGGTTTCAAGACGGACTAAATGGTCAACGGTAGAGTGGTACTTCCTGAACCTGCATTGTACTTTGGCCAAAAGGCCATCAATTTCCAGCTTCCACATCACACATCAGACATGTTGTGCTTAGGCCAGTCAGTATCTTGGCTACACAGACCTAGAAGCATTTAAAAAACTAGCCTTTCATGCAAGAATTGTTGTCCCCATCAGAAAAGCCTATGGGATCACTGGACCGCACAAGCCCTCTGACCACAGCAAGATTGCAACCTCTGGAGGGATGATCCTACAATAACAATAGTTACCTCCACTGTGATAGTAACAACACCACCATTAACTGCAACAATCCATCAATAACCACAGTTAAATAACAGCACAGTATATGACTCACCTGTGCACAACACTGTGATAGCCTGGCGCGATGTCGTTGGTCACTGGATGGAGGAACACGTTAGCATCCCTTCAACAAAGAAAGACAGACCAGGTGCCAAACTTTCGCCCACCTGAACTTCTGTTGGCATTTCTGAAGACATCAGCATTTTTCATCTGCTCTCCAAATCTGGGACAGCCCTGATGTGGCCCTTTGCGGTCGGCTGGGCTATAAGCAACATTATCTCCAAATCTGGGAATATGCTGTATATATATACATATATATAATAGACTAATAAATTCCAAGGATAAGAAACCGAGCACCATTCCAGCAACTTACAGAGCAGCTTGGTGTTGCAATGACTGCAAGAAATATTCAATTATAAAACAAAAATGGGAGTTTGTATTATACTCCCTGTTTGGCTAGTATACTTACCATGTCAGACCATACCATAGCATTCAACGGCAGTTAGTTAGCTCTGCCAGGCCGAATTTTTGTGGCTAATGCAGTGATAAGACCGTCACGTGATGCCCACCCTACATCCGCCATAGGAAGAAAGCCGGTGTCCGCTTCCTGTTCCTTATTCAGCGAGGCCTGCAAGCAAGGTAACCCCGAGAACCTTGGCGCTAGAGGGGAAGGTAGGGCGGGCATTAGAGTCTGACATGGTAAGTATACTAGCCAAACAGGGAGTATAATACAAACTCCCCATTTTGGCGTCATATACTGTACCATGTCAGACCATAGCAGAATTTAAAGGAATTGGAGGAGGGCCGAGTGCCCTAATGGTTCTTGGGTTAGAGGGCGGAACCGATATAGCTGCATCAGCCGCCACACAAGAGATCCCTTTAGAACCATCAGCCCTGGTCATGCGGATATCCCTTAAATAAAAGTTTATGAAGGGATTTTCCAAACGCCAGTAGGCTGCCTCCAGTAGATGGCGCAAGGGGACAGAGTGCTGGAACGCTGCAGAAGTGGCCAGCGCTCTGACCTCATGAGCCCGGGGAGATAAGACGGGGAGATCCTTGTACGCCTGGGCGTAGGCCGATCTGACCGTCTTGGAAAGCCACCTAGAGATAGTGCCAGCCGAGATGTCTTTGTTATTATTGGGGTTGATAGAAATGAGGAGATGTCTCTGGGAGGAGCGCCTGGGGCGCGAGCGTTCCCAGTAGTATCTCAGACACCTAGAGGGGCACAGGTCCATGTCCCCCCCGCTTTCCCCTCTTCCTAAGATATCCGCCAGTGAGCAGATGACGAGGGAGGGAGAGGCCCAGTTCCTGATTCTTAGCTAAGAATTCAGGAAGAAACCTGAGAGAGACAGAGCCGTCCCTGTGGAAGGCAATGTCTCTGGGGTCCCCGCTGAGGGCATGAATTTCGCTGCGCCTTCTGGCCGAAGCCATGGCGAGGAGAAAGGTGGTCTTGAGAGAAAGAAGGGCAAAGGGAAGGGTGGCGATAGGCTCGAAAGAGGGTTTTCTGAGAGCGTTAAGGACAATAAAGAGGTCCCAAAGGGGGATGCGCCTAGGGGACTGGGACTCACATAGAGCCACACCCCTAGAGATCTCTCTGAGAAGGAAGTCATTCTCAAAGGAGGGTCCGCCGAGTTGGCGAATAGTGGTGCAGATGGCTGACCTGTAGCCCCAAATGGAGCTAGCAGAGAGCCTAAGCGAAGAGGAATAGGTGAGATAGGAAGTTGCCTATCTGGATATTGGAAGAGCGATTGTGGGGAACAGAGTTGTCTGAGCACCAGGAGACCCATCTCTCCCATCGGTAATCGTAGAGGGCCTCAGTGCTGGCTCTGCGCGAGGCCGTAGCTAAATCCCGTAGGTCTTGCGAGGCCCCAGCCCCCGCGAGTATGTCTAGGACGGACTGGGATCTGTCCATCTGCAAGGGAGGGGCAGATGCTTGCAATTGGGCTGGCACAGTAGCCAGGCGTGCAGGTGGAGCATCTGTGGGTTGGAGTGGGGTGACCCGAGCGAGGCTGTCTGAGCATGTCCCACCGAGTGTTCAGCTGGAGGGGTGGAACATGGGAGAGGGACTTGAGGTCCGGAAACCAGGACTGGGTCGGCCACCACGGGGTTATGAGGATGAGCCTGGATCTTTCCAGCCTCGCCTTCCTGATCACCTTGTGGAGGATCGGGAAGGGAGGGAAGGCGTATGCTATGAGGCCCGACTAGGGAAGGGAGAGAGCGTCGATTGCATACGCTTGGGGATCGGGACGGGAGAGACATACACTGGCAGACGATGGTTGAATCGGGTGGCAAAGAGGTCGACCGTGGGCCTGAACCAATGCTCCCACACCGAGGTTAGGGTTAGCCTGCTGAGGGTCCATTCCGTGTGAAGGAGGGACCTGGACTGGCTGAGGGAGTCTGCCAGGATATTGCGGGTCCCTGCTATATGTCTCGCGTGGAGGGTGATTCCTCGTGCGTGGCACCAGCAGAGGAGGGCCTCTGTCCGGAGAGAGAGGCTGAGGGAGCGCCCCCCCCCCCCCCCCCCCCCCCCCCCCCCCCGTTGACATAGCAAGCCACTGAAGTGTTGTCCATGAGCAGGAGAACAAGTCGGTGGGAGACCTGGGGTTGGAAGCGGAGGAGGGCAAGCCTGACCACTTCCAATTCCAGGACGTTAATGTGGAGACGGGCAGTCTGTGCGTCCCACACTCCCGAGGCATGAATGTTCTCCAAGTGGGCGCCCCAGCCCAAGTTGGAGGCATCTGTGTTGAGTTCCAGGGGCTGGGTTGGGAGGGAGATGGGAACACCGGGGGTGAGAGTGGCGGGTTTGAGCCACTCTTCCGTAGCCCACTGGAACCAAGGCCCAAGGGGAATGGTCTGATCCCAGCGTTCAGAGGTCTGAGACCAACGACGACGGAACTCCCTTTGGAGTTGGCGCTTGGGGACCCGGCCTAGGGGAATGAGGGACGAGAGGGACTCCATCATCCCCAGGAGGGAGGAAAGGGTTCTGGCCGGGGTGTGGGAGGGTCGGCGGAGGCGGGAGATGAGGTCCACTATGCGGGCGGACCTCTCTGGGGTCGGGGAGACCTGCATGGAGATTGTATCAAAACTCATGCCCAGAAAGGAGAACTGCTGACTGGGGTTGAGTTCGCACTTGTTGGGGTTGGTGACAAACCCTAGGATGGAACAGAGGCGCAGAAGATGGTTGGTGTGGGATTGGCACTGGGCCCGGGAGGGAGCCAGGACGAGCCAGTCGTCCAGGTACACCAGGAGGCGAATGTCCTCCTGTCTGGCCAAGGAGGCCATCTCCTTGACCACCTTTGTGAAGAGGAAGGGTGCCAGGGAGAGGGCGAAGGGGAGCGCCTTGAACTGGAACACCCGACCCTGCCAGACAAACCGTAGGTATCGTCTGTGGGATGGGTGTATGAGAATCTGAAAGTAAGCGTCCTTCAGATCTATCGAGGTAGCCCAATCCTGATGGTGGATGGAGTCTCTGATCTGAGTCGGAGTGTCCATCTTGAATTTGGTGGCTCTGAGGAACTTGTTGAGGGGAGAGAGGTCGAGGATGGGCCTCCATCCTCCTGAGGGTTTGGGGATGACAAAGAGGTGGGAGTAAAACCCCAGGTTGGGATAGGATATCTCTGTGATGGCCCCTTTTTGGAGGAATTCTTCGACTTCCCGGCGAAGCGCCTCCGCTTGGCCCGGGGAGGGGTCGCTGGGGGAGGGAGGGGGAGAATGCATCAGAGGGGGGTGTTCGTGGGCCCAAGGCAGGCGGAACCCCTCCTGTAAAACCGCCACTATCCATGGGCTGAGGCCCATACGTCTCCACTGGTGGGCATGCCGGGACAGGCTGCCCGCCAGAGGGGCCGAGGGGCCCGGGTGGGGGGGGGGGTGAGTGGGCGCGATAAGGGGTAGTGGTATGAGTTCTCCCTGTTCCAGTTCCCCCGTAGGTGAGTGCTCCAGTCACCTCCAGGGCCGTGCCTGCTGGCCGAACTGAAAATTCTGCTGGGGAAGTTTTGGCTTCGGCCTAGAGGGGGTATTAGGGCGCTTGGTGGACCATGCGGAGCGAGGTGGGGCCTGCTTAGAATAGGGCTGGGGTCTGGAAAGGGGAGTGGAGGAACGAAAGGAGGGTCTAGCCTGGCGAGGCTGACGAGGGGGGACCTGGCCGCAAATGAGGCTTACTGCTTACGTTCTTCGACTGTGTGGGAAATGACAGCAGTCGAATAGTCGCCGAAGAGCGACTGCTCCTGACCCGGGATGCACCGCAAGGCCGCCTTAAGCACTGGGGTGAGATTAGCCTGTGACAGCACGACATCTCTACAGGCCAGTACGCAATTGTAGTGGCTCCTGGCTGCGCTGTCCGCCTCAGCCGAAAGGTGATGCGATATCTTTGATCAGGAGTCGCATCAGGGGTTCGCTGAACAAGCGAGATTCCGTCTCCTGGTGTCCCTCAGAATTGTGTACGTCTGAGGACACTGAGACAGCGCCGTCCTCCTCTGGCCAGATCTCCTCCACCCGCTGCAAGAGCATGTTGAGAAAGACATGTCCAGCAGTGGTGTGCAGGATCCCCGTTCTGGCTATACGGTCCCACTCCGTCAGGTTCTTGATAGAGATCGTGGCAGAGTTAGTGGGGGCCAGATGGGGGATCAGCCGGCAGTCTGCCAGGGAAATAGCAATTTCCCTGGTCACCGGATTGTCGAAGAACAGGGAGGAGATGTGGGCCTTCCGGGGGTCCCTGAGGAAAGTGCCTACAGGGGCCGCATTCGGAGCCGAGAGGGATTCATTCCCTGGCGGAGGGACGGCCTGCGCACTCCTGGCTAGGGTTGCCGGACACTCCCAAATAGAGGTAAGGATCTGAGGTGCGACGATTCTGAGGCGAGATCGCTGGGCTGGAGGGGGCCCGGCGTACTTAGCGAGGGAAAAGAACTTGTCCGAGGGTGGGGACTCCCTCACGACAAGCTCCGGGCGCCACCGCTCAAGGGTGGACACGTCGCATGATGAGAAGGATTCCTCTACCTCATCCTCAGACTCTAGGGAGTCGGGTTCCTGGAGAGGTTGCGCCGAACCTTCTCCAGGAGACAACTGCAGTGGTGCGTGAGGGTCCTGCGCTAACTTGGTAGTGGGAGGACGCGAGGGCGGGTCCCTCGTGGCTCCATGATCGGCGGCCGGACTATGGAAGGGAAGCCTGTCCTGCTGATCGGAGAGAGGGAGGGAGACCGAGGTCGAACCAGCGCGAGGAGGCTGGATGCCACATACGACCGTGGAGCTGATCCTGCTGATCTGATCTGAGCCACTGGTCCCTCTCCCTGAGGAGGAAGGCGGGCTGTGGCGGCCCTGGGGCAGGTTTTCCTCAGGTGCCAGGGTAACCTGAGACACCGGGTGGGGGGGGGAGGGGGGGGGTAGTGAGAGAGCGTGACCTGTCGTACTACCCCCCCCCCCCCCCCAGAGAGTGCACTGCCTCATACACCTCCCTGGTGGGATCCATGCAGGCCCCCTGTGTAACAGGGGGAGCGGTGGAGGACACGGCAACCGAGCCCCCTCTCCGCATGTGCGCAGATTGGAGTGGCTGCGGTGACGTGGTCACCACCTGGGTGTGATCGTGCTGGTTACCCGTGGTCCCGCTGGTCGATCCTCCCCCCGGAGGAACGGGACCGCGGACGTTGCCCAAGTGGGGCGTGGAATAAGTCCGCTACCCAACGTCTTGTACCCCTAGGGGAAAGTTCAACAGTCGATCGGGGTGGGTCGACCGCCGGGGTCTGAGTGGCACAGGTCCGGGCGTAGCGGTGCCTGTGGCTGAGACCCGGAGTTATGGCCAGTTTGGGGGTCCCAGGGACTGACCATAAGTCCGCCACCGGAGTACGGACGCTCCTCGTGCGGTAGTGGTGGCTGCACTTGTGCACGGTGGGGGAGAACGTCATGAGCCTGCATGCTATTAGTGGGGGGAAGGCTAATGGCACGGGGCTCATACAGGCGAGTGACGGGTGGTGATTCTGGGCGCATCCCGTCACCCATGCTGGTCCACGCCTCGGCAAAATTCCCCAGAGGCCGAAGGTCGTGTGACTCAGCATGATAGTAAGAAGTCTGTGTCTTACCGTGCGTCGGAAGGGAAGAAGGCAAGCTGGCAGGTAAAGTGGGGGCAGAG